>CM031238.1:523771568-524246568 GCA_018340775.1 Taxus wallichiana var. yunnanensis
TTGATCACCATTGGTCTCATGCATTTGATTCTTCCACCAAGTATATGAATCCTTCCTCAAACATCTTATCGATATCTTCCTTCACCTTTTTGTGTAAGTTTGGGTTCATGAAATTAATCCTTTTTCTAACCATACACATGAAATATAATAGTTTGATAGTTATCTTCCCTAGGGACTCATGAGCTCCTTTTTCTCATGATAACCTTTAGGGATAATTATATGAACTCCTTGAGTAATTCCACTATGTGCATCATCTCTGCATCTAACCAATAGTTTTCAATGGTGTCTAATTAAGGATCTACTTCAAACCCGAAGTTTTACTTCCACTACGTGCATGAGTTTAGAGTAATATTTCTTCTCTATTTCATGTGTCTCTTGCATTATGCATTCACCAACACTAGTTGAAATATTTAAGTGTTCATTATGGTTGTTTTTGATATTCAAACTTCAACTTTTGTTTCTCTTCCTTCTATATGCCCCTTCATGTTGGTGCTTTTAACACCTATTGTGGATGGAACCACCATATTCCTTGAATATACCTTTAAGTGTATATGTTCCTTATCATAGATTTAGGATACCATTTCTTCTAGTAATTCATGGTTTTGAAAAGATTTCTCTTTCCACCATCTTCAATTGTTTGTTCCACTCTTTATTAGAAGAGTGTAATTGGAAAATCTGGGCTATATATTTCTTTCCTTTCTCCCAATATCATATTTATATATTTTATTTCACCTAATATATACCATGTACACACCTAAGTTGTTAATGTGTTATAGAATACATACACCCATAATTATAATAGAAAATTTATGAGGCTTATAACCCATATTTCCTCACACATATGCACATGGAAATGAGACATATACTCCCATTGTAACTTATATCTCTATTTTCCCATTGCTCCCTAAAATCAAATTGAGAAGGCATTTTGATGTTGTTCTAGTGGGGTAGTGATGGATGATATGTCACCCACCACTGTAGTTATGCTTATCAAGGTGTAAATAAAGGAATCAAACCTCTCATCTTCCTTAGTAGGTAGGATTCAAGGTCCACTATATATTTTCACGTAAATGTGGTGCCATCATATCTTAGGAGTTTTACTAGTCTCCCTCGACTAATACTAAATAATATCTTTATGGTTAGGAACATATCTTATGGGAACATTCTCATTAAGGGGTGTGTGATTAGGATTACACACTTGGGAGAGAATATTATCTACCTTGGCCTTTTATGGGGTTCTCTATGCCACAATGATTCTTAGGGACTTTGTAGACTTCCTTTTTATTTTTACACATCACCTTTGGTAATTTCACAAACCCGCTCAATCCATATATTACAATAATTTATCATGGTGTTTGAGATAGACACACCACTCTCCAATTTGAGGAATCCTTATGAGGTTAGACCTGGTCTCCCTACTTGCACCATGAACTTATAGATGTAGTTTATATATTCTTTGTTATCCATCATTTCCACAAAGGGTGGTACCTAACTTGAGTTAAGGGTAATGAAAACCCCATGTTATCCATTTTCAAAATTCATGTAACACATCTTGAAGTGTATATCCTTTTTTTTCTCAAAGCACCATGAAATTTCTAAGATGGAAAAGTAGTGGTCTATCTCTGCAAGCTTAATGAACTTAAAGTATTTTGTGAAATTTTCTCCCATGATATCTAAGCTACTCATTTTAGCATGCTAAGTGGTATAACCCTCATATTATTAGCTATAAATAGGGTATTCAGGGTAGACTCAGGATGGAATTATTCTCAAGAACATCCATACATCCTTGGTGAGTATATTTAGTTTTGTAATGGTTTCAATAAGGATGTTGTGCATATTATGTTCATTCATGGATGCATATAGCTATAGACCATTTTGAATTTGTGCTTCATTACACTCAATTCCTCTATCTTGCTCTTGTGTCGAATATCTACCTCAAGGAATTATTCTTGATTTAAATAAATTTAAAACTTTATCATAGGAATTATATCAAATGAATAAAGTAATAAAAAAATAAGATCTACAATGTAAAGTACAAGCAAGTATGCAAGATAGGAGATAAAAGTGAAATATCTTGTATCAAAAGATTCAGGATTATTCTTGGTTGGAAATTGATTGGAACATGATAGACCAAACTATTTAAGAACTATCTAAGAAATTGAGATCATATAATTATTTAGTGATCTGAAAACGTAAGTTGAAAATTCTAACTCAAAACATTTACAAGAACCTAGGACTAAAAAATCAACTATGATGAATTAAATTACCTTAATCTTATACTTTGGTTCTCTTTCTGAAGTGGGTTATGGATACTAAAATTTACTAAAGTCAATCCATTCTTCCGATTTAACAATGAAAATGCTTAATCAAATATAATTTTTTTATCTAATCAAAAGCTTCATGAAAAATTATAAAAGGACTCTCAAGAAAATAGAAATTGACTACGGAGTTCAACAATTTCCTATGTCTTCGGTTCTTGAAGAACCATTCCACTAGTTAAAATTAAAAAGTACATTATAATCTAATGGAACTTAAAACAACTTACCTAATATTATCTCTAGACCTTTGAAGGAACACCAATATATCTCTTGGGGACCTTCCTCCAATTTCCTAGCGTACAAGAAGCCTACGAACACTCGATCAACCTTTCAAACGTACTTAAGATGCCCTATGGAACTCCATTCAAATTCTAGGCTTTGTAAATCATTTTGGGGCTCGATGGGCGCTAATTTGGTAGTTTATAAATAACTCCCAATTTTCTTACAATTTTCCTATAAAGATATGACTTACCTCCCTTACAATTATATGCCTAAATAATTAGGACTTAATTACAAAAATAACATTTAAAATAAAAATGCCTTTGAAATTTGATAAGGGGCCTCTATATCCTCCTCTTTGGCCTCTAAAATTCCCCACTTAACTCTAAAAAAATTGGCCCGAATAATTTATATATAGGGCTTATCACCCTTATCTTATCCCATTGCTTATATAGGTGGGTTGGTTGGATCGTTTGTTTGTAAGTGTGAGGTCGGGGGATCAAATATTGCCTCCCCTATAACCGTCATGCTAATTTTGACTGGGTGGGTTTTTATTTGGTTTGGGCTGCCATGGGATTAATCCCAAATGGTTGGCATAGAAAGTGGGGTTGGGTTTATTAAGCTGACCAACACAAACAAATTGACATTTCTTCACCACATGCCCCTTGCTCTTTTATCTCCATTGATCCTTGGGCTATGTGATCCATTCATCGAGCTTTGTGGTGAACTCGTGGGTTATCTGTTGCCCATCGATTGTGTGGGTTTTTTGTTATCACCAAGTTGTCACCATAGCTAATGGGATTATATGAATCCCGTGCATTTTTGATATGTTCCATCTAAATAGGCTTAGGCCGAGCCTAGTTGGAAATATTTGATCAATGTGGAAATAACACCCAAAGCATAAGGAAATAAGGTGGATCAATATAGAATGTTATCAATTCAACCGTTGAGGATAATATAGGGCTAAGTGGGGATTTGACCACCCCACCAAGCTAGATATATAGTTTTTCAAGCTCCAATTAATTCTGTAATGCAAATCGAAAGGCATAGTCCACTTTTCACTCCTCGATAGGCATATCGATCAAATTCGACTGGTGGTGGTAAGCCATGTGGTGGCTTGAGGACCCACCACGTCGGTGATGATAAAATAGTCCCACCATTGGTCAAGCTCCCCTCCGTTAAAAAATATGAGCCTCTTGTTCTCACAAATAACTTCTCACTCATTCAATACGAGAGGTGAAAACACAACCATTTTTCCTAGTGCCACGTAATTACCAGTTGACTCCCTTTGACTATTTGGTTGACTAAACTTTGACTAGCTGCATTGGGAGCATACATTCTTTGATCCACGTGTTCCAATATGTGTGGGAAGGATATCAGAAGGATCTTCCATACTAATTGGGTTGTGGATGATTCTAGGAATATTTGAAGATCAAAAATATTCTCTAGATTACTCCTCCCTAATGGGAAAGGATTTTTGTCCCAAAATCTTCTTTGGAACATTGCGTTCATCCGTCCTAAATCTGAATATTCTACCATCACTTTAGAAGTTGAATTGTTCTCGGTTTGACAACTTGATTCCGATCTTGACCCCATGGGTTATGGTCCCACCATGCTTCAGAAAACCTCAACACCTTTACTTTATGATGCTAAGTCTCTTTCAAGACCTCAACGCCTCTGATGTGTGGTGTTAAGTCCTCTTCTAAGACCTCAACGCCTATTCTTTAAGGTGTTAATTTTCTTTCAAGATCTCAATTCCTCTGCTATGTGGTTCTAAGTCATGATGATCAGCTACCATTCAAATGTACGGTCATAATGCCTTGGCATCGAATGACGATCGAGCTAATATTTTGTGAGATCCTCTTGTTGACACAAATTTTTAGGTACCACTCTCTTGTACGACCATGATGGCCTCTTCACAGAATGAAGATAAAACCTAATGTTGAATGCCAACAGTAATTAGTTACCATCTTGTTGCATGGTCACAATGCCACAACACAAAATGAAAATCCAAAATGATACCTATGAGCTCAATTGTTTACACAAATGGCTTACAAATATCCAAGCTTATAAATATGAGTTAAAACTTGTTTTAAGTTGTAACATGCACATAAAATTTGATTATAAGATGTAAATGGAATAATCCAAATTTAAATGCGAGAAAAATTGAGGATGATAAACCTATCCCCTAGCTATTCTCACTAAATCTGAACTCCAAAAGTGTTTGTCTCCTCCCTACTAGAAAAATAACTCAACAAGGACAAAATATATTGCATAATAATAGCCCCCAAGGGGTTCACAATGCAAGTAAAAATGAGTACAAACATTGCCCAAAAATTTGGGTCTTTTATTATTGTGCCATAATTAGTTAGATGTATACAAACATTGCCCTCAAGGGGTATTATTTATACATTCTACCTAGCACAATAGTTTTCTAGTTTTATTATGATAAGAGCAATAAATAATGCTCAAAATCCATTTACAATAGTTAAACATAAAGTCAACT
This sequence comes from Taxus wallichiana var. yunnanensis, assembly GCA_018340775.1. Taxonomy (NCBI): domain Eukaryota; kingdom Viridiplantae; phylum Streptophyta; class Pinopsida; order Cupressales; family Taxaceae; genus Taxus; species Taxus wallichiana. Next base: position 523,776,612 of record CM031238.1, read on the forward strand.
TTATTCACCGTAGATTTCTTACCAGCTGGAATATTCGGTGTGGGCATGAGCATCCTTAATAGGTGTCCTCTGGACCATCATGCGATCTCTCCTCTGCATAAGGATCATAATGATCTATAAAAATGTAGGAGATCTCTTCTTCATGATCTAGCTAATCAGCAGCAATATATGAGCTCGACTCTACCCTCCGAGTTGGAAGCTCGATGGAATATGTGCGACATCCGTAGGAGATTTTAGCTAAGACACTGGAGCATATGAGTTGGTAGTGCTTCTACTATGTGTAGGTATAGAATGAATTCCACGTCCCATCCCAAACTCTATGATCAACTTTATGAATACGAACCTCCACTCCATTTCAATCATTGGTCATATAGCCCTGCCAAGCTCTACAAGGTAGAAGTTTCCTAAAGCCACTTTTCCCACCTCTAAGGGGAAAATGTCAAGTGTGGTATATCAATGAAACTCCCCCAAATATGAATCTTATAGTGCAGAATCTTAGGCCAATACATGCCAAACACCATCTTCTATACCAAATATCTTGGCATGAGGAAGTGGCATAGTCGTCAACCATAGTCTACGTACAACATCCATAGTCACATAGCCTACCTTGATAGTCCAATCGAGAATAATAGTGATTTTCTTCCCTCAACAGATTTCCGGATTTTTTGTCTAGAAGCACCCATGTGTTGCAACATGATATGTGAATTATTTGTTGGTATCGGTCCCAGAAGTTGATGCTTGTCTAGAGTTGGGTTCAGAAATAACCTTTCCCTTTCCTTTCCACTGCATCCATGCCACCTCTTCTTTGGGTATAAGTCCCAACACTTCTCAGTTTCATGTCCTAAACCACGATGGCCACACACGATTGGTTATGGTAGTGCAAGTGTGTGATTTCAATACAATGTTTTCATGGCTAGATTTCTTTGATTACCCTTCTAAGGGTATCGATTATTTTATGCATCTTCATGAGGCGTTGTTGTTGCTTACGTTGTCGATCCCTCACATGAGCAAGGTGAGTCTACAAATCCATAATCTAGCATGTGTGCTCCTCCATTTATGATTATGCTCCTGGTGATGATTTATCATGACTCGTACCATTATGACCAATATGGCCAACATAACCGGTAACTGGAAGAAAATATACACATCCATCTCTCACTACAACACAATTTGTTATACCTTCTCTAATACCAAAACTTGATCTGAAAACGTAAGTTGAAAATTCTAACTCAAACATTTACAAGGAGCCAGGACTAAAAAAAGAAATTTTATGAATTAAATTGACTTAATCCTACATTTTGGTTCTCTTTTTGAATTGGGTTATGGATACTGAAATTTATTACTGATCAATATATTCTTCCGATTTAACAATCAAAATGTTTAATAAAATATAATTTTTTATCTTATCAAAAGCTTTATGAAAAATCATAAAAGGAATCCTAATATAACAGAAATTGATTACATATTTTGGTAATTACCTACGTCTCTGGGTTCTTGAAGAACCATTCCACTAGTTAAAATTTGCAAGTACAATATAATCTAATGGAACTTAAAACAAATTCCCTAATAGTACCTCCGGATCTTTGAAGGAACAACAATATATCTCTCAGGGACCATCCTCCACTTTCTTGGTGTACAAGAATCCTATGACACTTAATCAGCCTTCCAGACATGCTTAAGATGCCCTATGGCACTCGATCAAACTCTAGGATTTGTAAGTCATTTTTGGGGATCGATGGGCCAATTGGGTAGTTTATAAATAACTCCCAATTTTATTACAATTTTCCTATAAAAATATGACTTAGTTCCCTTACAATTATATGCCTAAATAATTAGGACTTAATTACAAAAATAGCATTTAAAATAAAAATCCCTTTGCAATTTGCTAAGGAGCCTCTATATCCTCCTCTTTGGCCTATAAAATTCCCCACTTAACTCTAAGAAAATAACTTCGAGCTCATTTTTTTTCACGAATGGGAGAAGACTCTTATATAGGCCAAATTGGCCCAAAGAATTTGTATATAGGGATTATCACCCTTATCTTATCCCAACCACCTATATAGGTGGGTTGGTTGGACCACTTGTTTGTAAGGGTGAGGTCAGGGGATCAAATCCTGCCTCCCCTATAGATCGTCGTGCTAATTTTGGATGGGGCGGGTTTTTGGTTTTGTTTGGGCTGCCATGGAATTAATCCCATATGGTCGGCATAGAAAGCAGGGTCGGAGTTTATTAACATTCGACCCACACACATTAACATGGCTTTGGCCATGTGCTCATTTCTCTTTTGATCTTCATCGAGCCTTGGGGTGTGTGATACATTCGCTAAGATTTTTAGTTGAGATGGGTTATGTGTTGTCCATTGGTTGTGTGGGTTGTTTGTTTCCGCTAAGTTATCACCATAGTTAATGGTATAATATGAATCCCCATACATTGTTTGATATGTTCCATCTAAATAGGATTAGGATGACTAAATGTAAATATTCGATCAATGTGGAAATAACACCTGAAGCATAAGGAAATAAGGTGGATCAATATAGAATGTTATCAATTCGACTATTGAGGATAATATAGGGCTCGATGGGGATTTGACCACCCCACCGAGCTAGAGATATAGCTCATTGAGCTCTAATTAATCCTGTAATGTAAACTCAAAAGGCATAGTCCACTTGTCGCTCCTCGATAGGCATATCAAGTGAATTTGATTCATGGTGGCAAGCCACGTGGTGGCTTGAGGATCTATTGGTGTTTGAATTAATCTCACCCCTATTTGGTTAAGATTTTCCATTTTTGTTTGTTATGTTTTTATGTTATCCCGTAGGGGTGTGAATGGATTTATGGTTCTTCTGTGTATGCTTTTATATCTCCTCTTTTTCAGTCGAGGATCATGTCTAGATTTTGCATTATTTGGTTGTTTCTTATGGGAAACTTGTTGTGTTTTAAGTGTTGAAGTTGAAGGGATCACTTGTTGTAAATTTCTTGGATCTTATATTTTTATTTGTGTTTTCTCTCCCATTTCCCACTAATACATGGAAGCTCCTAATTGATTTGGTATGGCGGGTCAAATTTACAAACTTGTAATTTTTTTCGCATTAACAAAGTGCAAAATCAACCCCATTACCTAATAAATACTCCCCAAATATTCGCAATAAAAAGGTAACGCAAGAAATTTCTCAATTGGTGTCAAGGAGTGTACATTTGTCACAATTGGATTGGATGTGGGGAAGTGGTGCATATTTGTAGATTTACACATTTAAAAGGAAAGAAATAAAGGTGTAAAAGGGTTCTCAAAACCCACAAGGGAAACATGGTTTCTTGTATGTAAAAGGCGGGGATGTGGGTTGCCAGAGCACTCAAGTATATTTGGATTGAAATGGAAATGGGATAAAAATGTAGAAAAGGGTTGTAGCCCCACTATCACCCAAATATGACCACATGTTGAGCATGTGTTGAAAGCCAAAAAGCAGATGAGTGGGTCAAGTTTTCCAAAAGTGTGTAAGTTCTCAAATGCTGCAAAATTACAAAAGGTGCTCCTAAGCTTGTGTTAACAAAAAATCTTATTCCATGTGGACAACTCATTTTCAAAGTTGAGAATGGTAGATTGAATGATCACGATGTAATGCATTTATTTATACCACCATTAATATTGCTACACAAATCAAGGACATTTTAAAGCCTGTGAATGTTTACATCTTTATTTACCAATTTGGTTGATTTTTGTTGCTACCTTTGTGATTTTCATGGAGAATTATCATGTTATTAGATAAGAATCTTGAATTCCGAACCTCAGGACTGAAAAAGCCATTGATTTGGATTTAAATTTCTTAAGTGTTTGTGGATTGACTGGTAAAATCTTAGAAACTCTTGTGTTTCTCCTTCAATGGTAAGTTGGTTTGAAATAAAGTTAGGATTTTGAGGATGAAGATCATGCCACCTTTTTCTCGTTGCATTAGGGGTCACAAGTGATTTGGACAAGATTACTGCACACGAGACTTGATGTGTGTTGATCTAGATGATTTTCTTCAAATACTTAACATCCCCCATAATATTGAATCCATAAAGGCAATTCAAGATAGTCATATTGCTTTTTAGAAGTGCTATCCCACCAACAGTTCATTTCCCTGAGTTGGTGTGGCATTGTGCTATGAATTATGATCCTTAAAAGAGGGAAGTTTTAAACGAGAGTGGGATGTAGTTTTAACATTGATGCCTATAGCCATTAGAATAATGTTAAAACCATCTGTAATCACCAACCTGATCACCATTTCTATCAAATTATCCCTACGGGATTATGAAGTAAAGAAAAAGGAATATGTCAAGATGATAAATACAAAATGGCTCATTATGAAAAAGACAACAACTAGAAATCTAAAATACTAGTTAGGGCACAATTTTTTTGAAGAGGTTGAAGATTTCATTATGTTATTAAGTCGAATGACGGGGTTAGAATTTGTAAATGAGTTCAAGGAATGGATGGTTACTTACATATGGATCATTCTAGATAGAAAAGGGAGCACTTGTTGGGAAAATTTCATTGCAGAATCACTCCATGGCAACATGGTCACCTTAGTAGCAAAAATTGAGATCGGTAACAATTCAGAACTAGAATTTTATATGATAACTTACTTAATCTACAATGTTGTTGGGCATAGACATTTCTTGGGTTTGTCACCACGTGTAAATTTCAAGCAATGCCAAATGCATGAGATATTTCTCCAACTGCAACTGATCAACTGGAGTGGGAATGTAAGGTTAGTTAATGATGCTTTCTTTTCCCCAATCATTTTTCTTTTCAAACTAGAGTGGGGACAATATAGGATGTCTAAACAAGCTAGACAAGTGATTTTGGAGTATGGATGCTAATTCATTCAATACAAAAAGTTCACATACATAAGGGTTAGTGGTTTTGAAGGAAAGCCTTGTAAGTTGCCTAGGTATGTAGATGATAAATTGGTTTTATGTGAACTAGAAAGGCAACTAACACCTATGCATAAATTGATTACGAGGAACAATAAGACAAACATCAAATTACCTATTTGAATTGGAGGTTATTCTTGCCCTTCCATTGTAAAGGCCAGGTTGATTGAAGATGAAATGCATAAATTTGACATGGAAAAGTTTGAGGTAGGGGCTAGTTATGACATTAGATGGGTATTCAACAACATTTTGAACACTTTTGAGCATGAGACTTATTTTTAAGATTATTGGATGAAATGTATGGATGAATAAGAGGTTATATTAAAGGATTTTCTAGAATGACCCTTTCACAAATAATTGATTTCAAAAATTTTGTTATTCCGAAGGAATTGTGGATAACCCACACATGGTAAGAAGGTATTATATTGATCGAAGGTGCAAAAAAAACACATAATTCCCCCATATTAGAATGAGATGGAATCTGATTATTCATATATAAGGATAACTGATGTAATGAGAAGAATTGTGAATTAGTTAACTCAGAAGGGCATTGACCTATCAATTAAGAATACCAAAATCTTAAATAACTTCAAGAGCTTGGGAAAATTTTGCAATGATATTCCACCCCGAAGGAGGGAGTAGATTGAATGGATCATATGGGAAGAAAGGCCCCTCAATTTCCCTCAAAAGGCCTACTCCTGAACTCATAGATGAGTGGAACTCAACCGCTATTGGGGACTCCTATGTCAACTCTACATCAAAATACTCAAAGCATGATTTTGAAATCTATGGAAAATGCCCCCATTAATTTTGTAATGCAATTCACGGAAAAGGGAAGGACTTAGTATCCCATATAGTTTTCTCGGGTGCTTTAAAAAGTCCTTATAATACTGAGAAATTAATGAGTGGAGCAATAACAAGTGGTCTTACTAAATCTAAGCCACATAAGGAAAGGAAAGGCAAAAGTAGCTCTTGATTTAAATTTTTTAAAAAGTGAACATAAGAAATATAAGGTTTCTCATGTACCAGTTTTGGTGAGAGTAGGTTCCCACACGCCCAAAAAGCACAAGCACAAAGATGTAGTAATTGATCCTCCTGAATTTGAAAGGAGTGATGTTTATCAAGCACAACATGCCCCATCATTGCCACAAATGGGACAATCAGAGTTCTTATTCCCATCTCTACATGTGGAGGAAGCAATAATGAAAGATACTCAAGATCAAGAAACCTAGGAAAATATTGCAGATAGTTCAGTAAGTAGCCAAATCTTAACTCCAGGTATGAAGACATCTGAGACCCTTCTTACTAACGATATGAGTATGCCTTTGACTAGAACATTGTATGAATCTGCAAAGGCCCAAGATGATGTAATTGATGTTGATACTAGTGAGGATTTTCCATGTTAGATTCCCTCAAATTATCTATGAGTGAACCATTAATGACACCGGTAGATGACCTCCAAAAAAGTAAGGAAATAGAGAGAAATGCTCCTCCATTAAATAGTGAAGAAAAGGATCAAGAAAAAATGTTCCTTCTATAAGACAAGTTGTTATTGAGAATCAAGTAAACTAGAATTGCCTAGTGGAGAAGATGTTAATATAGAGGTGTTAACATAAGATATTTTTTTGTTTCTGTTGAAATTACTAAGGTTGATGAACTTTCTCAAAAGGGAAAATTTGTTTATAAAGAGAAATTAGAAGTAACACAAACCACAATTATTGGTGAGAAAAGCATTGTTGATAAGGACATATAGCTCCTAGATGGAAATGTGGAGTTGGCTTTAGATGAATAGCCTACCATATCATTTCCAAGAACATCATTAGAGCATGAGGAGGGTAGGATGCCAACTCAGCAGAGTTTGAAGAATGAAGAACTCGTAAGCGACAAGTAACTCAAGAAAATGTTGAAGGAGAAGTGGGATCCAATATGGCATCCTTTGAAGAAATAAGGAAGGAATATCCCCTGACTATTGATATAAATCAAGGAAGGAATGATCAACTTCAGTCTCTAGACCAAGGAGAGGAACATCCAAAAGAATTATTAACACAGGGTGAAAATAACAAGATGGTCATTGAAGTAAATATTGAAAAACAAGAAGAATCACTAAGTTTGGATGAGCAGAGGGTTTTAAAATAGGTTATGGTCATCCTTGAGGAGCATCAACCTGAATCATAGGAGGAAAAGGGTGGAACAAATTTTGCAAAAGGGTGGATCAGTGAGCTGATTTCAAATGAATAAAAAGAGGTCCTTCCTATGCAAGCCACGACCTTACTACTTTGTCTTTACCAAAGATAGTGAGAGCCTTAAAAAGAGATAAAACTATCACTAAAACCCACACTGACTCATCAGGAGCCAAAAATTTGGAAGTAGCAATCCCCTTTGAAGGAAATACTATGGATGACATAGCAAACAATGATTATAATATCAAGATTATGCCCTAGGGAAAAACTTCAACAGACCAGCCTAAATTTGTGGGTACTTGAAGTTGTCAATGACCTTTACAAAAGGTAGATGAAGATAGAATGAAAAAGAAGTAATTAAAAGAGAAATTTGAAGCTTTGAGCTCGAGTTTGTAATAACTAATTGGGAAACCTAGTTAGGATCGAAAAGTGCCTCCATAGACACCCTGAGGGAATGGATAAGATAAACTATGCTATCAAGAAGGTCCAAACAAAGACACACATGGATCAAAAAATTAACCAAGAGGGGAAAGGAAATAATTACAGAGGTGAGGTCAAAATATGAAGATCACAAAAACAGACTCAATGAAATTGATGAGAGTTAAACATTGTGATAATTAGATTTTATATTTTGAAGGAATTCTCCCAAGCTAGACCACATTAACCAACACAATGATGATTTGGATGAGAAAGAAGATATTGTGCCTATAGAAATCAAAGGAAGCCATCATGATATTAAAGAGTTATCAAAAATCAGAGTAGAAACCTTGAATGGGATCAAGGAAAAACTTGAAATCAAGAGAAACTGGGTTGATGATACTCTCGATGTTATTGACTTGAAGTTAGAGGATATGGTAGCTAATAAGTTCAAAAAGAGATATGGGGATATGAAGATTGAATTTTTACTTAATTATTTTGAAAGGAATATTTTGAAGAATAATTTCTTCTATGAAGTCATTATGATTATGAGAAAGATTGAGAATAGAATTGCAGAGTTAAAAGCAAGACCACTAGAATACAAACAAAAAATGGGCCATTGCATTGATGCAATATCTAGGAAGGCACTAATTTTCTAGCATCATATAGGACCAGATGAGGATGAGGTTAATGATTTATTCAAAAGATATGATGCATATATAGCAAGGTTGCCAAAAGAACAAGATACAAAAGTAGAAGTTGAAGAAGAAGAAAATGCAGATGCAAAAGATGATGAACATGCTTAGGCATTGTTCCTTAAGTTGTATTTTCTTTTCATATTCCTTATTTTAAACTAATACTTTAAAATAATACTTATTATTACATGGGATGTAATTATTTTTTTGAATTTTATTGTTCCCTTATTTCAATTAAAAAGTGGAAGAATGCAGTAATGTCATATTTACTTTGATGAAATTAACATACATTTGGATAAGCATGTAAATGATTGATATTGTTGTGCTTCTTGCATTTTGAATAAGGAACAAAATGGGGTTCTATAAGGCCCCCTTGCCCATGACAAAGAAAGATATACATATGCCTAGAGATAGAAACAATGAAAGGAAGGCAACATCTAGACATTTTTCAGCCCTACTTCATAGTTTCCTCCCAACAAGGGAAGATTATTCAAAAGCTTATTTTTCCTTAGCAAAAATCGCTTGAGCCCTATGTTATCTAAAAAAATGATCGACCCTTCTAATTTCCAAGACATTCCCATGTCCATCAACACTTTCAGAGTCATTCTAGGATGACTCATGATTTTCTCAAGCTCAACTTTCTTCTATTGTGATGACACCCAATCTAAAAGATCCAGACCTCCTGTGAAGAATGCCATCTTTCCTTTCCCTTTATTAAGGGTCAACGTACTAGGAGTGGTTTTGAGATGGGACACCGAGGTGACTGGAAGGGAAAGTACTGCATGTTGTTGGTTGGGCTAATTGTGAGGCCTTAAACTTGACCCATCCTCCCATTTCCTTGTGAAAGGTGGATTGTCTTTCGGAGAAGGAATTGGTTGAGGCCCCAAAAAATCATGCTCTACCTAAGGAGCATGATGCATTAAGTGGGTGGATGAATGAATCGTAAATCTCCCCTATTTTCCGATAAAAGGAAATTTTTGCCCTTGAAAGGTGAGCAGACAATTATCGGTCCTCTTCTCCATTTGAGATAGTGATTAGAGGTTGAGGTTTTGGTTCACCTTTCCTTTTTCCTTAAGATGACCTTGGTGCTAAACTTGGTTGCGATGACACAATCTCTACTTGATTTTTCTCTAGGAAATTGATTCTCCACTCCAACTTGTCTATTTTGTGGGAAATAACAAGAACATTGTCGATGGAGGATTTATCATATAACACATATGATTCCTTGGGAATATATTTTGATACAAATCCCTCATCACATAAAAAGGGACATTGAAAACTAGTTTACCCATATACTTGAGGTCTTCTCTCGACCCAATATCTCTTTAAATCTTTGGGATATTTCAAGTGCTCCCATCTAAAAAGATAGAAATACATAACCTAGAAGGCTGCAAACAAAGGATTGATCTTGATTAGCCTTTTAAGAAGTACTATTCAAACTTGTAAGTATGTTAAGGGCCCTTTGGTATCACCCACACACTCTATATCAAACAAAGCCTTGAAAAAGCATCATCACAACCGCTTAAATAAAAATCTGATTTAAGTCCTCTAAATAAATTTCCTTTAGGATGTGAGCTATGAGTACCTTCACCATTTTTTTAATGAAATTTCTTATACTCAAAAAAGAAGGGAAATGCATGATGATAATGACATTGAGCTAGGTTTTATAATGAAAAGGAGACATATGTTTTTTATTTGGTAAAATATTTCCCATGAAATGAAGGAGATTTTGTTCAGTTCACACAGAAGGGAATTTAAGAATTGGAAAAGGTTAGGAATGATAAGAGATGGTAAATCAAGGTGATTCGATAGAAACTATGTGTGGCAATTAATCTAATGAGACATAAAATAGAGTGTATGGTGCCCAAGGTAGATTCTTGAAAAGTGAATATGGATATATGTCATATCATATTCATGCGAAGTGTTTAGAGATTATTTTAAATGATTATCTAATCAATATTAGGAAATAATGATTAAAGTAATTTTCCATAAATGATGACCTAATATCCCAGTCAAGCACAAGTGGAGTTGATTGAAAAGACTTGCACTTTGTACATCCTGGCAGTTTTAAAAGAAAATTTTTAAATTCCATGTTCTAGAACAAGTTTTGAAAAGGGAAATATTCCTTGGAATATTCGTGCTTTGGGGGAAAATTTTGAAGGTTAACAAGTGAAGAGGGTGATATAAAAGGAAAAAGGATAATCACGCAAGAGGGGGGTTAATTTTTCTAAGAATTATTCAAAGAAAAGAGAAGGAGAAAAAGCTAAGAAAAGTCATTTTCCCAAGAAACTTATCTAAGAAACCAGTTTGTGTATCTTTGAAATTTATCATGTCAAGATGGTTGCAAGTGTCATCCATTGATAAACTTTAAGATTGTAAAAACTTTCCCTTGCTGATCAATTTGAAGAACCTTGAGTAAATCGTGTTAATCATGAACCTAGTTGTGTCTACTTTCATTTTGAGATATCTTCAAATAGTTATCTATGTTCCTGTTGCAATATTATATTAGGAGTTCCTCTGAATCACACAAGATCTTGTCCTCGTGATAGTATTGTGGCATTTTCAATTACATTATGAAGAGAGCTTTCATTTCATAATGCAATAAATGATTTAAATTCACTTTACTTTCATTTTGATGATACAAATTATTTGTTAGTCTATGAGTGTATCATAGGTGTGATGAATTAGGGATTTCTAATGTTTAATTAAGTCTTTAACATGAGATTTTGTGTTGAATCCTTGAAGAATGTGTGAAACCTGTGTGTCTTTGAGCTTTCATAGATGCACATTCTCTAGTTGAAGGTTCATTCTGACTATTTGAAGCCTTTTGTCATTTTTCTTTGTAGATTTTCCAACATTTGTTAAAAGTTCTCAAGAATTTGGTATAATCAACTTTATCCTACTTAACTTCCCAACCAAAAATTACACATTCAGTAATAAATCATACATGAACCATCCCTTCTTGCACTATATATCCACAAATGCTGAAGAAGTTCATTAATTTTTCCTATCCTTTACCAAAATATGCAGATGCAATCAGTTTTTATCGTTGTCTTTAGTGACTTGAAACTTGTATAGAAAACATCTTCATTCTTTAAGGTGATAACTCGTGAGAGTTAGGTTATGTTTCATTGACCATGTTTTCTCAAGGTATCCTTCAAATATTACAAAGGGAGAGTCAAATATTGTTAATCCATTGATATTCTTCACTAACACAGGTTACAAAATGGGTCCTCTCACCCTGGTTGAAGGCACAACCTAAAGTAGTGAGGGTAGGTCAAACCCTTAGCACAGTGCTATCCAGTCCTTTCCAAACTAGAGTAATAAAGAGTCATCTAAAATCCATCCCTGGCTACAAAATGAATCCTATTATGATTTTTTTGTCTCTAAGTATCATGGTCAACTTTTGATGCTATTAAGTTTCAAAGGAAAGATCAATTTGGGTACCAACACTGATTGGTGCAATTTTCAGGGGACTATTTGTGCAAATACATACACACATTGACCTCTGGTAATGATTCTTATGCAAATCCATTGTTTAAACATCATCATTTGTTAAAATTTGTGAGAATTGCATGAGATCAGGAGTTTGTTGTGCAATATTTTCTGGTTTTAGTAAATGTTGCACTAGATTGTATGGATATTGATAAATATTGACAAAGGATGATCAGATCCGTCAAGATTTGTAGAAATTGAGTGTTGATAGACAATTGACAAATTACTTACAGTGCTTTAGCATATCTAAGGTGAAAATCCTTGGTGGCGACTCCGTGTTAGTTTAAAATTCTTGGCAATTACCAGTGTCTTAATCTTTGTCAAGTAAGTTTTGTCATTAATATTTGCAAATATGGAAGGAAGAAGATCTTTCTTTACTAGGGATCCTACTAGAAAGTTATTTCTAGAGCTTGGGAAGGAAAATTCAAAAGGAAGACGAGTCTGGAGAGTATTGGGGAATCAAGAGTCAAGAGAAAAGGTAGTACCAGTTCTAGAAGGTGATCAACCTGTAGTTGAGGATTACCCTACATCTTCAAATAACTCTGAATCAAATAGTCCTTGTGAAAAATTAAATTCTCCAACCGGTGAAGGGCCATCATTTGTAACTAAAAAGTTGATCTAGAAGAGGTTATGAAGACTTTGGCTAGGAGGTTAAAGAAATATCTTACAAGTTGGCTAGAGTAGAAAAAGGAATAGGACAGAGTTCTCAAGGTCATCATAAACCACAAAACCAGGATAGATTTGGAAATCATCCTAGGAATGATCACAGATCTAGATGACAGAGGAAAGGGGCCCATGGGATTAGGTAATAAGCAACCACAACTTAGAGAGAATAGATTGGTCCATGATCCTTTGACTGCCAAGGTTGCTACAATGGAAGAGGCCCACATTATTGATTGGTGTGATAAGTGTTTCTGTCACACCCCCATGTGATTTAAGTAAGGAGGTTGAAGAGGTAAATGATGATGAAGCTTATGGTGATGTGTGTATGATGGAATGCCCTGAAAATTCACAACAAAGGGATACTTCAACTAATTTAATAAGTGTCATAACTGTTCAAAGTTTCTGGGATTGCATTCACCGAGTATTACCTCTCCCTCATGATGATGGTGTTGAGATTGATATGGTGCAAGCGTTTGATTTACCTAATCATGATTTTGAATATTTAAGGGATTTAATGATTAAGAAATATGATGGGGGAATACCTTCTGAGGAAGATAGGCAACTATTGATGAATGCAATAGTTACTTAGGAAAAGGAATATAATACCAGAAGTAGAGTTATCAAAGGGGGAGGTCCTCAAGCTAAACCAAAACTCCACTTCTCACTAATATCCCCAAGGAACCCCTTAAGAAGGATACACTTAACAAAATCCCTGTTGTTCCAAATAAAACTTGTACCCTAGCTCATGCCCAAATTGCAAAGACTATTATACCACTGGAAGGAATCATAAATCTCCCATCCAACATTGTCTTACCCAAATATGTTCCATGTGATATAGCCTAGATTTTGAGTCAAATCAAAGTCACTGTGCCTATTGTTGAATTTCTCAGAATCCCTGAGCATAGAAAACGGAATTTGAGTATTTGGGATTTAAAGAAGAGATAAAAACCCAAGGAAATAATGTGAATGGTGTGGATCTTCCTCCTATCATTGTAGAGCTAGAAATACCATAGGCCCTGGAAGAATTGGGAGAATCACTAGAAGTATACTTGGGTACTTCACTTGTGGAGTCTCAACTACATGTTGATCCTTTTTATACCACTTTGATCATCAAGGATAGGTTGGTGCACAATTGTATGTTTGATTCGGGAGATTCATGCAATGTGATGCCTCTTGAGGTGATGAATGAATTGAACATCAAAGTAACAATAGCCTTTAGAAAGTGCACAACTATGGATTCAAGGAAGTTCCTATGATTGGATATGTTAAAGGGTTAATAGTGTAATTGGCAGCTTACGGGAAAATCCTTAACTATGAATGTGGTTATTGTGGACTTCCTAGCCAAATGGGGAATGCTATTATCAAGGAAATGGGATGCTAGTGTGGGGGAAGTGTGCAAATGGATATGTCATATGCAACCATACCAGTGGAAGGAAACCTTGTAAAATTATATGGTGAAAAGAAGATGTTACATCTGATTGAAGATCCTAATAATGCTTCTTATGAAGTATTATATACAGATGTAGATGTTGATAATTTTGTTGGTTATGTAGATTTTAAGGAGCATGAAATTGATAAATGCAAATTTCCTGAGAAACTTGGTTCCCTTGGACTTTGATGTTTGATGGAGCTTGTTCTAATTTTGGAAATGGTGCTAGTGTTGTCTTGATATCCCCAAATAAGAAAGAATTCAATTTTTATTTTAAACTCAAGTTCGAATGCACAAACAATATTATAGAATATGAAGCACTACTTTTGGGTTTAAGGATTTCTTGGAGGTATGGTATTAGGGACATTATTGTTAAAGGGGATTCAGAATTGGTAGTCAAGAAAGTTCGAAAGTTGTATGCAACAAAGAATCAAATAATGAAACAATATAAGCATGCAGTTTGGGATTTCATTGAAATGTTTGATTCCTTCAACATAGTATACCATGAAAGAAAGAAGAATACTATAGCAGACAAATTGGTAGTATTGGGGTCTAGGTTTGAAAATTGCACAAAGTGTCTCCTTATTATGAATATGACATTGAAGTATTGACAAGACTTTTTTTCTCTGATAATGTCAAACATTGGCAAGTTTTTGAAGATGATGCCCAAATTCAGAGGTTTTTACAAAACAAAGGAGAATTCACAAATCAGAATGTGGATTGGGAGCCAATGGTTTGTATTAATGAGGGTAAAGAGACCTTATTTGGTAAGGATATTATTCAGTTGAAGAAAAATACTATTCTAAGAGGTTTGGTTGCACTAGAATCAAACTTTGACAATGTTGATCGCATTGTTAGTAGGCATATGTCAGCTTCGAGAGATGTGGAGGAACACAACCTGGGGATAGATAGTAAACCTAGGAAAATATGGCTAGGTAGTAACCTAAATAAGGAAGAAAAGAAATCATATGTCCAATTGTTGAAAGAATACCAGGACTTCTTGGCATGGTCATATTCAGAATTAAAGGCATATAGGGAAGACCTTTTCCAGCATGAAATACCACTGGAAGCTAATGCCAAGCCATTCAGGAAAAAGAAAATACCAATCAATCCACTTCTCTCCCTCAAAATGCAAGAAGAATTAAAAAAGCTAAGGGATGGAGGCATCATACAACCCACAAGGTATTCTTCATGGGTGGAAAATTTAGTGCCAGTTTGAAAAAGAATGGAGATATAAGGTTGTGTGTGGATTTTAGGAACTTGAATAAGGCATCAATCAAAGATAATTATCCCCTTCCCAATATGGATAACATGTTGTAGTTAGTTACTTGGTTTTGAATTATTGTCTACTCGAATGGATTCTTAGGATATAATCAGTGGTAGTGAAATAGTCAGAAAGAATCAAAACCGCTTTCACCACTCCATGGGGTACTTATGTATCTCTGTAAGAATTTTATTTGGTCCGATGAATGTTGGAGAAATTTTTAAGGAGATATGGATGTAGCATTCTTAGGATACATAAATGATTTCATTGTTGTGTACTAGGATGATGTGACAAGTATTCTCAAGGAAAAGGAGTGATCACTTGCAACATCTGGAGAAAATGTTGTTAAGGTGCAGAGAATATGGCATTTCACTAAATCCTAAAAAGTGCCACTTTGGGGTTCGAAGGGAAGTTGGGACACATTGTATCTAAAGAAGGGGTCATGATTGATCCTGAAAGAGTGGAAGCTATTGGAAAATTCCCTATACCTAAAACCAAAAAGGGAATTCAATCCTTTTTTGGACAAATAAATTTCATCAGGAGATTTATTTCTAACTTTTTTGAAATGACTATCCCCATTACGAGTATGCTAAAAAAGGATCAGGTTATCAAATGGGAGGAAGAATCTATCCAAGATTTTACTGGATTAAAGAAGCATTAAAGAATGCCCCTGTTTTGGTAGCTCTAATTACAAGAAATCTTTTCAAATGTTTTCTTTTTCTTCTAAAAATACTATTGCTTATGTCTTACTACTGTAAAAGGATGTGAAGGAAATGAAAGGCCAATTTATTTCTTTAGTAAAGCACTTCAAGGAGAATAATTGAAATATACTATCATGGAAAATCAAGCCTTCTCTTTGGTAAGAGCAACAAAAATTTTCAGACCATATATCTTGAGTTCTAAGATCATAGCTTATGTTCCTCATACTATGGTCAAGGATATTTTATCAGAAATGGAAATCTCAAGAAAAAGGTGTTGGTGGGTGAACAAATTACAAGAGTATGACATGGATATTCAAACCACCAAGTTAATTAGGGGTTTAGGGTTAGAAAATCTAATGGCAGAAAGCAACCTGCAGGTAATGGAAATAAATGAAATTGAAGGAGAAGGTATGAATGTCCATGAAAGATTGATCAATTTGGTATGGTACAAGGACATCATGTTTTATCTTAAGAATTTGGAATGTCCTAGAAATTTGAGTAAAAATTAGAAGAGGGCACTTAGGTTAGCTTCCTAGAAATATATTATCACTGATTATGGATTGGCATGGAAGAATCCTGAAGGGATTCTCTTAAGGTGCATTATTGAAGATGAAGCCCCTAAACTAGTTGCTGATTTTCATGGAGGAGTTTGTGGGGGAATTTTTTGGAAGAGTAACTACTCACAAGATTTTAAGGGCTGGTTATTGGTGGCCCACACTTTTAAAGATACAACTCTGTTAGTGAGAAAATGTGAGATTTTCCAATGTTTCTCAGGAATATTGAAAGCTTCAGGAGCTCTCCCTTTACAACCAGTATCAATTGAAGCCCCTTTTAAGTAGTGGGGTATGGAATTTATTTGGGAAATTTTAGATCCTTCAAGTATAGGTCACGGTGGATATTGTCAAGCACGATTACTTCACCAAATGGGTTGAGGAAATCCCTACTAAGAAAGCAACTCACCAAATTGTTATGGATTTTGTCTTAAATCACATAATCTGTAGATTTGGAGTGCCTACCAAAATAATTGTTGATAATGCTATGAGATTTTGAGCTAAACCCTTGGTGGCCATGTGTCAGGAGTATGGAATAAATCTCACATATGCATCTAATTACAATCCCCAAGGTAATGGACAAAGCTGAATCAAGCAATAAGAATTTGTTGAAAATAATCAGGAGGACTTTGGAGATAAATAAGCAAAAATGGGGTGAACAATTAAAGTTTGTTTTCGGGATGATAGAATTACTATTAAGAGAGCTACTGGAAAAATCCCTTTTGAATTGGTATATGGAGTGCAATCCCTCCTTACCTTGTACATCAAGCTATCTTTCTACTAATTTATTCGATAATTTAAGGATCAAGAAGTTAGTCCATATGATGTAAGGATAAATAGAATTGTTGAATTAGATGAAGTAAGAATAGAGTCTCATCGAGACATTTGAAATTCAGGAAAATTTGAAAAAATATTTGATAAAAAGGTGACTCCTCGAGTTTTCAATGTAGGAGATCTTGTGTTACTATGGGATAGTAGGCATGAGGACAAGGGAAAACATGGAAAGTTTGATGCATTATGGATGGGTCCTTACTCCATTGACATCAGAATTGGTGAGCATACTTTCTTCTTAAAGGATTTAGATGGAGAACTACTTGAGTTATCCTGTTAATGGAAGGAACTTGAAGCACTTTCTTGATTGATCTCTCAAAATCGAGGTACACACTATTGTATAGTGTATAGTTTTTTTTTGTTTTTGTTATTTTTTCTATTTTTGTCCTTGTTTGTCTCGGTCCTTGGTGACCGTTGGTTTTGGGTTTCTCGGTGTGTTTTCTGGGGAGTTGGTTGTTATCACTTGTTTTTGTACACTAGTTTTTGACTCCGTGGCCCAATGGATTTTGGCACATGGTCTGCTTTTCTTTGCACCATGGTTTGTTCTTGAAGCACTTGCAGGGAGTGCTCATCCCCAATTTGGAGTCAATGTTGGTGCTCGAATTAATCTCACCCCTATTTGGTTAATATTTTCCATCGTTTTTTGTTATTTTTTCTACTTTCCCATGGGGTGCGAGTTGGCTTTATGGTTATTATGTGTATGGTTTTGTATTTCCTCTTTTTTGTCGAGGATCATGTCTGGATTTTGCATTATTTGGCAGTTTCTTATGGGGAACCCATTGTGTTTTAAGTCTTGAGGTTAAAGGGATCTCCTATTGTAAATTTCTTTTAGGTCTTGTATTTTTATTTTATTTTTATCTCCCATTGCCTCCGATACGTGGCAGCTCCTAATTGATTTTGGTATGGTGGGTCAAATTTACAAACTTTTAATTTTCTGTCACATTCACAAAGTGAAAACTCGACCCTGTTACTCCGATAAATACTCCTCGAATATTTACAATAAAGAGGTAACACAAGTAATTTCTCAATTGGTATCCAGGAGTGTACATTTTTCACAATTGGATTGGATCCGGGAAGTGGTGCATATTTGTAGTTTTGTGCATTTAAAAGGAAAGGAATAAAGGTGTAAAATGGTTCTCGAAACTGTAAGGGACATATGGCTACTTATATGTAAAATTCGAGAGATGCGAGTTTTCGGGCACTCAAGCATTTTGGATAGAAATAGAAATGGGATAAAAGCTGTAGAAAAGGGTTGCAACCTCGCTATCACCTAAATACGACTACGTTTTGATCCCATGTTGAAAGAAAAAAAAGTGGATGGGCGAGTCGGAGTTTACAAAAAGTGTGTAAGTTCTAAAATGCTACAAAATTACAAAAAGTGCCCCGAGCCCATGTTAGTGAAAAATATTATTCCACATGGATGGCTCATTTTCAAAGTTGAGAATGGTGGATTGAATGGTCACGATGTAATGCATTTATTTTTTCCACCATTAATGTTACTACACAAATCAAGGATGTTTTAAATCCTATGAATGTTTACATCTTTATTTACCAACTTGGTTGATTTTTATTGCTACCTTTTTAATTTTCATGGAGAAGTATCATGTTATTAGCTGATAAGCTCGGATTGCGAACCTGAGGAATAAAAAGGCCATTAATTTGTATTTAAATTGCTTAAGTGCTCACAGATTGAATCACAAGAGCTTAGAAACTTCTATGTTTCTCCTTCAGTAGAAAGTTGTTTTAAAATAAATTTAGGATTTTCTTAGTATGAATACCATGCCACCTTCGTTCTCGGTTATGTCGGGGGGTCATGAGTGATTTGGACAAGATTATAGACATACGACTTGATGTGTTTTGATCTAGATATTTTTCTTCAAAGACTTAATGCCCCCCATAAGATTGAATCCCTAAAGGTAATTCAAGATAGTCATATTACTTTAGTAGGTGTTATCCCACTAGCAGTTCAATTCCCTTAGTTGTTGTGGCATTTTACTATGAATTATGATCCCAAAAACAAGGAAGTATTATACGAGAGTGGGGATGCATTTTTAACATTGACACCTGTAGCCATTAGAATAATGTTAAAATTTCCTGTAATCACCAACCCGATCACCATTGCTATCAAATTAGCCCTACGGGATTATGAAGCAAAGAAAAATGACTATGCCAAGATGATAAATACAAAATGGCTCATCATAAAAAAGACAACGACTAGAAACCTAAAAAAACTAGTTAGGCGTAATTTTTAAAGAGGTTGAAGATGTCATTGTGTTATTAAGTTGAATGGTGGGGTTAGAAACTGTAAATGAATTTAAGGAATGGATGGTTACTTACATATGGATCATTTTGGAGAGAAAGGGGAGCATTTTCTAGGATACTTTCATTGTAGAAGCACTCCATGGCCACATGGTCACCTTAGTAGTGAAAATTGAGATGGGTGAACGATTCAGAACTAGAATTTTATATGATGATTTACTTAATCTACAATGTTGTTGGGCATAAACATTTCTGGTTTTTCACCATGTGCAAACTTCAAGAAATGCCAAATGCATGAGATATTTCCCAATTATGAACTCGATCAACTAGAGTGGAAATATAAAGGTTAGTTAATGATTCTTTCTTTTCCCTAATAATTTGACTTTTCAAGCCGAGTGGGGACAATATAGGATGTATGAAAAAGCTAGACAAGTGATTTTTGAGTACGGATTCTACTTCATTCAATATAAAAAGTTAATATACATAAGGGTTATGGTTTTGAAGGAAATCCTTATAAGTTTCCTAGGTATGTAGATGATAAATTGGTTTTTGTTGGTGTCCATTTTGATCCTCCATTATTTTCCCATCTTTCCTCTTTGTTCAACATGCTCAAAAAAAATTTTTTTCGAGTTTGGTGGTCTGCAAGTTTCCCCATCTAGATTGAATGCTTTAAATGGCTCATAAACCTATTATTTTTCCCCAACTTGAAAGAAAAATACATGCAGGCTCTATTTTATGCCCTAAATTTCCAAATCCACGGGCCTCTATCATTTTTTCCATTTTTCCCGGCCTGTGGAGCTCAAATTTTCTCATTTTGTACTTATTTTCCCTCAAAAATCCTTCCCCATGGTTGAAAATTGCTTAAAACCACTTCCCATATGTTTTTGACCAAAAATCCCTTACCCACGAGAAAAAAATTGAATTCGGGTGTCCTTAGCAAATTTTGTGTTTTTTTGATTCAGACGGGTGTCATTTGACCATCAAAATTAAGCTCAAAGGATGTCTCCTATGTGGTTGCTTCTGGTTGGACAAGGATGATGGGTTTCTTTGAAAAACTTGGCATTTTTGGCTTTGGGAAAAATTCAACATTACCCCGCAACTCCGTAGGAGGACACATGTCGTGTTCTTATGCCAAGGTGGGATGGAAGGTGGGCGGGAACTTAGGAAATTTTTTTCCTTTTTGGAAAAAAGGGAGAAAAGTAGAAGAAAGGCCCGCGGGTCTACAATGGAGCAAGGGGTGGACACGTGGTAGGCATAGAAGGAAGTGTGGGCCGTGGAAGAAAAGGGGAAATTTTTCCCTTTTGGTCAAAAAGACTTAGAGCAAAGAATTAAGCCGTGGTCCAAATGAAGCCATGGGGAGACACGTGGCAAAGGCAGAGTGGGTCGGTGGGCGATGGAGGAAAAAGGGAAATTTTTCCCTTTTGCAAAAATACTTAGAATGGAAGATTTGAGGCGTGGCTCTGCACAACAAATCAAAACAGGACACATGGTGAGGATGGGATTGGAGGCGTGGACCCACGGGGAGAAATGAGAAAAATTTCCCTTGGCGAAAAAAGGTGCTAAAACGTGGAATAAGCCCGTGGATTTTTAGCGATAGAGAGGATGACACATGTCAAGGATAGAGGCAGAGGTGTGGGCCCATGGGAAAAAAGTGAAATTTTTTTCCAAATTCCAAAAAAGGTCAAAATGCATAGAATTGAGCTACGATCCCAATGGGACCCACCATATGCCACGTGTCATCACCAAATTTCAAAGGCAGAGGGGCGGAGAAAAAGTAAATTTTTTCCATTTTTCCAAAAATGTTAAAAAGTCAAAAGTGAGCCCGAATTCATTCCCAATCATATTTTGACATGTGGAGGGCCCAAATTGAAGGAGAAAGAGCAAATCAAGGGTAACTATACATTTTCATTTTTGGCCGCCATTTTTGCTCCAGAAGTGTGGAAATGTGAATTTTGCATCATTTTTCATCAATTTTTGGTGAATTTGTGTCCTTTGTGCCTGCAAAGATCAATGCAAGTGGTTTTAGGGATTAATTTGTAGATTTGAGGTGTTTTTGAAATAAATTTTTACTCAGGCCCGTGTAAAACGTGAAATATCAAATTATAAAGTTACATAATCAAATTTTGGAATGATAAGGATGAAATGATGAAATGAAAGGGGTCTACATGCTTGGAGAATGAAAAATGTGCCTCCACAATGGATAATGATGAAGGATTTGTAATGATTCGCCATTTTAGAAACACTGACAACTTTTGTTGCAAATTTGTTAAATGTCCCTATCTGCGAATCATGTTAGAATTTTGTAACAAACTTGATGTTGGGCATATTCTTTTCTTGGGAAAGAAGGATCAAATGTAATTAAAAGTTATATAATGCATGTTTTGAGACATGCAAAAGGTCAGAGAAACTTAGAAATTCATGGGAAAATATGGGAAGAAGCCCATTCTCTGAGAAACCACTGAGAACCATTTCTAATTCTTTTTTGCATCATATTTGTATCATGTTGAGTTGGTTTCAGTTGTAAATCCATCAACAAGCTCTGAGATTGTTCTTATAACATTCCCTACTGATAAATTTGGTCATTCTAGATTATTTTGTGTTGTCTCTTGGCAAAATTTACATGCACTTATGTTTCAAAATGTTTTTAATTTATGTTTCTTGCTCCTGTTGTAGTCTTGTGTTTAAAATCTCTCTTGATCATACATGGTCTCATTTCTTGTTGATAGTTTAGTGGCATCTGTAGTCTCACATTCAAAAGAGCTTTCATCTGATAAAGAGATAAACATATTTAAAATCACTTTACCTTCCTTGAATTCTGAGATTGTTTGTAAACCTTTGGGTGCACCTTAGGTCATGATAAAATAGAGATTTCTGGATACTTTGTTGGTTCATCTACTTTAAGATTTTTTGCCAAGTTGTCAAAGATTGTGTGGAAGAGTGTAGATATGGGCCTCCATTTGGTGCACATATCCTAGTTGAAGGAGTACCTTAACCCTTTGAAGCATTCTATTGTTTAGGTGTTACAAATTTCTTGTAAAGGTCCTCAAAGAATTTGGAAAATTTTGGTTAGTCTTGTCTAAAATCTCCCACCAAAAATTTCATTCAGAATAACTAATCCTACCCCATACTACCCCTACATTACATTGTGTGTCAACAAAAGAACACAATCCATTTACAAAAATGCACAAAGCAAATCAAGATCATACCATGTCTCTAGCAGCCTCAACCTTGTCTTGAAAGCATTTCCATCATTTAGTAGTGACAACTCTGTTGAGTTTGAATAATGGAAAATTGATCATGTTTTCCCAAGGCCATCTCCATACAATATGCACAAGTATAAGGATATCTCCACCTCCTTCACAAAAAAGAGGCTAAAATATAGGTTCTCTTACCTTGGTTGAAAGGCACAACCTAAAATAGTGAGGATTAGATCAAAATCCTTTCAAGGTGCTACCCACTTCTTCAAAGCCTGAGTGCTAACAAGTTAGATAAATTACTTCCCAGCTACAAAATGACATATAAATCATTTATCTACCTCTGAGTGTCTTGTAAAATCCATGATGCTACTCAAGTTGTGAAGGAGATTAAATCTGGGTACCAACACCAAAATGGTGCCATTTTCGGGGACTTGTTTTGAATTCCTGGGAAATAATTTGCATTACTGAGATTGATTTGTTGATTCATTTCTAGTCCATGTCTATTTATCCCATCAACAACACCAAAATGGCTCCATTTTTTGGGGACATTATTCAGTATTTCAGTATTTCAGATCCTTGGTAATACTTCTTGTGTGATTTATGTGAAATTACAAATCTCGAGTATCATCTTTCGATCAAATTTATAAGATAGGAATGAAGAATAGAGTTCGAGTTTGATATTCTCTTAATTCAATTTGATCCATGTGCATACATATTTGAGATATTTGAATGCATATCAAACCCTGGTAAAGTCCCTTGCAAATTTTTCATGCAAATACATTGTTGAAGCATCATTTTATAATCAAACTTGTAAGGATTAAGTGAAGATATAAGTTCTACCTATAATTTTACCAGTTTCCAGTAGTTGTTGCACTTCATTAGCATTTGTGGTTGATAAATTCAAGAAAAGGAAGGTTTGATCTATAAATTTTGGCAAGATTTTCAGTGTTGATAGGTATTTGACAGAGTATTTTAGTGCATTTGCACAACTAGGGTGAAATTCCTTAGTGGCGACTCCATGCTGATTTGATCTTGATAAATACCAGTGTCTTAACCTTTATGTCATTTACTTTGGTGTTTCTAATCTCTACAAAAATGGAAGGAAGAAGATATCTCTTCATTAGAGACTCTGCTAAGAAGTTGTTTACAGATTCAAGAAACTCAGAGTTGGAAGGGAGAAGAGTTTGGAAGGTTGTTAAAGGTCAGACATTAGGAAAAGATATATCCATTGGTGAGAGAGATCAGCCTTTGGTAGAGGATTATCACTCTTCTTCAAGTGATTCTGATTCAAGCAATCCTCTCATAAACTTGTTTACCTCAGCTAGTGAAGGTCCTTCTACTGTACTGTAAGTTCCTTCTCCAATCTGCACCTCTGTGTTTCAATTCAAATAAAACTTTCCAAGAAAATCAGCACTTAGAGAATACCAGTCTTGTGAATCACATTCTTGAGCCCCAAAGACCTTGCACTCCTCATCATCTTATGTCACCCCCAAGATCACCTCCACCAAACAATATGGCTCAGCCTAGACCTCCATTTTTTTTAACACCTTTGGTCCTATAGACTTTAGAGGAATGGATGGTTACCCAAATGCTGTCCCACAAGATGTCAGAAATAGATTGCCAAAATTCCAAGGTAACAATGCAATAACTGGTGATCAGCATCTCAAACTTTTTGTTAACATGATGGAATATTTTGAGATAGAGTTTGAAGATGTGTATATTAAATTGTTCATTCATACACTAGAAGAGGATGCTAGGGATTGGTACAAGGCTCTGCCTGATAATTCAATTGATTCTTGGACTGAGATGAAGAATGCATTTAGGTTGCAATATGGTGACAAGACTGATCCTAGATTTCTCTTGTCTAAGTTTGAGAATATCAAGAAGAACCCTAATGAATCAGTCCATGACTTTAACACAAGGTTTAACAAAACTTTGAGAAGGCTTCTTGTTAGTCTGAGGCCTTGTGATGAGTCTTGTTTAATCAAATATGTAGATGCATTTGATAAAAAGGCAGCCTATTACCTAAGAGACAAGAACCCTACCAATCTAAGACAAGCTTTCACCATGGCACTTCAAATTGAAAACAATATCAAAGAAATTGGGAAACCTCTCAAGAGAGATGGTGTAAAGTTGATAAACCCTGAAAAACCTCAAGCTAGCAAGGGTGTTGATTTAGAGGAGGTTGTGAAAAATTTGGTAGGGGCAATCAAAGAAATCTCATATAAGTTGGCAAGAGCTGAGAAGGAATTGGGAAAACTTCACAAGGTCAGCCAAGAGCACAAAACCATGACAGATTTTCCAATCATCCTAGAGGTGATCAAAGGGCAGATGATAGAGGAAAAGGACCCATGGGGTCTGCAAATAGACATCCTCAAGCACGTGAAGGAAGAGTGTTACCTGATCCCCTAACTGCTAGGGTTACTGTTGTTGAAGAAGTTGTTGATATTGATTGGTGTGATAGGTGTTTTTTACCCCATCCTCCATGTGAAGTGGACCAAAAAAAGGTGAAGCTAATAATGATGATGGTACTGATGATGATATTTACATGGTGGGCTGTTCTTCAAGCTCACAAGGAGGAGAAACATCTACTGAAGTGATAAGTGCAAGGACATCTACAACATTTTGGGATTGCATCAAATGGGTACAAGTTTTCCTTCCCCTCATACTCTTGAAGTTGATGTAGTGCAAGATTTTGAAATTCCTAACAATGACTTTGAATACTTAAGAGCTTTGATGATTAAGAAGTATGATGGTGGTATTCCTTCGGAGGAAGATAGACAATTATTGATGAATGTTGTTGTAGCTCAAGAGAAATATTATAACACTAGAAGAAAAGTTGTTAAAGGAGTTGGGCCTCAAGCCAAACCTAAAAAAACCTTGCTCACAAGCATTCCAAAAGAATCTCCTAGGAGAGAAACACTTTCCAAAAGCTCTGTTGTCCCAAGCAAAAATTATAGTCCTCCTCATGCCCAAGCTGCCAAGAATCCCTTGCCATCAAATGAATCTTCTTGTCTCCTTCCAATGTTGCTTTGCCAAAGAGTGTTCCCTATGACATAGCCCAAGTATTGAGCCAAATAAAAGTGAGTGTTCCAATCATTGAGTTGCTTAGAATTCCTGAGCATAAGAAGAGAGCATTTGAGTACTTGGGATTAAAAGAAGAGAAGACTACTCTAGGAAGAAATGTAAATGTTGTTGAAACTCCTCCTCAAGATCATTGTAGACCTTAAAACACCACCAGTAGTATAAGATCTTAGAGAGACACCTGAGGTATATTTGGGGACATCCTTGGTTGATTCCCAATTGAATGTTGATCCATTCTTCACAACTTTGATCATAAAGGATAGGCTACTTCACAATTGTATGTTTGATTCTAGTGCATCATGTAATGTCATGCCTCTAGAAGTCATGAATGAGTTGGATATCAAAGTGAAAGCATCCTATGGAAAGTGTACTACCATGGACTCAAGAGAAGTGTTGGTAGTTGGTTGTGTGAAGGCTTGGTGAGTGCAACTTGCATCTTATCCCGGGAGGAATTTAAAATTGGATGTTGTGATTATTGATTGCCCTGCCAAATGGGGTATGTTATTGTCAAGAAAGTGGGTTGTAAGTGTTGGAGGGAGTGTCCAAATGGATATGTATTTTTCCACCATTCCCATTGAGGGTAGCCTTGTCAAGCTCTATGGAGAAAAGAAAATGTTGCATCTAATTGAGGACCCAAACAATGCTTCTTATGAAGTATTATTTGTTGATGTTGATGTTGATAATTTTATTGGTTTTGCTGATGGAAAAGAACACAAAATGGATCAGTCAAAGTGCCTTGAATAGGTATGTTCTCCTTGGACCTTGCTATTTGATGGAGCTTGCTCCAAATTTGGAAATGGTGCTGGTGTAATTCTGATTTCTCCTAGCTTGGAAGAATTTGTTTTTTCCTTCAAGCTTAATTTTGAATGTACTAACAACATTGCTGAGTATGAAGCCTTGTTGTTGGGTTTGAGAATTGCATGGAAGTATGGTGTCAAGGACATCATTGCAAAGGGAGATTCAGAGCTAGTTGTCAAACAAATAAGAAAATTGTATGCTACAAAAAAATTAGCGGATGAAGCAATATAAGCATGCAGTTTGGGATCTAATTGAGATGTTTGATTCCTTCAATATTGTGCACCATGACAGAAGTTTGAATGTTGCTGCTGACAAGTTGGCAGTGTTGGGGTCAAGATTTGGAGTTTGCACTATTTCACCTTATTGTGAGTACAATGTTGAAGTGTTAACTAGGCCAGCTTGTCCCTGACAACATCAAACATTGGCAAGTGTTTAATGATGATGCTCAAGTGAAAAGGTTCTTACAAAATCAAGGTGAGTTTGTAGATCAACATATTGATTGGGAATCAATGGTATGTATGACTGAAGGAAGAGAGACTTTGTTTGGAAAAGATATTATCCAATTGAAAACTAACACCATTCCTAGAGGTCTTGTTGCTCTTGAGTCAAATTTTAGCAATGTTGATTGCATCATCAATAGAAACATATCTACCTCAAGGGATGTGGAAGAGCATGACTTGGGAACAAAGGAAAACCAAGAAATTTTGGTTGGGCAATAGTTTAAACAAAGAAAAATAGTCCTACCTTCAATTGTTGAAACAATATCAAGACTGCCTTGCTTGGTCATATTCAGAGCTGAAAGCATATAGAGAAGACTTATTTCAACATGAGATCCCTCTTGAAAAAAATGCCAAACCATTAGATAGAAGAAAAGGCCAATTAATCCACTCCTCTCCATGAAAATGCAAGATGAATTGAAGAAACTGAAGGAGGGAGGGATCATTCAGCCCACAAGGTATTCATCTTGGGTTGCAAACCTTGTCAGTGCTGCCAGTGAAAGAAGAATGGAGATATCAGACTTTGTGTAGACTTTAGAAATTTGAATAGAGCTTCATTAAAAGACAATTATCCTTTTCCAAACATGGAGAACATGTTGCAGTTAGTGACTGGATCTAAATTTTTTCCACCTTAGATGGTTTCTCTGGCTACAATCAAGTTGTTGTCAAGGAGTTAGAAAGATTTAAAACTACCTTTACCACTCCTTGGGGAACATATGTTTATGTGAGAATGCCTTTTGGTCTCATGAATGCTGGAGCTACTTTCCAAAGAGTAATGGATGTTGCTTTTGTTGGTTATATAAATGACTTCATTGCATTTTATCAAGATGATGTGACTGTATTTTCAAGGAGCAGAAAAGATCACTTACAGCATTTGGAAAGAATGTTGATCAGATGTAGAGAATTTGGAATCTCTCTCAATCCAAAGAAGTGTCACTTTGGGGTGTAAAAGGCCAAGCTACTTGGTCATATTGTTTCAAAGTCGCTGGTGTCATGATTGATCCGAGAGAATAGAAGCAATCAAGAGGTGCCAATTCCAAGAACGAAGAAGGGCATCCAATATTTCTTTAGGAAAATCAATTTCATTAGAAGGTTTGTGTCCAATTTTGTTGAGTTGACTCTTCCTATCACATGCATGTTAAAGAAAGATCAAGTTATCAAATGGGAGGAGGCTGCTATTCAAGATTTTGAAGGAATCAAGGAAGCACTTAAACATGCACCTGTCTTGGCAGCTCCGAATTACAAGAAGCCTTTCCAAATCTTCTCCTTTGCTTTTGAAAATACTATTGCATCTGTTTTTCTCCAAAAGGATGAAGATGGGGCTGAGAGGCCTATTGCCTTCTTTAGCAAGGCTTTACAAGATCTTTGAGTTAAAATATACAATCATGGAAAAACAAGCATTTTCCTTGGTGAAAGCAACAAAGGTTTTCAGGCCTTATATTTTAAGTTCAAAAGTTATTGCTTATGTTCCCCACACCATGGTAAAAGACATCTTATCAGAGATGGATATCTCAAGTAAAATATGTAGATGGGTGAAAAAATTACAGGAGTATGATATGGACATCCAAACCACAAAGTTGGTAAGAGGTTTGGGTCTTGCTAAGCTCATGGACTGAGAGAAACTTCCAGACTGTGGAAGTGAATAAAGTAGAGGAAGAAAGGGTAGATGTTCTTGGGAAATTGGTAAGTTCTTAATGGTACAAGGATATAGTATTTTACCTTAAACACCTATGCTATCCTGATCATTTAAATAAAAATAAAAAAGAGCCCTCAAGCTGGATTCTCAAAAATACATCATCACTGACTTGGGGCTGGCTTAGAAGAACCATGAAGGTGTCCTTGAAGTGTGTAATCAAGATGAAGCTCCCAAAGTGATTGCTGATTTCCATGGGGGAGTTTGTGGAGGACACTTTGTTGGAAGGGTTACACACACAAAGGTTTTGAGAGCTGGTTATTGGTGGCCTACTCTCTTCAAAGATGTAACCATGTTGATTAGAAAATGTGAAAGTTGTCAGCGTTTCTCTGGAAGAATGAAAGCTTTAGGCTCCCTTCCTTTGCAACCTGTATCAATTGAATCTCCTTTCAAATAATGGGGGATGGACTTCATTGGTGAGATTTCAGACCCTTCTAGTGCTGGACATAAATGGATCCTTGTAGCCACATATTACTTCACCAAGTGGGTAGAGGAAATCCCCACCAAGAAAACAACACACCAAGTTGTTATGGACTTCTTGTTGAATAATATCATATGTAGATTTGGTGTGCCAGTCAAGATTGTGGCTGATAATGCCATGTGTTTTAGAGATAAACCTTTGATGGCAATGTGCAAGGAGTATGGAACCAAGGGAATGGACAAGCTGAGTCCAACAATAAGAACTTGTTAAAGATCATTAGGAGGACCTTGGGGTTGAACAAGAGAAAATGGGGTGAACAACTAAAATTTGCAGTTTGGGCTGATAGAATCACTGCTAAGAGAGCTACTGGTAAGAGCCCATTTGAGTTGGTATATGGAACTCAAGCTTTACTGCCCTTACATCTGCAATTATCTTCATTTCAGTTTGTTCAACAACTTGAGATCAAGAGGTCAGTCCATATGAAGCAAGGATTAATCAGATTGTGGAGCTAGATGAAGAGAGAAGAGCATCCCACTAGAGGCATGTCATATTTAGAGAGAAGTTGAAAAGATTGTTTGACAAGAAGGTCACTCCTAGGGCCTTCAATATTGGAGATCTAGTTTTGTTATGGGACAACAGAAATGAAGATAAGGGCAAACATGGAAAATTTGATGCATTATGGATGGGCCCTTACTCCATTGATATCAAAATTGGTGAGAATACCTTTTTTCTCAAAGATTTAGATGGGGAATTGCTTGAACTACCTATTAATGGTAGGCATCTAAAGCATTTCTTGGATTAATCCCCAAATTTGAGGTATGCACCACTTGTACAGTGTATAGTGTTTGGTTTTTTACTTTGTTTTTGGTGTTTTGTCGGTTTGTGGTTTGCCTTGGTGTGTGGCAGCCATTTTTTTTTGTCGGAGTTCTTAGCTGGTTTTTGGTGGTTTTGGCTCATGAATCCTTTGCCCAATGGATTATTTTGGCACTTGGTCTACTTATTGTTCTTATGGAACTCACTAGAGTGCCCATCCCCGAGCAAGAGCTGATGTTGGTGTCCATTTTGATCCTTCGTTATTTTCCCATCTTTCCCCTTTGTTCTACGTGCTCAAAAAAATGTTTTTCTTCGAGTTTGGTGGTCTACAAGTTTCCCCATCTAGATTGAATGCTTTAAATGGCTCATAAACCTATTATTTTTCCCCAACTTGAAATAAAATACATGCAGGCTCTGTTTTATGCCCTAAATTTCCAAATCCATGGCCTCTGTCATTTTTTCCATTTTTCCTAGCCTGTGGAGCTTGAATTTTCTTTTTTGTACTTATTTTCCCTAAAAAATCCTTCCCCATGGTCAAAAATTGCTTAAAACCACTTCCCATATGTTTTTGACTAAAAAATCCTTTACCCATGAGAAAAAATCGAATTGCGGCATCCTTAGCAAATTTTATGTTTTTTGATGGTCATATAGGTGTCATTTGACCATCAAAATTAAGCTCAAACGATGTCTCCTACGTGGCCACTTCTGGTTGGACAAGGATCGGTGGGGTTTCTTTGAAAAACTTAGCATTTTTGGCTTTGGGAAAAAATTCAACATTACCCCCGCAACTCCGCAAGAGGACACGTGTCATGTTCTTATGCCAAGAGGTGGAAGCTTGGAAGAAGGGGGGGAACTTAGAAATTTTTTTTCCTTTTTGGCGAAAGGGGGAAAAGTAGTTTAAAGGCCCGTGGGTCCACAATGGAGCAAGGGGTGGACACGTGGTAGGCATAGAAGGAAGTGTGGGTTGTGGAAGAAAAGGAGAATTTTTTTCCTTTTGGTCAAAAAGACTTAGAGAAAAGAATTAAGTTGTGGGTCCAAATGAAGCCACAGGGAGATATGTGGTGAAGGGGAGGGAGGGTGGAATTTTTTCCGGTTTTTAAAAAAACTTAGAATGGAAATTTTTCCCTTTTGCAAAAATACTTAGAATGGAAGATTTGAGGCGTGGCTCCGCGACAAAAAAGGGGTTAAAACATGAAATAAGCCCATGGATTTTTAGTGATAGAGAGGCTGACACGTGTCAAGGACAGAGGCGGAGGTGTGGGCCCATGGGGAAAAAGTGAAATTTTTCCAAATTCCAAAAAAGGTCAAAATGTAGAATTGAGCCACGATCCCAATGAGACCCACCATATGCCACGTGTCATCACCAAATTTCAAGGTAGAGGGGCGAGAGAAAAAGTAATTTTTTCCATTTTTCCAAAAATGTTAAAAAGTCAAAAAGTGAGCCCGAATTCATTCCCAATTGTATTTTGACACGTGGAGGGCCCAGATTGAAGGAGAAAGAGAAAGATCA
The DNA here is from genome assembly GCA_018340775.1 of Taxus wallichiana var. yunnanensis. Lineage (NCBI taxonomy): Eukaryota > Viridiplantae > Streptophyta > Pinopsida > Cupressales > Taxaceae > Taxus > Taxus wallichiana. Next base: position 523,808,024 of record CM031238.1, read on the forward strand.
AGGGTAATCTGTACATTTTCATTTTTGGCCGCCATTTTTTTCTCCAGGAAGTGTGGAAATGTGAATTTTGCATCATTTTTCATCAAATTTTTGGTGAATTTGTGTCCTTTGTGCCTGCAAAGATCAATGCAAGTGGTTTTAGGGATTAATTTGTAGATTTGAGGTGTTTTTGAAATAAATTTTTACTCAGCCCATGTAAAATGTGAAATATCAAATTATAAAGTTGTAGAATCAAATTTTGGAATGATAAGGATGAAATGATGAAATGAAAGGGGTCTGCATGCTTGGAGAATGAAAAATGTGCCTCCATAATGGATAATGATGAAGGATTTGTAATGATTTTCCATTTTAGAAACACCTGGCAAATTTTGTTACAAATTTGTTAAATGTCCCTATCTGTGAATCATGTTGGAATTTTGTAACAAACTTGATGTTGGGCATATTCTTTTCTTGGGAAAGAAGGATCAAAAGTAATTAAAAGTTATATAATGCATGTTTTGAGAGATGCAAAAAATCAAAGAAACTTAGAAATTCACGGGAAAATATGGGAAGAAGCCCATTCTTTGAGAAACCACCTGAGAACCATTTCTAATTCCTTTTTGCATCAGATTTGTATCATGTTGAGTTGGTTTCAGTTGTAAATCCATCAACAAGCTCTGAGATTGTTCTTATAACATTCCCCTACTGATAAATTTGGTCATTCTAGATTATTTTGTGTTGTCTCTTGGCAAAATTTGCATGCACTTATGTTTCAGAATGTTTTCAATTTGTGTTTCTTGCTCCTATTGCAGTCTTGTGTTTAAAATCTCTCTTGATCATACATGGTCTCATTTCTTGTTGATAGTTTAGTGGCATCTGCAGTCTCACATTCAAAAGATCTTTCATCTGATAAAGAGATAAACAGATTTAAAATCACTTTACCTTCCTTGAATTCTGAGATTGTTTGTAAACCTTTGGGTGCACCTTAGGTCATGATAAAATAGAGATTTCTGGATACTTTGTTGGTTCATCTACTTCAAGATTTTGTGGCAGGTTGTCAAAGATTGTGTGGAAGAGTGCAGATATGGGCCTCCATTTGGTGCACATATCCTAGTTGAAGGAGTACCTTAACCCCTTTGAATCATTTTATTGTTTAGGTGTTACAAATTTCTTGCAAAGGTCCTCAAAGAATCTGGAAAATTCTGGTTGGTCTTGTCTAAAATCTCCCACCAAAAATTTCATTCAGAATAACTAATCCTACCCCATACTACCCCTGCATTGCATTGTGTGTCAACAAAAGAACACAATCCATTTACAAAAATGCACAAAGCAAATCAGGATCATACCATGTCTCTAGCAGCCTCAGCCTTGTCTTGAAAGCATTTCCATCATTTAGTAGTGACAACTCTGTTGAGTTTGAATAATGGAAAATTGATCATGTTTTCCCAAGGCCATCTCCATACAATATGCACAGTATAAGGATATCTCCACCTCCATCACAGAAATGAGGCTGCAATATAGGTTCTCTTACCTTGGTTGAAAGGCACAACCTTAAACAGTGAGGATTAGATCAAAATCCTTTCAAGGTGCTACCCACTTCTTCAAAGCCTAAGTGCTAACAAGTCAGATAAACTACTTCCTGGCTACAAAAAGACATATAAATCATTTATTTTCCTCTGAGTGTCTTTTAAAATCCATGATGTTGCTCGATTTGTGAAGGAGATTAAATATGGGTACCAACAGAAGGCATAAGAAAAACATCAAATTCCCTATTCGAATTGGAAGGTATTCATTCCCTTCCATCATAAAGGCCAAGTTAATTGAAGATGAAATGCAAAAATTTGACATGGAAAAGTTTGAGGCAAGGGCCAGTTATGACATTAGATGGGTATTCAACAACATTGCAAACACTTTTGAGCATGAGCCTCACTTTGAAGATTATTAAATGAACCGTATGGATGGATAAGATGTTAGATTAAGGGATTTCTCTAGAATGACCCTTTCACAAATAAATTTTTTCAATATTGTAGTTATTCTAGAAGGAATTGTGGATGAACCACACATGGTAAGGGTATTATGTTGATCAAATGATAGAAGCACAAAAATAATTCCCCCAGATTGGAATGAGATGGAATCGATGATTCATTTATAAGGATAACTAATGTAATGAGAATAACTGTGAATTGGTTAACTCAGAAGGGCATTGACCTATCAATTCAGAATACCAAAATCTTAAATAAATTTAGGAGCTTGGGAAAATTGAGCAATGATATTCCACCCCTAAAGGAGGGAGTAGATTGAATGGATCCTTTAAGAGGAAAGGCCCCTCAATTTCCCTTAAAAATGGCTACTCCAAAAATCATAGATGAGTGGACCTTGACCGTTAGTGGGCCCGGTACTCTTATGTCAATTCTCGGAAAAATACTCAAAGCATGCTTTTGAAATCTATGGAACATTCTCTCATTACTTTTGTAATGCAATCACAACATAGGGGAAGGGCTTAGTATCCCATATAGTTTTCTCAGGTGTTTCACAAAAGCCTCATAATACTGAGAAATTAATGAGTGGAGTGATAACAAGTGGTCTTACTCAATCTAAGCCGCATAAGGAAGGGCAAAGAGCAGCTCCGATTTAATTTTTTTAAAGGGAACACAAGAAACATAAGGTTTCTCATGTACCAGTATTGGTGAGAGTAGGTGCCCACATGCCCAAAAAGCACAAGCACAAAGATGTAGTAATTAATCCTCCTGAATTTGAAAGGAGTGATGTTTATCAAGCACAACATGCCCCATCATTTCCACAAATGGGAAAAGTAGATTCCTTATTCCCATCTCTACCTATGAAGGAAGCAATAACGAAAGCTACTCAAGATCAAGCAAACTAGGAAAATATTGCAGATAGTTTAATAAGCAACCAAATCTTAACTCTAGGTATGAAGACATCTGAGACCCTACTTACTAATGATATGAGTATGCCTTTGACTGGAACATTGTATGAATCTGTAAAGGCCCAAGATGATGTAATTGATGTTGATATTGGTGAGGGATTTTCCATGTTATATGCACTCAAATTATCTATGAGAAATGCTCCTCCATTAAATAGTGAAGAAAAGGATCAAGCAAAAAATGTTCCTTCTATAAGACAAGCTATTGTAGAATCAAGTAAACCAGAATTGCCTAGTGGAGAAGATGTTAATACAGAGGTGTTAACATAAGATATTTTTGTTTGTTGAAGTTACTAAGGTTGATGAACTTTCTCAAAAGGGAAAATCTGTTTATAAAGAGAAAGTAGAGGTAGCACAAACCACAATTGTTGGCGAGATAAGCATTGTTGATAAGGACATGCAGCTCCTAGACAGAAATGTGGAGTTGGCTTCAGATGAATAACCTACCATATCATTTCCAGGAACATCATCAGAGCATGAGGAGGGTAGGATGCCAACTCAGTAGAGTTTGAAGAATGAAGAAATCGTAAGCGATCGTAACTCAAGAAAATGTTGAAGGAGAAGTGGGGTCCAGTATGGCATCCATTGAAGAAATAAGGAAGGAATCTCCCTGACTGTTGATATAAATCAAGGAAGGAATGATCAACTTCAGTCTCTAGACCAAGGAGAGGAACATTTGAAAGAATTATTAACACAGGGTGAGAATAACAAGATGGTCATTGAAGTAAATAATGAAAAACAAGTAGAATCACTAAGTTTGGATGAGCAGGGGGTTTCAAATAGTTGATGGTTGTCCCTAAGGAACATATACATGGATCACGGGAGGAAAAGGTTGGAACAAATTCAATGAAAGGGTGGATCAGTGAGCTAATTTCAAATGAAGAAAAAGAGGTCCTTCCTGTGCAAGCTATTGACCTTACTACTCTGTCTTTTCCAAAGATAGTAAGAGCCTCAAAAAGAGCTAGAACTATCACTAAAACCCACACTGACTCATCAAGAGCCAAAACTTTGGAAGTAGCAATCCCCTTTGAAGGAAAGACTAGGGATGACATAACAACCAATGATTATAATATCCAGATTATTCCCTTGGGAAAACCTGTAAGGGACTAGCTCAATCAGGGGGTATTTGAAGTTGTCAATGACCTTTTACAAAAGGTACATGAAGATAGAATGAAAAAGAAGCAATTAAAAGAGCAAGTTAAATCCCTGAGCTCAATTTTGCAACAACCGATTAGGTAACTTAGTTAGGATAGGAAAATTCCTCCATACAAACCCCTAATGGAATGGATAAGATAAACAAGGTTGAAAAGAAGGTCCGGAAGTAGACACATGGATCAAAAAATTAAGCAAGAGAGGAAAGGAAGCAATTGCAGATGCCAAGTCAAAATATGAAGATCTCAAAAATAGACTTAATGAAATTGATGAAATAGTTAAACAGGTGACAATGAAATTTTATATTTTGAAGAAATTCTCCCCAAGATAGACCACATTAGCCAACTCAATGATGAGTTAGTTGAGCAAGAGGACATTGTTCTATATCATTCAAAGGAAATCAACATGATATTGAAGTTTTGTCAAAAATAAGAGTAGAGACCTTGAATGGGATTAAGGAAAAGATTGAAATCAAGAGAAACTGGGTTGATGATACTCGCGATGATATTGATTTGAAATTAGAGGATATGTCACCGATAATTTAAAAAAGGGAAGCGGGGATATGAAGATTGACTTATTACTCAATTCTTTTGAAAGGAATATTTTGAAGAATGATTTCTCCTATGAAGTCATTAAGATGATGAGAAAGATTGAGAATAGAATTATAGAGTTAAAAGAAAGACCATTGGAATACAAACAGAAAATGGGCCATTGCATTGATGCAATATCTAGGAAGACACTGATTTTCTAGCATCATACATGACTAGATGAGGATGAGGTTAATGAGTTATTCAAAAGATATGATGCATATATAGCAAGGTTGCTGAAAGAACAAGATACAAAAGTAGAAGTTGGAGAAGAAGAAAATGCAGATGCAAAAGATGATGAACATGCTTAGACATTGTTCCTTAAGTTGTATTTTATTTTCATATTCCTTCTTTTAAACTGATACTTTAAAATAATACTTCTATTACATGGGATGTAATTATTTTTCTGAATTTTATTGTTCCCTTATTTCAATTAAAAAGTGGAAGAATGTAGTAATGTCATATTTACTTTGATGAAATTAACATAAATTTGGATAAGCATGTAAATAATTGATATTGTTGTGCTTTCTTGCATCTTGAATAAGGAACAAAACGGTGTTCTATAGGGGCCCTTTTCCATGATAAAAAAATATACATATGCAAGAGATATAAATAATGAAAGGAAGAAAAATCTAGACATTTTTCATCCCTACTTCATAGTTCCATCCCCGTAGGGAAGCATTCAAAAGCTTGTTTTTCCTCAAAGACAAAATCGCTTGAGCCTTGTGTTGTATGCGAGAAAAAATGACTAACAATGCCATGTCCCGGACATTCCCATGCCATAAATGCTTCTAAAGTCATTCGGGATAACTCATTATTTTCTCAAGCTCGACTTTCTTATGTGTTGATGACACTTAATCTAAAATATCTAGACCACATGTGAATAATTTCATCTTTCCTTTCCTTTGTAAAGGGTTGACGTACTAGGAGTGATTTTAGAGGGGATTCCGAGGTGATTGGAAGGGTAAGTATTGCATGTCATTGCTTGGGTTGATTGCAAGACCTTGAACTTGATCCAACCTCCCATTTCTTTGTGAAAGGTGGATTGTCTTTCAGAGAAGGTATTGGTTGAAGCCCCAAAAACTCATGCTCTTCCTGATGAGCATGATACATTAAGTGGGTGGATGACTAAAGTACAAATATCCCCCTGTTGTCTCATGTGGAGGAAATTTCTACTTTTGAACTATGAGCAGACAGTGATCATTCCTCTTCTCCATCTGAGATAGTGATTCGAGGTTGAGGTTGTGGTTCACCTTTCCTTTTCCATGAAGATGATCCTAGTGCTAAAACTAGTTGCGAAGGCATAGTCTCTACTTTTTTTTCTCTAGGAAATTGATTCTCCACTCCAACTTGTCTATTTTGTGGGAAATAGTAGGCATAGTGTCGATGGAGGATTTATAGGGTTCATTTTAAGAAGACCCCTCTGAAAAATTACTTTCGAATCATCAACGAATCTCATAAAATGACTTTCGAATCATAGGTGAATTTCCAAAAAAATGTTTCGTGGTGAAGGTGATTTTACAGAGGATTGGTTCCTTGTTTTTTCACTTTTTGGTGGAGTAGGTTGGATGGGGGTTGGACGGGTGGGTTGGGTGGGAGGTTGGACGAGTGGTTGGATGAGAAGGGTTGGACAAATGTTGTTCGGTGAAGGGGTTAGACGGCACGATTGGACGGGTGGAGGTTGGTCGGGAAGGGATTAGATGGGAAAGGGATTAGACGGGTTGGTTGGATGGGTGGATGTTGGTCGAGAAGGGGTAGGATGGGTGGGTTGGACGGGTGGAGGTTGGATGGTGGGTTTATATGGGAAGGGATTGGATGGGTGTGTTGGAAAATGATGGTTGGGTGTTTTGATTGGACACAACAATTGGATGGGAAGGGGTTGGATGGGAATGCGTTGGGTGGACTGTGATTCGATGGGTGGATTGGACGAATATAGGTTGGACAGGAGTTGGTCGAGAAGGGATAGATGGGAAATGGTTGGTCGAGTGGGTTGGACGGAGTTCATTTGGCATTGTTACCAATGTATTTAATGCTCATTAATGATACCCCTGGACTCTATAAATAATGTTTCAAGGTTCATTTTTACACTTTTATCCGTAAATTTCCACTTCTAGTGCTCTGAGCTATCTAATTTTACACCCAAATTTCACTCATCCCTAATTTCAGCAATGGCCAGTACCACATCTATTCCTTCACCCAAATTTCAATACAAAAACCTCATGTGCCCACAGATTTTAGCTTTGCTAAAGCTAAAAGATGCTCCAAAGGATTGGCTGGAAAAATTAGAATTTTCTAGGCTTGTGAACATGCCCCAATTCGACACAGATTCATCCATCCTTGATTACCTACTCACCTCTTACAATGACAAAGATGAAAAATTTTCCATTCTTGTCATGCATCGAAACATCATCAAATTTCTTTTTCTATTGAACCCGAGGACGTGCATCGGCTAATAGGTTTACCTTTCCAAAATAAGCCACCAGTTACTAAGGCAGTCCTTACAGACGAAGACAAAAGTTTTTGGAGTCTCATTACAATGTACAGGTTGATGGTAAGTTTATTATTTTCAAATGTTTTTTTTAACATTACTCGACCACACAGGATCTAATGTTTCCTTTCTATAATTGCAGCTCCTCTTAATCGATCATCAAGAGGCCTTCTTCTACAAGGTATTACAAACAATTTCTTTCTTGCAGTTGCTTCACTTTTTCAGGCCAGGATTGTATTACAGGGAAGATCTGCAGACATTCCCTATTGGGCAGTTCAAGTATTTATTATGGACACTAGCAGGTCAATAATTTGATTGGTGTAGTTATTTGTCCAACCGAATTAAATCAGATATCTCCCATGCCCACAAAGGCAATCAAACTGATAAATCAAGGATTGTATTTTCTTCTTGCAATTTTATTCTAGCTTTCTATAATGAAGCGTACTACAAATTGACACAGCATACGATTCCTACTAGAATCAATGATAAGATGATTGGTCTTAGTCTCGAAGAACAACATGTAAAATTTACATTTACTATTTTCTTGTTATAAAGATTTCAATTTAAATATTTAAAATAAAATACTAAATGTATGATTATATTTTGCAGAGAAAAATTATAGTTGCAAGATCTCATAAGGAGGCAATTGCTAGAGGTAAAGCCCCTCCAGAGGTCTCTGCTGATTCTGACATGGATTCATAGAATCAACACCAATAAGACCTCTTAAAAAGTGACCTAGGGGGTCGATTTACACAACACGTTTACCATCACATTTAACTACAGGTATGAATAATGAAGTTATCTTTATATATAAATTACAAATTCAAACAACTACTATAAATTATGTATTCTAATATTTCTACTGATCTTTTCTACATGTATTGTATTCAGAAACTACTGAGATGGATGATGAAGATCAAACTCATTCTGACTCTGGAGATCAAAATATCATGATTGTGTCTCTGTCTATGCGAGGTATATTATACGGTACTTTGATTTGCATGTTTTTTTTTCTTTACAATTTTTAGCATTTACAAACACCAACCATTATATTCTAACAATTTGTTGTTTGCTCCATGTAGGTAATATGGCTTCAGGTCATATTCCACTTGCAAGGAGGCCACCACTTCCTCGACACGTCAAGTACAAACACAAAGGAGGACTTCGGGAAAGAATATTAGGTTTCCTATAGAGTCAGCAGGAATAGTTCATCCTGCTACAACTGAATTTCCTGGGCTGTCACTAGGTGGAGTTTTAAGTGTAATAGCCACACAAATTTTCAACAACATCACCCTTGATGAGGAGTATTTAGGATTTGAAAGTGGGGATGCAGCCAAGAGTAGCTATTTTGACACCCACGACATGATTCAATCTACTCGCCTCCATAACCAAATGTGTAGGGAATGCAGGGAAGTGACTCTCCTCCTCCCCAAACCGTTGCACCACAAATAGATGATGAAAAAACAAACTTTATTTTAGAAAATCTGATATCAGATAGCATGGGGGAAACAATTCAAGAGGTTGTAATGTCTTGATGTGGATTTTGTGTGGTCATGGGAAAGGTGAGAATTTTTTTTGAAGAAGATGAAGATCAAGATCAAACTCAGTTGTTGTATTCAAAAACTACTGAGATGGATGATGAAGATCAAACTCATTCTAACTCTGGAGATCAAAATATCATGATTGTGTCTCCGTCTATGTGAGGTATATTGTATGGTACTTTGATTCGCATGTTTTGTTTCTTTACAATTTTTTAGCATTTACAAACACCAACCATTATATTCTAACAATTTGTTGTTTGCTCCATGCAGGTAATATGGCTTCAGGTCATATTCCACTTGCAAGGAGGCCACCACTTCCTCCGACACATCAAGTACAAACACAAAGGAGGACTTTAGGAAAGAATATTAGGTTTCCTATAGAGTCAGTAGGAATAGTTCATCCTGCTACAACTGAATTTCTTGGGCTATCACTAGGTGGAGTTTTAAGTGTAATAGCCACACAACTTTTCAACAACATTGCCCTTGATGAGGAGTATTTAGGCTTCGAAAGTGGGGATGTGGCCAAGAGTAGCTATTTTGACACCCATGACATGATTCAATCTACTCCACCTCCATAACCAAATGTGTAGGGAATGCAGGGTAGTGACTCTCCTCCTCCCTAAAACCGCACCACAAACAGATGATGAAAAAACACACTTTATTTTAGAAAATCTGATATCAGATAGCATGGGGGAAATAATTCAAGAGGTTGTAATGTCTGATGTGGATTTTGTGGTCGTGGGAAAGGTGAGCAAAAATTTTGATAAAAGAAATAAATACTAGATACCATAATCATGCTCAAAGGCATTCATTGTTCACTGCCATAGAGAGCCAACCGACATGGCAAGATGTTTTGCTAAACAAAGCTCAATCAGGGAAAATTTCATATAGTAATGATTACAATGATGAAATTGTAGACATAATGCTAAACAGGTTGGAAAATCTCAATGCTGAAGCACATGCTTACTACAACAAATGGTCTAAAGACAAGACTAATGTTTTAATTGCAAATGCAGAAAAAGAGAAAGTTTTGTAAGTGGCCATTAACTTTTACATGAAAAACTAAATATTATCTGATATAATTACCACTTTGCTATATTTTTTTCATATGATTTGATAGACTAAAAATTTAATATTTCTATTTTACAGGCAAAATATGAAAATTTAAAGAAAGAGGAAGATGCTTTTGAAGCACATTGAAGAATATTTCATTGCAAAAATCATTGTAATTAATAAACAAAATAATACATTGAGAAGGATAATAAAGGAGCATAATATGGATCCAGAAATCTTACTGAAGGAAAAGACAGATGCAGATGCAACACTTTTGTCTATAGGAGATGTAGCGAGGGAGGAGCTGAGTATACTAGAAAATATCAACACTGCAAAGTAGGAGATCTTTAGGCATCAAGAGTTATTTCTCCATCTGATATGCAGGAAAAAGAAAAACCTTCACCTGCATCATAAATTTGATAAGTTAGTTGAGTTCACCATGTGACAGGTGTGTTGTCACAATTCCAACACTGGCGTAGGAATTAAAAGATAGTGGCCACCCTTTTTTAGTTTTTATTCCATGTGGCAGACGTAAGGAAAACTATGATTTTGAATCATAGGCAGAAAAGAGGATGACCTCGTAATGTGTCCTTATATGACAAAACTTGTCCGGAAGCTTTGAGATGTTAAAAAACCCCTTTTTTGAATTGTATTGGCCAACAATGCTTTATGAATTTGTACTTTTTCATAAAGTAATCCACCACATGAGAAATCAATTTCATATGAACTTTGGAAGTTAGAATTGTATAATGTAACTACATATAAATACAAACTATGTTTCTTTTCTATTGTTTATGTAAATGTTGCTTAAATTTACACTATTTTGTTTCATTACATTTCTGCATTCTTGCAGATGTAAAATAAATAAATTAAGAGATATAAAAGACAAATGTCACATGTGTTCTTATTTCAGTCTCAATTTGAAATGCAATCATAAAAAACAAATGGCATTATTGAAACAAATAATGTATTGATGACATTGTTGCAATGACGAAGGATCAAAAATGACAAATACAATATTGCATTTATTGAAAGTTGTAATCACTGAATGAAGTACATAAGTAGTCTCAATAATGTATAGAAGAAATGAAATCTATGTGAATTCAAACATTCTGGAGCAACACTTTCATTTGTGTCTTGGAAATCAACTGCAACATGATTTGTGGATGTGTCTTGATCCCCTGGATCAGGTAGAATATTACTTACTCCTCTTTTGTCTACTAGTGAATTCCACAATGTCAGGGCTCTATCATAAGGAAAAGACTCCACTGAGTAACTCGATACATACAATCTGAGATAGCTTTCTAGATTCCTATCCAATCTATTTCAAACTTTTGACTTTAAAAAGGATAGTGCACTAAAAACCCTCTCATCTTCCACAAAACCTAGAATCATTGTTTGACATAGCTCATACAGCTTAATATACTTGCTCAAATCTTCACTTAGAATACTACTAGAATAGATATCCTTCCAAATCCTTTTCATGGCACTGTAATCCTATGGGTTTTGTAGAAGCTGAACTTGTCATATCATTGTATTAGCAAAATCCATTGACTGTGAACTAAGTAGTTTTCTTTCCAAAATTCCTTCTACTGAAACTCCATTTACCTCTACAATCTTACAGAAATGATCAGTAAGATCACCCATGTTTTTGACAAATAAAGGACTGATAGATGTATAAGGTTTGCCACCAGACAAATTCTAGAACTGTGGATTTACAACTCCCATTGCTTCAAGTATTTTATCATTTTTGAATCTTTCCCAGATCTCTTTAGCTAATGATTCAGAGATCTTTCTCAACTTATTCCTAGTTTTGATTAATACTGAATCATATAAATTTTGTGTCACTTTTACTTCTTCTATTTCTGAGTAAGCCAAATCAATTTTGTTTTGGTACGTATGAAGTGGAATCTCTTTTCCATGTGTTGTTATACACAGATGATCATTTATATTGTACTTTAAGAAGCACTTAGAATTTTTCAAATCTGTTAATGCATTCTAGTTTTCAAAAGCAAAGCACCCTTAAAACTCCCATCAGAAATATATAAACTTTCTAGACTCCAGAAAACACGTCTTCTGAGTCTTATAAAGTTTGTAATGTAGAAAGACCGATCTTGAGCATGCTTCATTAAAATATTAAGCTCCCTCAACATGGGTAAAATACCGCAAAGTGTTAGTAAATTTTCTATGTCAGTTAGACGGCACAATAGATCTTTAGCTTTATCTAAATCCATGGTATTTAAACATAAATCTTGTAAGTGAAGGATATTCATCATATATTCTACAGGCAGGTTCGTACATAGATATCCATCTCGTATCTACATCTTTGAGAAGTTTTTTTCCCTCTGTTAGTCCAATAGAAAATTTTTGAAATTCTAAAAATCTCTTAGGACTGCAAGAATAATAGGCATGGAGATCACATATCAATTCCTCCACTTTAGCTACATTTTCAAATGTGCTCACAATTTTGTATGTGAGATTCATTCTATGAGCCATGCAGTGGACAACAACCATATATAGAGCAATAGTTGTCTGAATTCTAACACATAGACCATTTCTGGATCCCTGCATTATAGCTGCACCATTGGTTCCGACACAAACTAATTTTTTTGCAATGGCATAGTCATCCATTCCGGTGATATCCTTCAGATTTGATACCACCAATTTATAAATATTCTCAGAATTGCAATTCTCTGTCATTTTATGAATTTCCAAGAGGTGTGGAGTCCTTGTTTCATTAGTAAATGTGTAAACATGAATACATATCCAGGATGTATTATCGACTGCATGTAACCTCGTCTAAAGAAATGGAAATATACTTTGCCTTTTGAACACACATTTTTAGATCCTCCTTCTCTACCAGAGCTAGACATTTTGCAATCTCCCAGATGTTGGTATCTGACCAATGAGATTGTGGAATGTTCTTTAAACCAATAACTTGATACAACATTCTATTTTCTCCAAAATCTGACATTGGTCTTCCCCTTTTCATTATATGAAAAACGGTTGCAAATTGAATACCCTTTGCTTGCATTTCTACCTCCATAGCTTTGTTCAATTTTCCTACTATGGTCCCACCTTTTTCATTTACATATTTGATACGTTTTTGTTCCTTTTCGTACTCTTCTACGTATTTGACATGTAGACAATCTTTTGCATCTTTCCATTTATGAGTTCTGACTATGCTGCCATCCTTTTACTTTTGGGAAATGTATATTTTCCCACAGTGTTTTTCAATTGTGTCTAGTTTGAGCTACATCGTGTGATCCTTCCCATGTTTCCAACCACATATTTTTCATCAACATTGTGTTAGAACATCATTAAAATTTTAGTGTGCACAGGTTCAATAAAAGGATATTTTGTAGCCCATTTGAACTAGAATTTCCTTCCAATTGTCTAGTTTTCCATCTTTCTTCTAACATATTTTCTTTTTTTCCCATGGGATTCAACTTCTGCATCTGGGTTGTTAGCAAAAATATTTTGAATCTCATGTCTCCTCTTTCTGGAAATAGACCTTGGAGTAGAAGCTTCCTCTGTTGGTGTTTCTGGGAGTTTGATGAATTTTCCTGTACTTCTATTTCATCAAGGGATGGTATGTTTGCCTCAACATATATTGGATCATCAATATCTATAAATTGATTATTCTGTGAAGGAATTTCTAAAAATTCTGCAAATAATTTTATAAAATTGTTACTTATATTGTATTAATCTTATCTATAGTTCAATTTTTATAGAGTACAAATGTCAAAGAGTTCCGAGAATAGTATTATAAACATAATTATTAAATTATGTTAGATAAAATAACCATTAAATAACACTTGCCACATACCGATATTTTCAGCTGAAAGTAAAAACCAACTTCGTCTTTTGTGATTTTCCAAAATAGCCAAGAAAAGTATTGGCACCCTTTTTTGAATTGACTAAATTTGTAATATGTTTTCCCTAATTTCTAGTATCCATGACTGCTTACTACTTAGGGCCTTACGAGCAGATTTTATGTTCCAAGGCTCTGAGAATGGATGGTTAAGGGTTGGATGGCTAAGGGTTGGATGGCTATAGGTCGGACGGCTAGGGGTTGGATGGATAGGGGTTGGATGGTTAAGATTTGGACGGCATGCCCCTAGGTCTTTAACATTGTGGTTGGATGGATAGGGGTTGGACGGTAAGGGTTGGATGGCTAGGGTTGGATAGTTAGGGGTTGGACGGCTAGGGGTTGGATGGCTAGGTGTTGGATGACTCAATTGGATGGAATACAGTTGGACATTTCAGATTGTAGAGTATTTCGGATCAAGGCTAGATGGCTCAGACTCTCAGAGTTGGACACCTTATGGTTGGACGGCTTGGATTTCAGACTTCAGTGTTGGTGGCTGATATGCTTACTTGGTGAATATGGCAATATGTGCACTATATGATTCAAAATGGTGGTGAATTACATTCATAACCTCTTATATATGTGTAAAATCTAGGCGAAAGGAATAGTATAAGGGACATGTCGGCCAAATTTTTTGGTGAATAAGTCAGCTCTGAACAACAAAATATTTGCCATTACAAATTTCCATAATCCTCGATTTTCGTGAGTTTACAAAAATTTGCCACTAAAATTTTCCCTAAGGATTTATCATATGACAAATATGATTCCTTGGGAATATCTTTGATAGAAACTTCTCATCACATAAAAAGGGACATTGAGAACTTGTATGCCCATATACTTGAGGTCCTCTCTCGACCTAGTATCTCTTAAGATCTTCAGGAGATTTCAAGTGCTCCCATCTAAAAATATGGAAATAAATAACCTGGAAGGTTGCAAACACGAGATTGATCCTAATTATCCTTGTAAGAAGTGCTAATCAGACTTGCTAGTATGTTAAGGTCCCTCTGGTGTCACCCCCACACTCTATATCAAACAGATCCCTAATAAAAGCTTCATCAAGAATGCTGAAATCAAAAATCTGATTTAAGTCCTCTGAAGAAATTTCCTTCAGGATGTGAGCTACGAGTACCTTCGCCATTTTATTTTATGAAATTTCTTATACTTAGAACAAGAAGGGAAATGCATGATGATAATGACATTGAGCAAGGTTTTATAATGAAAAGAAGACATATGTTTTTAATTTGGTAAAATATTTCCAAAGAAATGAAGGATATTTTGTTCAGTTCACACAGAAGGGAATTTAAGAATTGGAAAAGGTTAAGAATGAGCAGATCTTATAAATCATGATGATTTGACAAAAACTATGTGTGGTAATTAATCCAATGAAACATAAAATAGAGTGTATGGTGCCCAAGGTAGATTATTGAAAAGTGAATATGGATATATGTCATATCAGAGTCAACTGTGAATGTTTAGAGATTATTTGAAATGATTATCTAATTAATATCAGGTAATAATGATTAAATCAATGCACCATAAATGATGACCTGATATCCCAGTCGAGCACAAGTGGAGTTGATTGAAAAGACTTGCACTTTGTACATTTCGTAGTTTTAAAAGAAAAAAGTTAAATGCCATGTTATAGAACAAGTTTTGAAAAGGAAATATTCCTTGGAATATTCATGCTTTTAGGGGAAAATTTTGAAGGATAACAAGTGAAGAGGGTGATATAAAAGGAAAAGGGTGTAGTGTCCACATTTTAAGCACCCAAATACAACAGAAAAATACCAGGATAATTTTTTTTTTACTTACATTTCTCCCTACACACAACATAGTATGGGCTTCAAGTACAAAAACTCGACTCACATACGAAAATCACATAAGTCGTCGACTCACATAGACACATGAAAACACATAGGCATGTCGATGCCACACTTTTCCCAATGAACGAATACTAGCAATGACCCAACCATAAGAAACATGACTTCAGGAATGGCGAACCCACAACACATCATTTCTTTAAATGTATTTTAGTTACGATTTACATTCCAAGAACATTATTGTGCAAGTATAAACTTCTCATTTTCCACCTACATATTCTTAAGTTCATACTGTGATTAAATTATCGTTCACCCCTTTTAAGTTGGTTTCTTATTCTTTACAAAAGTTTCCATAACTTGCATACTTACATGGCTTAGTTCAAATGCGTACAAAATGCTTAATTATCTTGTTCTTATGTGAAGAATATTCTTCTCGAACATATATTCAATGACTACCTTATTACTCTTACAACTCAAGAGAATCTAACTTGATGTCCAGCAGGAAATATTAGTTGATTAAGGAAGGGGTGGGGGTTTAGATTCAAGATACATTTTTCCCATAAACATTCTTTGATCATGGTATCTTTATTTCCCGATTCAACATTCTCACAACAAGAAATTGTATTTAGATTTTATATAAATATCTTTTGTTTTTCTCCAAGTTTGATCTCACCAAGGGAAAATCATATTATTTGTAACACATCAATATATTTAATTGAGTTATAAGGACTCCAAGAGTGGCATTATCCCTAACCTCAAAACTCATTTTTACTCTTCTATCCTTTACTTTTACATTGCATTATGGTCTCATTATTACCATCACTTTATAACAAAAGAGTTACAAAAGTACTTGTCTGACATCTTAAAGAAGTACATGGTTATAAGCATTATAAACTACACATGAACCACAAGTGATTTGTGTTCAAGGTAAGATCCCATGTTTTTGCATCTCATGATTCTGCATGTGAAATATACCCTTTATTTCTTAATGTCATAAAAGGACATAACAAGGGATTACAGGACAAGATTTTGGTTTCTTGGGTTCTCTAAAAACAACATCTTTCAAAAAAAATTTGTTTTGCAAAGAGTTAGTTATAATTTTCTATCCACATGTTAACCACCAAAACAACTAAGGTTAAGCTTAGTTCTAATTTTCACCTAGGGCTTTAATTCCTAATATAGATTTGATTAAGGTTAAAATGTATTTACTCTATAAACCCTTCATGATATTTCAAGGCACTATATTTTCACAAGCAAAAGATAAGACATTTATCTATGAGGGACTAAAGAGTTCACTAACAAGAATGCAAGACATAGAACAACTATATCATGATCTCTAATTATGTCATTTCGATACGGAGGAAGGGTTAGTTCATCTTACTCCAATGAAGTTTGACTGTATCGCTCCTATCTACCAGGTTTATGACAATGTCACTAACCATACTGACTAAGACGATAAACCCATTCTTGAGCTCTGATTTGCCTAAATTAGGACATTCCATCGAGAGCAAAGATTAAGTTCATACTACAGTTTTCAATGTCTTCTACGGTAAGGAGTATCGCACCTGAAAAACAAGTTATGTCCTGATGTTGCACAAGGGTAGTGTGTTTCAATTTAATTCTCTTTATTTCATTTACAAGTATGAATGCACAAAATGACACATTAATCATTTATTGAACACTAAATATGCACTACAATGTTTTATTTCAATTTAATTTACCTTATATAAATATCAAGCCCCCTTTTTTTTCCATGTGTACTATAAATCAAAATCGAACCTAAGATTAAATGCACATTTCCTAGATGTCCTTGAAACTAGCATCTCATACATTTCAACAGATTATCAAATATAACCTTCTGTAACATGATATTAAATTATACATTTATTCATTTAACAATGAACTATATAAATCACAATGATAATAATTAAATTACACATCACCTTTTTCGTCGTCATTCTTCCATCCTGCAAAACCCATGTGAGCATGATATCAGCGATAAATCGTTGGCATGGCATCCACCCTAATCTAACATAAGTATCATTTTTCAGTTTCCCATTTACATATGATAATAATTACAATTTTCAATCGAAATAAAATGGTCTAGAGACATGTATTCATTACATTTCATTTTACTTCATTTTGTAACATAGGAGATAGAAAGAGAAGGGAAGAGAGAGAAAACATCGTTTTGTCAAAAGTTCTAATGCACACAAAAAGTTACACTATAGTGTTTTAAATAGTTATTTACATGTGTTTAAAGTTTCTGGGTGGTTTGGCAACCCTACGAGGGTCCCGCAGATTTCTATTTTTACAATTTCTTACTAGCTACAAAATGTTCAAAATAGGCTCGGAGGCTAAGAAACCGCTTCCAAAAGTTATCTTCCGATGAGAATGCACACCACGATTAACTTTCTACGTGTTCCCAGATATACCAAGAATTCATAGCAACTGACAGAATTGGGAAAAAGTGAACGGTTTGTGTTTGGCGGCTAGTTTTCCGGGGCCACTGGTCATAGTTGACCCAGTTGTAAAAGGACAAAAGTTAGCTTGAGGGCTAAAAAAACCACATCTAAAACTGACATTCAATGGATGTGCATGAAACGAGACACTTCCTACTAGTTCCCCTATATAAGGAGAATTCATCAGAGTCGATGGGATTGAGAACTAGAAAACCATTTTCAAACAGCGACAAGTTTTCTAGAGCGACAAGTCAAAATTGGTCCAGTTTGGCCTCGTCAAACTATGACCGGAGGCCTACAAAATGGCTTTGCCAAACTATCCCAAAAAGTGCTTTTTCCTAAACTGAATGTTCCATGCAATTTTCTAGTATAAACACTAGAGGTTTGCAAAGATGGGAAGTAATTTCTCCATCCAGGTTTCAAATGGCGGTTCAAAACGAAAGCCAACTTTCTAGATTTAACGGCTTTTTACTGCTGTAACCCAGTGTAACAGGGCTCCTATAAGAGTGCCAAAAAGGTCACATATGTCCGTTTGGGGTCAAACCAGAGGTCAAGGTGACTCCCCACATAACAAGGTACATGAATAAAGCTTAACATCTCGTTTTCAGAGTTATGAAGGGTACTAAAAGAGTCTCTGAAAAATGTAAAAATTAACTATTTAAACCGGGATAAGATCAATGTTATTACAGGAAAGTCAGTTTCGTCTGCTCGATAAGGTGATGTTGTAGCAATCCAGTTGGGTAGGAATTTTTCCACATCACCTCAAAATGAGGGTAGAAGTTCATGTTTTAATGCAACCGGGTTATTTTGACTTCGTGAGTTTTCAACACGACACTACATTGTTTTTGTAACGAGTTTAAAAAAAACATTTAACGACATTAAAAAATCCTATTATTTTAAAATTCTATTAAGTGGAAAATGAAAAACTAAAATACGAGAGTTATGAAAGATGAGGGAAGGTGAACCATGCCTAGAAAGGAGCTGGCATGAGGCAGAAGTCGAGGAGTTGACATCACACCGATTGATTTCACTTGCTTGCAGCCACGAAAGGAAACCCAAAAATAGCATCCACAATAATGTCCAAATCAATGGCCATTAATCCAATACAGGTAAAGCTCTTGCTCGAGATCTATAACATTTGAATCCATATATGTACAAACCACCTCCGAGAGTAATTTCCAGCACACGGAACTCAAACGGAAGCTCATGTTGCAGCCCATCTACTGCTTCTGGGACATGTAGCCAACATTTAGGGGAACTTGCAGAAGAAGTAACAGGATTTTCATATCATCAAGAAACTTGGCAGCCCACATGACACTAGTGATGAGAAGCCTATGTACGTTGAGGGAGGTGATGAGAAAACTTGAATATTCTCCCCATATAATGTTTTATGCTCATCTCTCGGGATTCTCCTTCCGTCAAATATCTCCATCTTCGTAGAAACTTTAGCCCCTTGTCTCTCATACAAAATATATCGACAAAAATCCCTCCTCCATTTTGCTTTTATGGACGTCCATACTCTGCTTCAAGAGCTCCATTTTGGCACAGAAATGAGAATGTGGCAAAGGTTGTTAAATTTGGCTTTACTCCTGCTATTTACATTTAGTTGAAATATTCTAAAGCCTTTTCAACAAATCCAGTTTGTGCAGATCCTTATGAGGGAAAACCCATGTCTTCCATACACCGTAATAGAAATATTCCATTAGAGCCGTGTCGTTCTTTCATTTGGCCAACACATAAACAACACCCCAAAGTATTGCAACTACAACATCTAACAAAAATTCTTTTCTTTTATGCCTTGAAATAAATTCCCACATGGGAAGACAAATCTCAATTTGACACAAGCTAGGAGGATGATGGTGTCGGTTGGGAGGCTGGGAGGGGGCCAAAAACCACCATGGCATTTCATGAGCTAACATTTGGTGTTGCTTCGCTCTGTCGCGCCCACAAATCCGACTCCGGGTTTGCATTTCCGCCACCCTCCCAACTCGCCCAACACCAAAACCCAAAGCATTGCAGATCTCGTTTACAACCAAGGGAAAGATTTTTCCTAATCCACCCCTTTACGGATTTTCTTTTTTTTTTTAATGTTTTGATTTATCTCCATTTATTAAATTTTAGCTATATATATATATATATATTTCTTTTTCTTTTCAAACCATTTTATTATCCTTTCACATCACTTGATTTGAAATATGAAGAATGGTCATACGGTTGGTACAAAATTGCATATAAAACTAGAAGACTCCAAAGAGTCCAAACCCACCAAAGTAAACAAGGAACGGGCACTACATTCTCCTCCCCTTAAGAAAGCATCATCCTCGATGCAACATATGATGAAGAAAGAGAAATGGTAAGCAACAAGGAATAAAAATGGCGAAGGTACACTCTAAGGTTAATATTTTAGATCCAAAATCACGCCTCATGGGGTGGCCCTAGGAACATTTGGAAGAAATTTTAACTTTCAAGGTCTCCGTGAAGATTGGTAGTTCTCTCTTATTCGTTATTTCATTAATCTACTTCCATTAACATTATTCTTCAAGTCCTTTAGAATTCCATTGTTGTAGAATTTTAATTTATTCATTCCTGTGGGTTCCCATCATGAACCACAAAATACCACACCCTACCGAGGGTGATACACAACACTAAAATTTCACAAGTATACTATTTACATACTTTCGTGACCTTATCACATCACAAGGGTTTCAAAAAAACCATGGAATGACAACAAGTAGACCACATAGCAAATAATTTCCAACAATTACATCCTAGACATAGATCTAGTACACACGTATGACTAACAAACCAAGTCAACATGCCGATACATATACAATGGGTATCACATGACCCAAAATAAACCATGACTATACCAACATAGTGCCAAGACAATATCTAGTAGTCAATACAAATGGAAATGTCAATCCATAACCATAGCAAGGTGTTAACAAGACTCACAAGGGTACACATAACTCATTATACCAACTCCACACATCTCAAAATATAAAAAATAACTCCATGTCTCTTGAAGCATCATAAAACAACTCCATATACCTCCCAAAACCATCCCCAAATAACTCCATAGACCTCCCTAGAAGAAACAATCATAATGTCAAAGCCAAGTCAAAGTTACTCAACCATAGAGCCCCATCAAGAATATCAGTCACTCCACCATAGAGTGCCATAAAGAATAACAGGTCACTCAACCATAGAGGCCCGTCTCCTTTCTCCTTTTAATGAGGTCGGGTCACCCTATGGCCCTAGGCACATAGAGCCCCGTCACCCCCAACCCAAGTGACATAATAACTCATGGTTCAACAACCCGCTAGTTATCTCAGAACTTCTTAGGGCATACCCCATACAATGAAGTGGGCCCATAGGTTCAACCACTCCATGGTTAATCCCATGACCCTATTCCAACACATTACAACATTAGAACCAGCATAAAAATCCATTCAAATGCCAAGTGGAAAAATCAAAAGCCTTGGGCTAGGCTACAAAACTTTTAAATATGACAAGAAAGTTTTAAAACTAAGAAAAACAAATGGCTAATTATCCATGTTAGTGCAACATTCAAATGTTAATGTAACAATCAAATAAATGCCCAAAATATAAGAACATGTCAATCAAGAAAATAGTTGGTTCTAGCTAAAACAGTGTAACGATCAATTTACAAATAAAATACGTATTGAGAAATTAGCACTTTACAATCACTATGTGGCCTCATATTGCCACAAAAGGGGTACTCATCGAAGTTTAAGCACTGACACCGAGCCTCACTGTAAAACTATACATGTAACAAGAAATGAGTAAATCAAATAATGTAACCGCCATCATCTCTACGAATCATTACTCCATACTCCCACAAGGATCAACATAGTCAAAATCACATAGGATTATTCAATGAACACTCCAATAGAAAAGAGCAGGAACTCTAGTTTCATAAGTTGAGCCTAAGGTGGTGTGCACCCATAATATACTTAGCAAGCTCAAGTATACTAAATAGATAGAAGTGGGTTTTCAGACTATATACGACTCCACTTTCTCACTAGTACCGAGCTCAAGATTATGAAAACCTGGTCCACGCCTCTCTCCACACATACACTCTTCGACACTTTATCCCCTTAGGGTCGTCTAGTGTAAGGTTCACAATATACACATAGCTACATCACTAACACAATGGTGATTCATGCACAAATTAACCATAGCTTCTTACGCATGGTATTTATATATAGGGTATAACACAATCAATACTTTCACGAGTTGAGATACATCACATTACCACATTCTCGCAACCGAGTGCAATCACTATACCATAGGGATCACACGGTCACCATATGCCCCTAGATCATGATGTCAATCATTACATATTACACAAATCATAAGTTTGACGAACACAATGTCTAACCTTAAAAATATAGTTAATTGCAATACAACACGACGATGCACACAACTAATCACAATATGGTGATGCCATTACGATAAAATTTCATTCACTTTACATCAAATTTTGTCATGCAATACATCAATAAACCTTCATATCACATAAATCCAAAATGTTTTAACACTCGCAATTCACAATAACATTCCATTCAAAAACAACAAGGCGGTACATTACACATGTATTCATCATTAAATCCGTGAAATAGAGAGTTAATACTCTCATCCTCAAAGACATCAACATGACAACAAATATGCACTAAGTGACATGCACAACATGTGCGTTCACAATTTAATAATTACGACATAGTTCACATCACTCATATATCACATTACTCTTCCAATATCCACCACCATCATGTAACACCATCACAACTCCAATCCATGCTAGAGGTTTGAGACCATGAACCCGACTGATACCATACGTAGTGCCCACATTTTATGCACCCAAATATAACAAAGCAAAATACCAAGATAATTTTTTTACTTACATTGCTCGCTACACACAACATAGCATGGGCTTAAGTACAGTAAAATCGACTCTTAATACGACAATCACATAATTGCCGACTCACATAGACACATGAAAAAACATAGGAATGTCGATGCCACACTTTCCCAATGAAGGAATACTAGCAATGACCCAACCATAAGAAACATGAATTCAGGAATGGCGAACCCACAACACATCATTTCTTTAAATGTATTTTAGTTACGATTTACATTCCAAGAACATTATTGTGCAAGTATAAACTTCTCGTTTGTCCACCTACATATTCTTAAGTTCATACCGCGATTAAATTATCATTCACCCCTTTTGAGTTGGTTTCTTATTCTTTACAAAAGTTTCCATAACTTGCATACTTACATGGCTTAGTTCAAATGCGTACAAAATGCTTAATTATCTTTTTCTTATGTGAATAATATTCTTCTCGAAACATATATTCAATGACTACCTTATTACTCTTACAACTCAAGAGAATCTAACTTGATGTCTAGTAGGAAATATTAGTTGATTAAGGAAGGGGTGGGGTTTAGATTCAAGATACATTTTCCCATAAACATTCTTCGATCATGGTATCTTTATTTCCCGATTCAACATTCTCCCAACAAGAAATTGTATTTAGATTTTATATAAATATATTTTGTTTTTTTCCAAGTTTGATCTCACCAAGGGGAAACTCATATTATTTGTAACGCATCAATATTTTAATTGAGTTATAAGGACTTGAAAATGAGAAAGGATTCTCCAGAGAAGGTCTGGTTCCTATTCCTCCGGTTTTCTCAAAACCTAATCTAATCTGCCAAGGAGACAAGGTAAGAAGATGCATAAAATAAATCTAAGCTAATAGAGGTGATGCACCGAGGAATGAAGAACACCTATTTTCCAAAGTTGAACACAGACTCATTCAAATGTGATATAAGATCATGCATGATAACAAAACTTGTAGTGAAAGACCAGAGGATGCAAGATGAACACAGAGAGGGTCGAGAATCATCCATGTACATGTATTACTTGCTCCAAAGATTGATACAATACACGCAGTAATGCCAAGAGGTAGAGTAGTATTACAGCTTTCAAATGAGAGGTTCGAACTCCACAAATTCGCCTGATAGGAGAAGAAGGGAGGAGCAAAACAGAAAATGTTCGACCTTTGAAAAGAAGCTCCTCTTTACAATATATAGAAAGAATGAGAGAGGGAAGAGAGAGAGGAAAGCCAAATCTACCCCAACCACCTCCAGGTTGCATTCCATTCATCTCATTATGGCAGAAGTGGCGGATCCTGGCAAAATGGCGGTGGCTGTCCAATGTAAGTTGCGAATCGTCTCGCCGTGCATTAAAGTTGTTTGTCAAGCATTACTTCGCTTGTTATTTCACGCCAGAGGTGTTTCTTGATTTTCTCTCTCCAAACTGAACCAAAATGCAAGATTGACCCCGGAATCGTGTAGAGAATTTTACCAGCTTTCCATTGATATAAAGAACGTGCTAATCCGAGCTCTGGATCGAAAGTTATGACGATCTGAAGATTTAGGGCAAAATGGGCCAAAACATTTTTAAATCTTTCCCGCGCGCTCGCCACTGGATGACACGTGGCACGTGCTCCGATTCGACGAGCAATTCTCTCTCTCCACCTCTTCGGGCTTTCTTTGAAATTTCTCAGGCCCCTTAAACTTGGACACGTGGCACTATTTCATTGGTTCGGCCGCCTTCAAACCTCGCCCCTTTGACTTTTGACTATCTCCTTGTGACACGTGTCATATTTGATTGGTCCGCTGGTTTGCCGGCTTTTTGCGCCCTTCGCGCCTTTATGTCCCGGATGTCCCAAACTGCTTGGGACAAAACCTCCGATCCGCCCGAAATGGGCTTCCTCGTCCCTCATTTGCCGATGACACGTGGCGCAACTGATTGGCTTCTCGCTTTTTTTCGCTATCCGCGCCCCTCGCCCCTCGCGCCCGATGTCCCAAAGAGAACTTTCTTCTGCTTTCGCCGAACCGGCTGGTTCACGTCCATTTGTCCCAAATGTCCCAAAGGCTTCGTGGGACAAATTCTTCCTGCTTCGCCCGATCCGGCCGATTCGCGTGATTCTCCGCCCAGATGTCCCTTTTGCTTCCGGATCGCTTGTTCTCATTTCGCCGATCCGATCCGGCCGGTTCGCATGATTTCACGCATTTGTGTCCCGCTTTGTCCTGATGAAGACTTGGGCAAATTTTTCCTTCTTTCGGCCGATTCGGGCATTTTCGCCCCCCCGCGCACTGTGGCCCAGATGTCCCTTTGCTTCACGGGCCGCCTGGAGGCTTTTCGGCCGATCCGCGCCTAGATGTCCCAAATGTCCCGACTGCTCCTAGGACTAGGACTTAGCCATTTTTCGTGATTTTTCCTGTTTCAATCTACTTGCCTGGAACTGCAAAACTCTGATGCATGTTATCGAAATTTACCCTGGGGGGGTGAAATTTTGACAACAGTTTTGACGACTCAGCGGGGTCACCTGCCTGCTAGGTAGAAGATCAGTGGCCTTTTAGCGATCCATTGGGCATGGAGTTATAAGCAATAACTCGAAAAACGAGCCTCGACATCGCAACTTCTTCTCCAAAGAACACTCGAATCGTAGAAAACAACCCGAGAGCAAGAAACTCGTGCCAAAGCACTTAGGAAAAGAAACCTAACTACTACCACAGACAATGTGCATACGCACTTAGAGGAATGAAAATCTAAACTAATATTTACAAGGGCAAACCTTTTTTTTTTAGTAGCAAGAATGTTTAAGATAGATTCCGTTAACCGAATCGAAGTTCCTCTCCATCCAATGCATAATCGAAGGCATTACTATTTTCGCATCCCGTGACCATGTAGGGACCACTGTGATGGCATCAAACTTGGAATGCCTTCCCGGTTTTGCCCGATCCGCATCCCATTTCGTAACTAGGTCCCCTTCCCGAAGGTCCTCGCTCTCGCTTCTCTTATCAAACCATCTTTTTACTAAGGCCCGATCCTTTTCAATCGTCTCGAACCGCATGTTCTCTCGATTTCTTCTAATTCCATCAATTCTCGCATACCGACTCCATTGGTTCGAACTCGATAACTCAAATCGCTTCATGAGCTCCAAGGCTGGCAATTCTAATGATATAGGCAATACTGCCTCCTTCCCATAGACCAACTTGTAGGGAGAATTACCTGTAGACCTCTTTGGTGTTATCCTGTCAGCCCATAACGCTGATTTTAGCCTTGTATGCCATGTTCTTTGATTTTCATCCAGAGTCCTTCTGATGATTTTTAGCAAATTCTTGTTTGTGGACTCTGCCCATTACCCTGCGGGTAATAATTTGAAGAGGTGCTCAAATAGATTCCATTCTTGACAGCCCATTCTGTAATTTTTGAACCTATGAATGCTAATGCATTATCTGATATGATGGTGGCCGGCACACCGAACCTGGTTGCTATTTCTTCATAAAAGTCTAGTATGTTAGACTCACTTGCCTCTTTGAGCGCTACTGCTTCGGTCCACTTGGTGAAATAGTCTGTCGCTGTAAGAATCCACTTGTGGCCTTGACTCGAATTGGGATTGATGACTCCAATGAAGTCCAATCCCCATTGCATGAATGGATGATCTACTGAAATTGGACGGAAGGGCAAAGGTCGCTAACCTTCCTTTCCCCGTGAAGAATGCACATTTCTTGCATTTCTTAACCCATGAGTAGCAATCATGAATACAAAGAGAGGCCAATAGTAACCAGCTTTCATGATTTTGAGAGTTACTCTGTGGGGTGAAATGGCCTCCGCCTCCCCATCATGGAACTCGTAAGATCCTCTCAACCCGACTCCGTCCCAATGCATCTTAATAGTAACACCGTTGATGTCTTTTTAAACAAAACACCATCAACAAGCACATATGGAATCGCTTGTAATCAAGTACCTTCTTTTTGCTTTGCTCATTTCTCGAGGGCACATGCCCGTCTCAGTAGGAAATGTATCATTCTCGAGTCCAACAGGAGTGGACACATCATCATTTTCCTATTTTTGATCATCTTGTAATAAAGCAGGACAACGCTTCTTCTTCATCTTCTCGGGTTGTCTCGGTTGTTTGGAAGCGAGCTGCTCACACAAACCTTTCCTCTTACCAGCCTTGGTGATCTTGATCTCAATGTCATACTCCATGACACGGGTGATCCATCCCGCCCTTTTCTCATTCAAATCCTTGTTGAGGAGGAAGTCCTTAACCCCAAAGATGTGAGACTAAAGAATCGACCTTGTTGTTTGAGACTAAATGCTTGAATTTCTTCAAGCTTCGACACGCAAGCACATGCTTTTCAATAAAAGAGTACCTCACTTCGCAGTCATCTAGGCTCGGGTCAAGAAGGCAATCGGCTGTTCATCATTATCTTTGTTCTCATTGCACTGTAATGGCAGTAAATAGTGTCATCACCTCCAAATGCATAGAGGATGAAATCCTTGGAAAAGTCTGGGTTGATGAGAGTGGGTGCTTGGGAGATGGCTTTTGATTGCTTCAAAACTCTCCTTGCCTTCGCCATCCACTTAAAGCCATGCTTTTCCTTAACATTTTGGTGATGGGCTTGACAAGGGCTGCAAAATCTGGGACAAACCTCCGAACAAAGTTTATCCTTCCCAGAAACTCAAGGGCTTTCTTGTGGCTTGGCAATGGTAGTGCTCTTATGGCTTCAACCCTCTCTCGGATCAATTGCTAATCCTTCTCGAGACAATATGGCCAAGGAGCTTCCTTCATGTGCAAGAAAGATGCACTTCTTAGGATTCAAAGACACTCCGAACTTTCTACACCTCTCAAACACTTGCCCGAGGTGAAAGAAATGGTCTCGCCGCATTTTGAGAAGACAAGAATATCATCTAGGTATATCAGCACTATCTTGTTGATCAAGCTTTCAATGCCATATCCATAGCTCACTGGAATGTTGCTCGCATGTTCGATACCCAAATGGCATCTTCTTGTAAGCATATGTGCCCCATTTGGTTGTGAAGGTGTCTTGAATCGGTCTTCCTCCTTCACCATAATCTGATTGAAGCCCGAGTAACCATCAAGTAGTGAAAACCTTTCAACCAGCTACGACTGCAATATTTGCTCCATGGAAGGGAGTGGATAATGGTCCTCGAGAGAGGCTCTATTCAAATCTCTCAAGTCAACACACAAAACCCGATCTCTCCACTCTTCTTCCCGATCGAACTAAGTTGGCAACCCAACTAGAATGCTTGATGGGAATATGATTCTTGACTCAATCAGCCTTGTCCAATTCTTTCCTCATGAGAGGCTCCATGTGTGGATTGACGGTCTCTCTGTTTCTCCCGATGTGCTTAGTATTTGGATCCACCCGATGGTATGCCGAGCTAAGTTGGGATGAAACCTTTCAAGTCTTCATAGCTCCAAGCAAACACGTCAGGAATTCTTGACATAGCCGTATGAACTCACACCTTTCTTGCTCAGCTTGTCATCTTTCCAATTTGCAATGGCTTGTTTTCTTCTACCAAGATGGATACCGAATCTCTCTCTTGACTCGAATGTTTGCTTTCTCCTTTCTAAACTCGATCATGGGGTTAAAAATGGACTCCAAAGTGATAAGTCCCTTGGGCAGCTTGTCGGGCTTCTCACCGTATCACTTGGTCACCATATTGCTGTTCCAACTTTTCTTGATTCTTAGCCGAGAACTCACTTCTTTCGCAAGAAATGGATGATTTGCTGGTCATTCTCAAATACTTGCCAACCGACATCGTTATCCAAGCACCAAGGCCCGACAATCACGTGGATGTTTGGCTGTACCTTGTCTTGTTGAATGTTTTCTACAATGTCAAAGGCTGCCCCTATCGCCGCAAGCCTCGTCGCCAGCCTTTGATTCTCTTTCCTAGGAATGGCTTTAATGCCGAAACCCTCAAAATCTTCCATGAGGTCCCACACCCTCGTTCTCAGTAGCACCCGAGTAGATCATTTTTGGCCGCATGTTGTCCCTTGACCTCGATTTACAATCAATTCACTGTCCCCAAAGACTGCAAGTTCTTTATTTTTTTCTTGATTGCCCAATGCATCCTCGCACCAAGGCTTCATATTCAGCAGTTGTTATTGGAGCATGCAAATTGAAATCTAAAAGCTGAATAGTACTTTACTCCTCGAGGTGAAACAAGCACGGCTCCACCTCCCGCACCTTGTCTACTCCTTGATCCATCAAAAACAGCCTGCCATACCTCATTGTCATCCTTGTGGTTTGGCTTGGTGATGCTAGGAATAGGTTGACTTTCTTCGTATACAATAGACTCCTAGCTCGATTCTTCTATTCCTCGATAAGGATCAAAAGCATGCACCTTGTTTGCCCATTCATCAAGAGTCAAATCCGGGATGTTTCCAACCTTAGTGTCAGCTTCATCGCTGCTAGGGTGATCTTCTTGATCAAATGCCGAGCAATTGACATTAATCTGACTTGGAGTGTAGGGCTCAATATGGAAGTTTGCAATAGGTTCAGATCTGATTGTGGCCTTAGTTCCATATCTCGCTCAACAAAGCATGTGTGACCAATCAGCGGACAAATATCCCCAATCTTGGCAAAGAAGTCCCTCGACAAACATAGGGCAAAGAGTGGTGGAAGGTCTATGATCGACACATCTTGTAAAACAACAACATTCGACATGCATGCAAGGTAAGACTCAAATTTCTAATCACTCCAACTGTTGCTATTGCTGTCCCATCCAACTGCACTACTCCCTTAGATGTTATTTCATACTGAAGCCCTAGCTGATCAGCTATTTGTTTGGGCATGACAGAGCTACTTGCTCCAGAATCAATCATGCAATTATGCACTAGCTGATTTCCAATGATTAATGAAACATAGAAAGGAGGGGGTTTCAACATCTTACCTTGTTGTCCTCCATGATTTCCCTCAGATTGGGCAGCATTTGTAAGCACTTTGTCTCAGATCTCGCTGATTCAAAGTCGCCGCTCTTCATGGCAGCTGCAGCAGATCTCTTTGGCCTGGGATGGATAGGGATTCCCACATAGATATATTGACGTTTGTTTTCTTCATCTGATCAATGATACTGAATGGTGATGAAGGATCTCTCTGCTGCCCCTTGGTTTGCACATTTACTCCTTGTATGTGGGCAGCAACAGCTGGCATTTGAGTTGGCCTAGGGGCTGTTCTTGGCTGTCCTCAGGCATTTGAAAGGGACTTTGCTTGCCAATCATTTGTGGAGCCATGGAAGGTTGTGGATTGGTGGGGCTAATGGCTGTTCTTCACCCAAATTCTCTCCTTTTTGACCTTGTGTTTGCTGCAACACCTTGAGAAACTCGCCGGTTCATGCCACAAAATCCTCTCGCTTGCCAATTTACCAATGTGGTGTCATTTGGGGCTGATTGTTGTTTGAATGTTTCTTGTTGTTGGCTGTTTTCGATCGTTTCACCTCCACACCAGTAGTGTTACCATTAAAGCTTGAGTCAAAGCACCATCAAGCACATGGATTGATTATGAGGCTCATTACATGGAAAACACCAATCATACTCCCCGGGCAATGTTGTTTTGTGCTGGTACTAATGCCCTAGAGGCAGATATGGCATTTGGATTATAGGGCTGGAATGGTCTATTGACAGGAGGCCTTGTTTGATTCATATTTGCAGCTGGATTAGGTGGCCTTTGAGGCTGATATGGCTGCCTATTAGGTTGAGCTTGAGGCTGATATGAAGGTCTAAAACCTTGAGCATTGTCTTTGAGAGTGACCAGCTCATTGCCTAGATTTTGCAATTGCTTCATGACCTCAAGCTCATTTGGGGCACTCTGGAGATGAAGTGGAAGCTTCATTTGAACTCGATTTCTAGGAGTGGGAATAGAGCTAAGACAGTGTGCTCGACTAGCACTGGGCTCTCTAAACTTGGATATAATGGCATTGGAGGCCTAGGAGCCAATTTACCACTTGATAAGACAGCTGGCTCTAATGGCAATGCTATAAGCAGCAGTAAGGTTGTGCCTCCCATAGATTGAATTAACATAGAAATATCGAATTCAAAGCTTTAAGATAGTATAGAAAAGCACCTTTCGCTGTTGGCCCGATCGCCACCGGAATCCTATCCCAAGACCTTTGAAATCTGAAGTTGAAATCACCACCGCTGCTCGTTGGGGGCTCTCTCGATAGTTGTCAATTGTTCAAAGAGAGACAAATTGTCTCCTTTTCTCCAAACTCGCTCATGAAGTGCAATACACAAACCTGATTCCATTTGTGATAGAGCCACCCAAGGCTCCTAAACCATCGCAATGCTTTCCCTTGAATGAAGACGCCAAAGAATTTGACAAACCTACATCCATTTCATTTATCTCATGGATTCGCATGACGTTAGCAATGTCTTTTACATGATCACCAGGAGTGGTATGATTTTCTCCAGTTGAAAATGGAATGTTCTTCAATGCTGCAATTGGAACCGGATTCTCGTGTATCGAGGGCAAGTGGGTCGGCCGCCAAAGCTGAAATTGACAAAGGGATTTAGTGGTGCGCCATTCGATCGGGTCAAGGACTCTTGAATACCGAATGAAAGGCCGAGCAGGTGGAGGAGTTGAGAGAGTTCTGTTTGGTGGAGATGGAGACCTTCAATCCTTCTTCCTCTTTGCCTTCTTCGAGATAATTGCAGTATTCAAACAGCACTTCTTCTTCTCCAACTCTTGACCTTGTGATTCTTCTCATAAGCTTTCAGGCCTGCACTGCTGAAACCAGTTGATCTTCCTTTGGAGTCGCCAGATATGTGAATAATAGCTCTTTTCAAGCAAGAAAATTGCAGCAGATGCATATCAACTTTGCTGCAATAAAAATGAGACCTCTAGGTCCCACCGGGCGTGCCAAAACTGTTGATGCAAAATCACAGCACCCCTGGATGCAGATCAGGTTTCTAGGTTGATCACTTTGGCATCCAGTGTGATTGCATAACATTGAATCCTTTCTCCAAGTGTGGGACTTGAAAATGAGAAAGGATTCTCCAGAGAAGGCTGGTTCCTATTCCTCTGTTCAGATGCACACGAAATATGCAGAGGGTTTTCTCAAAACCTAATCTAATCTGCCAAGGAGACAAGGTAAGAAGATGCATAAAATAAATCTAAGCTAATAGAGGTGATGCACCGAGGAATGAAGAACACCTATTTTTCCAAAGGAACACAGTACTCATTCAAATGTGATATAAGATCATGCACATGATAACAAAACTTGTAGTGAAAGACCAGAGGATGCAAGATGAACACAGAGAGGGTCGAGAATCATCCATGCACATGTATTACTTGCTCCAAAGATTGATACAATACACGCAGTAATGCCAAGAGGCGTAAGTAGTATTACAGCTTCAAATGAGAGGTTCGAACTCCACAAATTCACCTGATAGGAGAAGAAGGGAGGAGCAAAACAGAAAATGTTCGACCTTTGAAAAGAAGCTCCTCTTTACAATATATAGAAAGAATGAGAGAGGGAAGAGAGAGAGGAAAGCCAAATCTACCCCAACCACCTCCAGGTTGCATTCCATTCATCTCATTATGGCAGAAGGCGGATCCTCGCAAAAAACGGTGGGCTGTCCAATGTGTTTGCGAACCTGTCTCGCATTAAAGTTGTTTGTCAAGCATTACTTCTGCTTGTTATTTCACGCCAGAGGTGTTTCTTGATTTTCTCTCTCCAAACTGAACCAAAATGCAAGATTGACCCCTAATCGTGTAGAGAATTTTACCAGCTTTCCATTGATATAAAGAACGTGCCAATCCGAGCTCGATCGAAAGTTATGGCGATCTCAAGATTTAGGCAAAAACGGGCCAAAACGGATTTTTAAATTTTTCCCCGCCTCGCCACCTGGATGACACGTGGCACGTGCTCCGATTCGACGAGCAATTCTCTCTCCTCCACCTTTCATGGGCTTTCCTTTGAAATTTCCTCAGGCCCTTTAAACTTGGACACGTGGCGCTATTTCATTGGTTCGGCCGACCGCTCAAAACTCACCCTTTGACTTTTGACTATCTCCTCTTGTGACACGTGTCGTGATTTGATTGGTCCGCGGTTTTGCCGCTTTTCGCGCCCTTTCGCCTTTATGTCCTGATGTCCCAAACCGCTTGGGACAAAACCTCCGATCCGCCCGAAATGGGCTTCCTCGCCCTCATTTGCCGATGACACGTGGCGCAACTGATTGGGCTCTCGCTTTTTTTTCGCTATCCGCGCCCTCGCGCCCTCGCGCCCGATGTCCCAAAGATTTAACTTTCTCTGCTTTGGCCGAACCTTGGTTCACGTCCATTTGTCCCAAATGTCCCAACAAATTCTGCTTCATGGGACAAATTCTTCCGGTTTCACCCGATCCGCCGATTCGCGCATTTCCGTACTCCCAGATGTCCCTTTTGCTTCCTGATGGATCGTTTGTTCTCATTTCGCCGATCCGGCCGGTTCACGATTTTCGCGTATTTGTGTCCCGATGTTTGTCCCGGATGAAGACTTGGGCAAATTTTTCCTTCTTTCGCCGATTCGGCATTTCAAGGCCCCGCGCGCACTGCAAATGTGGCCCGATGTCCCTTCGCTTCACGGGCCGCCCGGAGGCTTTTCGCCGATCCGCGCCTAGATGTCCCAAATGTAATCGAATCTAAGATTAAATGGACATTTCCTAGATGTCCTTGAAACTAGCATCTCATACATTTCAACAGATTATCAAATATAACCTTCTGTAACATGATATTAAATTATACATTTATTCATTTAACAATGAACTATATAAATCACAATGATAATAATTAAATTACACATCATCTTTTTGTCATCATTCTTCCATCCTGCAAAACCCACGTGAGCATGATATCAGCGATAAATCGTTGGCATGGCATCCACCCTAATCTAACATAAGTATCATTTTTTAGTTTCCCATTTACATATGATAATAATTACAATTTGCAATCGAAATAAAACGGTCTAGAGACATGTATTCATTACATTTCATTTTACTTCATTTTGTAACACAGGAGATAGAAAGAGAAGGGGAGAGAGAAAACATCATTTTGTCAAAAGTTCTAATGCACACAACAAGTTACACTATAGTGTTTTAAATAGTTATTTACATGTGTTTAAAGTTTCTAGGGTGGTTTGGCAACCCTACGAGGGTCCTGCAGCTTTCTATTTTTACATTTTCTTACTAGCTACAAAACATTCAAAATGGGCTCGAAGGCTAAGAAACCACTTTCAAAAGTCATCTTCCAATGAGAACACACACCACGATTAACTTTCTACGTTTCCCGGATATACCAAGAATTCATAGAAGAATCGACGGAATTGGGAAAAAGTGAACGGTTTGCATTTGGTGCTTAGTTTTTCGGGGCCACTAGTCATTTTTGACCCAGCTATAAAAGGAAAAAAGTTAGCTCGAGGGCTCAAAAAACCACATCCAAAACTGACGTTTGATGGATGCGCACACAATGAGACACTTCCTACTAGTTCCCTATATAAGTAGAATTCATCAGAGTCAATGGGACTGAGAACTAGAAAACCATTTTCAAATGGCGATAAGTTTTCTGGAGCGACAAGTCGAAATTGGTCCAGTTTGGCCTCACAAACTACGACCGAAGGCCTACAAAATAGATTTTCCAAACTATCCCGAAAAGTGATTTTTCCTAAATAAATGTTCCATGTAATTGTCTATTATAAACACTAGAGGTTTGCAAACTCCATCCAGTTTCAAATGGTTGTTCAAAACGAAAGCCAACTTTCTAGATTTAACAAAGCTTTTTACTACCTTTGTGAACCAAAGTGTAACACGGATCCCGTAAGAGAGCCAAAAAGGTCACATATGTCCATTCGGGGTCAAACTAGAGGTCGAGGTGACTCCCCACATAACAAGGTACATGAATAAAGCTTAACATCTCATTTTTAGAGTTATGAAGGGTACTAAAAGAGTCTCCGAAAAATGTAAAAATTAACTATTTAAACCAGGATAAGATCAACGTTATTAAAGGAAATTTAGTTCCGTCTGCTCAATAAGGTGATGTTGTAGCAATCCAGTTGGGTAGGAAGTTTTCCACATCACCTCAAAATGAGGGTAGAAGTTCATGTTTTAATGCAACCGGGTTATTTTGACTTCGTGAGTTTTCAACATGACACTACATTGTTTTTGTAACGAGTTTTAAAAAAACATTTAACGGCATTAAAAAATCCTAATATTTTAAAATTCTATTAAGTGGCAAATTAAAAACTAAAATAAAAACTTATGAAGAGATGAGGGAAGGTGAACCATGCCGGAAGGAGTCAAGAGGCGAAGTCAAGGAGTTGACATCGCACCGATTGATTTCAATTGCTTGCAACCGCAGAAGGAAAACCCAAAAATAGCATCCACAATAATGTCCAAATCAGTGGCCATTTCATCCAATACAAGGTAAGCCTCTCACTCGAGATCTGTAACCTTTGAATCCATATATGTACAAACCACCTCCAGAGCAATTTCTAGCACACGGAACTCAAACGAAAGCTCATGTTGCATCCCATCCACGCTTTCTTCGGGATAGGTATCCGCAGTGTTTAGGGGAACTTGCAAAAGAAGTAACAAGATTTTCATATCATCAAGAAACTTGGCAGCCCACATGACACTAGTGATGAGAAGCGTATGTACATTGAGGGAGGTGATGAGAAAACTTGAATATTCTCCCGACATCGCTTTATGCTCATCTCTCGGGATTCTCCTTCCATCGAGATATATCCTTCTTCACACCCACTTTAGCCCCTTATCTCTCATACAAACAATATCAGACAAAAATCCCTCCTCCATTTTTCTTTGATGGATGTCCATAACTGTTTCAAAAGCTCCATTTTGGCATAGGCAATGAGAATGTTGGCAAAGCTTTTTAAATTTGGCTTTACTCGCACTATTTACATTTGGTTGAAAGATTCTAAAGCATTTTCAACAAATCCATATTGTTCATATCCTTATGAGGGAAAACCCGTGTCTTCGTGACGCTGCAATAGAAATATTCCATAAGAGTTGTCGTTCTTTCATTTGGTCAACACATAAATAGTGCCCCCAAGTATTGCAACTACAACATCTAACAAAAATTCCTATCTTTTATGCTTTGAAACAAATGCCCATGCGAGAAGAAAATCTGAATTTGGTGTAGGATGGGAGGATGATGACGCCGGGAGGATGATGATGTCACTGAGGTCGGGAGGTGGTGCAAACCACCATGGCATTTCATGTGCTAACATTTTGTGTTGGTTACGCTTTCCGCTGCCCATAAATCCGACTGGTTTGCATTGCCGCCACCCTCCCCAACTTGCCCAACACCAAAAACCAAAGCATTGCAGATCTGCTTTTACAACCAAGGGAAAGATTTTTCCCTAATCCACCCCTTTACGGGCTTTTCTCTATTTTTGTTTTAATGTTTTGATTTATCTCCATTTATTAAATTTTAGCTTTATATATATATATATTATATATATATATATATATATTTCTTTTCAGTCCATTTTATTATCCTTTCACATCACTTGATTTGAAATATGAAGAATGGTCATACGGTTGGTCCAAAAACTGCGTATAAAACTGGAAGACTCCAAAGAGTCCAAACCCACCAAAGTAAACAAGAAATGGGCATTACATTCTCCTCCCCTTAAGAAAGCATCGTCCTCGATGCGACATATGATGAAGAAAGAGAAATGGTAAGCAACAAGGAACAAAAAGGGTGAAGGTATGCTCTAAGGTTAAGATTTTAGATCCAAAATCACGGTCATGGGGTGGCCCTAGGAACATTTGGAAGAAATTTTAACTTTGAAGGTTCTATGAAGATTGGTAGTTTTCTCTTATTCGTTATTTCATTAATCTCCTTCCATTAACATTATTCTTAATTCAAGTCCTTTAGAATTCCATTGTTTTAGAATTTTAGTTTATTCATTCTTTTGGGTTCCCATCATGAACCATAGTCACCACACCCTACCAGGGTGATACACAACACTAAAATTTCACAAGTATACTATTTACATACTTTTGTGACCTTATCACATCACAAGGGTTTCACCAAACCATGGAATGACAACAAGTAGACCACATAGCAAATAATTTCCAACAATTACGTCCTAGACATAGATCTAGTACACACATATGACTAACAAACCGGGTCAACACACTGATAAATATACAATGGGTATCACATGACCCAAAACAAACCACGACTGTACCAACATAGTGCCAAGACAATATCTAGTAGTCAATACAAATGGAAATGTCAATCCTCAACCATAACAAGGTGTCAACAAGACTCACAAGGGTACACATAACTCACTATACCAACTCCACACATCTCAAAATAAAAATAAAAATAACTCCATATGTCTCTTGAAGTATCATAAAACAACTCCATATACCTCCCAAACCATCCCCAAATAACTCTGTATACCTCCCTAGGAGAAATAATCATAATGTCAAAACCAAGTCGGGTCACTCAACCATAGAGCCCCATCAAGAATATCAGGTCACTCCACCATAGAGTGCCATAAAGAATAACAGGTCACTCAACCATAGAGGCCCATCTCCTTTCTCCTTTTAATGAGGTCGGGTCACCCTATGGCCCTAGGCACATAGAGCCCCGTCACCCCCAACCCAAGTGACATAATAACTCGTGGTTCAACAACCCGATAGTTATCTATAACTCTTAGGGCATACCCCCATATAATGAAGTGGTTCCATAGGTTCAACCACTCCATGGTTAATCCCATGACCCTATTCCAACACATTATGACATTAGAACCAGCATAACAATCCATTCAAATTCCAAGTGGCAAAATCAAAAGCCTTGGGATAGGCTACAAAACTTTTAAATATGACAAGAAAGTTTTAAAACTAAGAAAAAATGGCTAATTACCCATGGTTAGTGCAACATCCAAATGTTAATGCAACAATCAAATAAATTCCCAAAATATAAGAACATGTCAATCAAGAAAACAGCTTGTTCTAGCTAAAAGAGATAATGATCAATTTATGAATAAAATACGTATTGAGAAATTAGCACATTACAATCACTATGTGGCCTCATATAGCCACCAAAGGGGTACTCATCAATTTGTTAAGACCTTTCTCAAGGCATCGAGCCTCACTCGTAAAACTATACATGTAACAGAAAAGAGTAAATCAAATAATGTAACTATCATCATCTCTTCCTGAATCATTACTCCATACTCCCACAAGGATCAACATAGTCAAAATCACATAGGATTATTCAATGAACACTCCAATAGGAAAGAGTAGGGAACTCTAGTTGCATAAGTTGAGCCTAAGGTGGTGTGCACCCACAATATATTGAGCAAGCTCGAAGTATACTAAATAGATAGAAGTGGGTTTTTAGTCTATATAACACTCCACTTCCTCACTCATACTCAGCTCAAGATTATGAAAACCTGGTCCACGCCTCCTCTCTCCACACATACACTCTTGAGAGTTTATCCCCTTAGGTTCATCTAGTGTAAGGCTCACAACATACACATAGCTACATCACTAACACAATGGTGATTCACGCACAAATTAACCATAGCGTCTTACGCATGGTATTTATATATAGGTATAACACAATCACTACTTTCACGAGTTGAGATACATCACATTACCACATTCTCGTAATCGGAGTGCAATCACTATACCATAGGGATCACACGCTCACCATATGCCCTAGATCATGACGTAAATCATTACATATTACACAAATCATAAGTATGAGCGAACACAATGTCTAACCTTACAACATATAGTTAATTAGAATACAACACGATGATGCACACAACTAATCACAATACGGTGATGACATGATGATAAAATTCCATTCACTTTACATCAATTTTTGTCATGCAATACATCAATACACCTTCATATCACATAATGCCAAAATGTTTTAACACTCTGCAATTCACAATAACATTCCATTCACAAACAACAAGGTGGTACATCACACACGGATTCCTCATTAAATCCATGAAATAGAGAGTGAATACTCTCATCCTCAGCACATCAACATGACAAAAAATACGCACTAAGTGACATGCACAACATGTGCATTCACAATTTCATAATTACAACATAGTTCACATCACACATATATCACATTACTCTTCCAATATCCACCACCATCTCTCAATGCCATCACAACTCCAATCCATCCCGGAGGTTCGAGAGCATGAACCTCGCTACGATACCATATGTAGTGCCCACATTTTACGCACCCAAATACAATAGAAAAATACCGGGGATATTTTTTTTTGACTTACATTGCTCCCTACACAACACAACATGGGCTTCAAGTATAGAAACTTGATTCACATACGACAATCACATAAGTTGTCAACTCACATAGACACATGAAAAA
Organism: Taxus wallichiana var. yunnanensis; assembly: GCA_018340775.1. NCBI lineage: Eukaryota > Viridiplantae > Streptophyta > Pinopsida > Cupressales > Taxaceae > Taxus > Taxus wallichiana. The sequence continues at coordinate 523,847,197 of CM031238.1, forward strand.
CATAGGCATGTTGATGCCACACTTTTCCCAACAAAGGAATACTAGTAATGACCCAACCACAAGAAACATGACTTCAGGAACGGTGAACCCACAACACATCATTTCTTTAAATTTATTTTGGTTACGATTTACATTCCAAGAACATTATTGTGTAAGTATAAACTTCTCATTTTTCCACCTACATATTCTTAATTTCATACCATGATTAAATTATCGTTCACCCCTTTTTTGTTGGTTTCTTATTCTTTACAAAATTTTCCATAACTTGCATACTTACATGGATTATTTCAAATACGTACAAAATACTTAATTATCTTGTTCGTATGTTAAGAATATTCTAATCGAACATATATTCAATGACTACCTTATTACTCTTACAACACAAGAGAATCTAACTTGATGTCCAGCAGGCAATATTAGTTGATTAAGGAAGGGGTGGGGGTTTAGATTCAAGATACATTTTCCCATAAACATTCTTCGATCATGGTATCTTTATTTCCCAATTCAACATTCTCCCAACAAGAAATTATATTTAGATTTTATATAAATATATTTTGTTTTGTTTTCTCAAGTTTTATCTCACCGAGGGGAAAATCATATTATTTGTAAACATCAATATTTTAATTGAGTTATAAGGACTCCAAGAGTGGCATTATCCCTAACCTCAAAACTCATTTTTACTCTTCTATCCTTTACATTTACATCACATTATTGTCTCATTATTACCATTGCTTTATAACAAAAGAGTTACAAAAGTACTTATCGACATTTAAAGAAATACATGGTTATAAGCATTATAATCTACACATGAACCACAAGTGATTTGTGTTCAAGGTAAGATCCCATGTTTACATCTCACGATTCCGCATGTGAAATACCCTTTATTTCTTAATGTCATAAAAGGACATAACGAGGATTAAGGACAAGATTTCAGTTTCTTGGGTTTCTAAAGTCAACATCTTTCAAAACAACTTTGTTTTGCAAAGAGTTACTTATAATTTTCTATCCACATGTTAACCACCAAAACAACTAAGGTTAAGCTTAATTCCAATTTTCACCCAGGGCTTTAATCCCTATTATAGATTTGATTAAGGTTAAAATGTATTTACTCTATAAACCCTTCATGAGAGTTCAAGGCACTATATTGTCACAAGCCAAAGATAAGACATTTATCTATGAGGGACTAAAGAGTTCACTAACAAGAATGCAAGACATAGAACAACTATATCACGATCTCTAATTATGTCGTTTGGATCCAACAGGGATTTCATTCGATGGGGGAAAAATTTACTTTTAAATCTATCTTCGGAAAAACAAGGTAATCCACTAGGATACGGAGGAAGGGTTAGTTCATCTTACTCCAATGAAGTTTGACTGTATCGCTCCTATCTACGAGGTTTATGACAATGTCACTAACCATACTGACTAAGATGATAAATCCATTCTTGAGCTCTGATTTTCCTAAATTAGGACATTCCATCGAGAGCAAATATTAAGTTCATACTACAGTTTTCAATGTCTTCTATGGTAAGGAGTATCACCCTTGAAAAAAAAGTTATGTCCCGATGTTACACAAGGGTAGTGTGTTTCGATTTAATTCTCTTTATTTCATTTACAAGTATGAATGCACAAAATGACACATTAATCATTTATTGAACACTAAATATGCACTACAAGGTATTACTTCAATTTCATTTACCTTATATAAATATCAACCCCCTTTTTTCCATGTGTACTATAAATCAAAATCGAACCTAAGATTAAATGCACATTTCCTAGATGTCCTTGAAACTAGCATCTCACACATTTCAATAAATTATCAAATATAACCTTCTGTAACATGATATTAAATTATACATTTATTCATTTAACAATGAACTATATAAATCACAATGATAATAATTAAATTACACATCACCTTTTTGTCGTCATTCTTCCATCCTGCAAAACCCACATGAGCATGATATAAGCGATAAATCATTGGCATGGCATCCACACTAATCTAACATAAGTATCATTTTTCAATTTCCCATTTACATATGATAATAATTACAATTTGCAATTGAAATAAAAAGGTCTAGATACATGTATTCATTACATTTCATTTTACTTCATTTTGTAATACAGGAGATAGAAAGAGAAGGGAAGAGAGAGAAAACATCGTTTTGTCAAAAGTTATAATGCACACAAAAATTTACACTATAGTGTTTTAAATAGTTATTTACATGTGTTTAAAGTTTCCAGGGTGGTTTGGCAACCCTACGAGGGTCCCGCGGATTTCTATTTTTACAATTTCTTACTAGCTACAAAACGTTCAAAATAGGCACGAGAGGCTAAGAAACCATTTCCAAAAGTTTATCTTCGATGAGAATGCACACCACGATTAACTTTCTACATGTCTCTGCATATATACCAAGAATTCATAGCAACTGACGGAATTGGAAAAAGTGAACGGTTTATGTTTGGCGGCTAGTTTTCCGAGGCCACTGGTCATAGTTGACCTAGTTGTAAAAGGACAAAAGTTAGCTCGAGGGCTCAGAAAACCATGTCCAAAACTGACATTCGATGGATGCGCATGCAACGAGACACTTCCTACTAGTTCCCCTATATAAGGAGAATTCATCAGAGTCGACGGACTGAGAACTAGAAAACCATTTTCAAACGGCGACAAGTTTTCTGGAGCAACAAGTCGAAATTGGTCCAGTTTGGCCTCGTCAAACTACAACGGAGGCCTACAAAATGGCTTTTCCAAACTATCCCAAAAAGTGCTTTTTCCTAAACTGAATGTTCCATGCAATTTTCTAGTATAAACACTAGAGGTTTGCGAAGATGGGAAGTAATTTCTCCATCCAGGTTTCAAATGGCGGTTCAAAATGAAAGCCAACTTTCTAGATTTAACGGCTTTTTACTATTGTAACCCAGTGTAACAGGGATCCTATAAGAGTGCCAAAAAGGTCACATATGTCTGTTCGGGGTCAAACCAGAGGTCAAGGTGACTCCCCACATAACAAGGTACACGAATAAAGCTTAACATCTTGTTTTCAGAGTTATGAAGGATACTAAAAGAGTCTCCGAAAAATGTATAAATTAACTATTTAAACCGGGATAAGATCAACATTATTATAGGAAAGTTAGTTTCCTCTACTCGATAAGGTGATGTTGTAGAGATCCATTTGGGTAGGAAGTTTTCCACATCACCTCGAAATAAGGGTATAAGTTCATGTTTTAATGTAACCGGATTATTTTGACTTCGTGAGTTTTCAACATGACGCTACATTGTTTTTGTAACGAGTTTAAAATTCTATTAAGTGGCAAATGAAAAACTAAAATATGAGAGTTATGAAAGATGAGGGAAGGTGAACCATGCCTAGAAAGGAGCTGGCAAGGTAGAATTTGAGGAGTTGACATCGCAGTGATTGATTTCACTTACTTGCAGCCACGAAAGGAAAACCCAAACATAGCATCCACAATAATGTCCAAATCAGTGGCCAGTTCATCCAATACAGGGTAAGCCTCTCACTCGAGATCTGTAACATTTGAATCCATATATGTACAAACCACCTCAGAGAAATTTCCAACACACGGAACTCAAACGAAAGCTCATGTTCCAGCCCCCATCTACATGCAGGACAAGTAGCCAATGTTTAGGGGAACTTGCAAAAGAAGTAACAGGATTTTCATATCATCAAGAAACTTGGCAGCCCACATGACACTAGTGATGAGAAGCCTATGTACGTTGAGGGAGGTGATGAGAAAACTTGAATATTCTCCCCAGATACTACTTTATGCTCATCTCTAGGATTCTCCTTCCATCAAATATCTCCAACTTCACACCCACTTTAGCCCCTTGTCTCTCATACAAACAATATCAGACAAAAATCCCTCCTCCATTTTGCTTTGATGGACGTCCATACTCTATTTCAAGAGCTCCATTTTGGCACAGGCAGTGAGAATGCTGGCAAAGGTTGTTAAATTTGGCTTTACTCCTGCTATTTGCATTTGGTTGAAAGATTCTAAAGCCTTTTCAACAAATCCATTTTGTGCAGATCCTTATGAGGGAAAACCCGTGTCTTTTATACGCTGCAATAGAAATATTCCATGAGAGTTGTCTCATTCTTTCATTTGGTCAACACATAAACAAGCCCCCAAGTATTGCGACTACAACATCTGACAAAAATTCCTATCTTTTATTATTTGAAACAAATGCCCATGCGGGAAGACAAATCTGAGTTTGGCGCAGTGGGAGGATGATACTGCTTGGGCCGGGAGGCTGGGAGGAGGCTGCAAACCACCATGGCATTTCATGAGCTGACATTTAGCAACGGTTACCGCTCTACCGCGACTCTCCAAATCTGACCTAGGTTTGCATTTTCGCTGCCCTCCCCAACTCACCCAAAACCAAAAACCAAAGCATTACAGATCTTCTTTTTACAACCAAGGGAAATATTTTGCCCTATTCCGCCCCTTTATAGGATTTTCTCTATTTTTGTTTTAATGTTTTGATTTATCTCGATTTATTAAATTTTAGCTTAATTATATATATATATATATATATATATATATATATATATCTTTTCTTTTAGTCCATTTTATTATCCTTTCACGTCACTTGATTTGAAATATGAAGAATGGTCATATGGTTGGTCCAAAAGCGCATATAAAACTTGAAGACTCCAAAGAGTCCAAACCCACCAAAGTGAACAAGGAAGCGGGAATCACAAAAGGATAATCATGCCGGAGAGGTGTTAATTTTTTAAAATATTTATTCAAAGAAAAAAAGGAGAAAATTGAGAAAAGCCATTTTTCCGAGAAGCTTATCGAGAAACCAATTATTTCATGTGTATCTTTGAAATTGATCATGTCAATATGGTTACAAGTGTCTAGCCATTGATAAGCTTTGAGATTGTAAATAAACTTTCCCTTGCTAATCAATTTGAATAACCTTGAGTAAATCATGTTAATCATGAACCTAGTTGTGTCTACTTTCATTTTGAGATATCTTCAAATAGTTATTTGTGTTCCTGTTGCAATCTTATGTTAGGAGTTCCTTTGAATCACACAATATCTTGTCCTCATGATAATATTGTGGCATTTGCAATTACATTATGAAGAGATCTTTCATTTCATAATGCAATAAACAATTTAAATTCACTTTACTTTCATTTTGTTGATATAGATTATTTTTCAGTCTATGAGTGTATCATAGGCATGATGAATTAGGGACTTCGATGTTTAATTAAGTATTTAACATGATATTTTGTGTTGAATCCTTGAAGAATGTGTGAAACCATGTGTCTTTGAGCTTTCATAGATGCACATTCTCTAGTTGAAGGTTCATTCTGACTATTTGAAGCCTTTTGTCATTTTGCTTTGTATATTTTTCAACATTTGTTAAAAGTTCTCAAGAATTTGGTATAATCAACTTTATCCTACTTAACTTCCCAACCAAAAATTACACATTCAAGTAATAAATCATACATGAACCATCCATGCTTGCACTATATATCCACAAATGTTGAAGAAGTTCATTGAATTTGCCTATCCTTTACCAAAATATGTAGATGTAATTAGTTTTTATCGTTGTCTTTAGTGACCTAGACCTTGTCTAGAAAACATCTTCATTCTCTAAGGTGATAGCTCATGAGAGTTAGGTTATGTTGTATTGACCATGTTTTCTCAAGGTTTCTTTCAAATATTACAAAGAGAGATTCAAATACTATTAATTTTTTGATATTCTCTACTAACACAAGTCACAAAATGGGTCCTCTCACCCTGGTTGAAGGCACAACCTAAAGTAGTGAGGGTAGGTCAAACCCTTAAAGCAAAGTGATATCTGTCCTTTCCAAACTAAACTAATAAAGAGTCACCTAAAATCCATCCCCAGCTACAAATAGACTCTTATTATGATTTGTTTGTCTTTAAGTATCCTGATCAACTTTTTATGATGTTCAGTTTGATAGGAAGGATCAATTTGGGTACCAACACTAATCTAGCACTATTTCTAGGGACTTTTGTGCAAATACATATGCACATAAACCTATGGTAATGATTCTTATGAAAATCCATAGTTTGAACATCATCATTTTTTAAAATTTGTGAGAATTATGAGATCAGGAGTTTGTTATGCAATATTTTCTGGTTTTAGTAAATGTTGCACTAGATTATATGGATATTGATAAATATCGAAAAAGGATGATCAAATTCGTTAAGATTTTTAGAATTTGAGTGTTGATCGAATCCATCACAAAATGGGTCCTCTCACCTAGGTTAAAGGCACAACCTAAAGTAGTGAGGGTAGGTCAAACCCTTAGCACAATGATATCTAGTCCTTTCCAAACCAGAGTAATAAAGAGTCATCTAAAATCTATACGGCTACAAAAGAAATCCTATTATGATTTTTTATCTCTAAGTATCCCGATCAACTTTTTATGCTACTCGGTTTTAAAGGAAGGATCAATTTGGGTACCAATAGGACCCACCACATCGGCGATAATAAAATAGTCCTCACGGCAACCAAGCTCCCTCTATTAAAAAGGTGAGCCTCTTTTTCTCGTGACTAACTTCTCACTTTTCGAAGACCATAGGTGAAAACAAAACCCTTTTTCCCAATGCCATGTAATTGCTAGTTGACTTCCTTTGATTGTTGGGTTTACTAAACTTTGACCAGTTGTATCAAGAGCATACATTATTTAATCCATGCGTTCTAATATGTGTTGGAAAGCTATCAGAAGGCTCTTCCATACTAAATGGCCTGCAGATGATTCTTGGAATATCTAAATATCTAAAATGTCCTCTAGATCATTTGGAAAAGATAACCCATAGGAGGATAGGTCCATTTGGGCTCTAGTGTCTAATCCGAGTACTAGTGTCCTTCTAGTATCTCTACTTCTAGTCTTTTCATGGTCTTAACTCAATTCATTCCTTTCATTATTTTTTCTCTATATTTGTCATAGGGTTCCTACAAACAAACCCAAGCTACCTCTATAAACCTCAAACACACATTAGATGAAACAAATAATACATATGCATGAGCCAGGTTGACTTCAAGGTCACACCAATTTGATTTTCACCGATTGTTGCAATACATTTCAAACTCTATGTAGTTATTTTGTGTGTGTTATTGGAATCATGTCTCTTAAAGCTAGGTTTCCCTTTCATTAGTAACACCAAGATAATGGGATATAAATAATTTTCCCCTAAGATGAATGTGAGAAATGGAATTTAGAATAAAACCTCATATGCATTGAATATGAATCCCACAATGCATTCCATAAGTGTTTCTCTTGTAGAGGGTAGATAGAGAGTGATAGCCCAAATGTCCACTTTCCCTAATAATATTAAGTAATTCATAAATACATATAATTACCTTATAATTCATGTATACATATGATTCCCTTATTTAAATTTCATAAATAATAACTAAAAATCTGACACAAATTAATAAATGAGACTCTAGAAAAGATACCAAATGATGTGGAAATTCAAAATCAAGAAAATTAGGGAAAGGGGAAGAAGCACCTAGAGTGGATAGTAGTGCCTAGGGATCTCTTATCCCTAATGAGTGGTAGTGTATGAGATTATTAGGAGATGTAACAATCAATATAAAGCTAGGTCACATGTCATTTAGTATCCAAAAATAAAGTTGTTATCCTAGAAAATAAAATAACAAGAGTGTGGGAAAGATAAAATTAATGAAAGAGTAAAATAAGTTTTTTTAATGTCTAGTCTTCTTTCTTAGGAATCATACATATAATGACATACCTAGAGGTGTTGATGTAAGTAGAAAGTATGTAATTTCATGACTATATTTTCCCTACATTATGTTGGTGAGTGAATATTATTTATCATAAATTAGATAAGAAGAGTGTACCTTGTGGAGATTCGAGAAGAGTTATAACCAGTAGCATGTTGAATGGGGCTTATATTTGATATTGTGCCAAATGAATATTGTAAAATGTGTATCGTGAAATCTAGAAGAGGATAAGGATCCTAGGGTGAACTTTGTGTGCATAACATAAGTGATGTATGCATGTGTTCCTTGTATATTTCCTTTTCAAAGAATATTTGTTCTTGAGATTGTTCTTTGTTCCATTTTGTGTGTTTCCCTTTTCCAGAGTAACATGTAGTCAATGTTTATGGTAACTTAAATTTAAATTTAACTCATTAATGTTAAACTATAAAGGTGTATTTGAAAAAAAAATAGAATCAAGGGTAGAATACATCTCGTGTGTCATGAGATAAGAGATGATTTATTCATGTAAGTTTTATGCCTTGGATATGGTTGGAATAGTACTATGGATTTGGGAATCCTTTTACTAAACATTATATTTAGCATCCTACCACTAAACTTTAGATTTGAGCATCATGTCACTAAAATTCAAATTTGAGTGTCCCCTCACTAAACTTCGTATTTGGGCATCCTTCCACAAAGGGAAGAGTATTGGGAGAGAAATCAGCTTTTCTCTCTAACCCTTAATGCTTCCCCATGGATAAGTGCCACTACATATGGTCATAAACCCAATAGAAATTAGTCACCAAGCCATATGAAGTAATTAGTTTTATTGCACAAAGTGTGTAACATGTCACTAATTTTGTTCCTATTGTTCTTGATAATAACTTGTAACCGAGCCTATGTTGTCGGAAATAGGAAAATAATGTCACTAAGAACATATTGATTTTGTATTGTAATTATTTCTTCCCCCAAGATAGGAGTGCACAAGAGGGACACTAGCACCCACAAATCCTATGTTTTTGGGAACTTTTGTATTAGACTGATTTTAGGCCTAATTATGATTTTGAACCTATTTCTTAGCTTTTGTGTACCTTAATTTTTCTATGTATCATTTTGTATCTAGTCTGTGAACTACTAAGAGGGTGAAATAGTCACCTGATTATTTCCCCCACTCATTTGGGGTGTGTGAGATGGAAAAATGTGAGTGTGGCCCAAACAAGGAAATTTGAAACTGATGTGCACATCTAAAATGGAAATCATGTAGGGGAATAGGGAGTACACATGGTAACAACTAGGAAAATGCAAACAATTGAAAAAATGCTATAAAAAAGTGTTGGTCACAAAAAGTATATATGATGTAATATATACAAGTCACATTAGGTAGTAGCATTACAAAATACACAACAAATAGTTAGTTGAATTCATGGGACACCACTTTGGATTTCGCAAGACAATCAATTCCTAAATGAACATAGGAATAACCCTTAAATAATAGTAATCAATACATAAGAAAGGAAGACAAGATATAATCAAATCAAATAACCATGATTAGAAGTATGCCTGCAATATAAATGCTACACATGAAGCACTTATTAGCATATTGAAATATTAATAGTATGTTATAATATATACATCAAGAGATAGGAATGAAAGTAATAGGTATTGCAATGATATAAAAGGAATTAAAATAGGAAAGGTATATTCCACCAAGAGCCATAGTGTGACTGGTCTGGTACATTTCCAAACATCGTACATCATGTACAAACTTGTAATTAATCTACTTTCACCTCAAAAAGTACCATGTGAATGCAAATTTATGTATCAAAAAATGATAAACCATACTATGAACCTAAGTAACATGATAAGTAATGTGCAATATGGAATAGAATGAGCAAGCAAGGATACATCCAATCAAGAACTAATCTATTATTTTTTATTTTTTTGTAAATATGTGAAAATGAAATAAAACAGATAGAAGAGGGGAGCAAGGTTTACCCTAGTGTATGTGTGCAAAGTGAGGTCCATGTAAGTAAGTATTCCTTCAAAATCATGTTTGGATCTATAACAAGAGTGTATCATCAATTAGAAAGGGGGAGAATATGCCCCCAAGTGTGTATGCCATAGTGATCTAAGTGATGTCATCAAGAGAATCATCTAAATCATAAATATAACCAATGGGATTTGGATTAGAGGCATGATATGCAAAGGATTTTGGCCTATTTTTAAGAAACCCATGATGTGTAAGTCATACATGCCCATGACATATTCTTCATCAATAAAAGGTGTACAAGAGCATTTATGTATATTACATCATGATAGATTAGGAGTATAATCAAGGAATGAATCATTACAAATAATGATGGTCTTGGAGGCCATATGATAAGTTAGAATAGTATTATGCATATCAATAGTACCACCAATGTAATCCAACCAATATTTTCCAAGTACAACATGTTGTCATGCAAATGTGCAACAAGAAAATTCTTAATTTTCAAGAATGAAAACTATACCCTATGTAAAAATTTAAAAATTTACCTTTCCAAGACCCCCAGTCTACCAGGTCCTTAGTGCCGATCTTACGAAGTCATTCCAATGACCCCCAATGGATGTCAACTCAGTCCCCTAGGTGAATTAGGAAATTCAAGTCAATCCCCTAGGTGATTTTAGGAGTTCTTGAAGAATGTCAATTTTGGGCTAGTTTTGGGAAGGGCTACCACTGGCCTTCCAGGAATAGTGCAACCCCCTGAAGTGGAATGAAGGAGGAAAATTCAACATGGAGATGCAATCAAGGTCTAATAACATCAAGGAAAATATTTAGGAAGATTCAAGGAAGATTTGGAAGTTTTGGGGTAGATTCATCATAAACAAGGTTCTCGGGACTAGGATGGGCATAGGGCCAAAAATCTACTGATCTTTAGGAAGTGATTTTCGGGAGCTCTAGAAGGATTTAGGAGCTAAAAATACATAATCAGAAATGTTATTCATATCTATGAAATATGGTGGAATCATATTTTTCACAACACCTAGGAGAAATATGTTTATATCCAATTTTTCTCATGCTCAGTCATGGAGCCAGAACAAAAGTCCAATTTTTCATGGTCCAAATGGAGTAATTAAGAGTTGATACCCATACCATTTGTCTCATAAGGACATTTTTAGTCAAATTAATTACATTTTTTTCAAAAAACTCCATCGGGAGCTCAAGTTATTGTCGTCACAAGTTGGCTCAAGGTGAGTGTTCCATACTTAGCCAATTCTTGAAGTGGACACATGTTAGCTCCAAGATCCTAGAGAATTTGGATGTCCCTTTCATACCTTTATAAAATTTACATAGGGGAAATACAATGTGCCCATCCCTCAAAAGGTATACCTTTTGGTCCTCCATACGTCTAAAAGTCATCTCTTAAATGTTTTTTCCTAGCCTCCCTCTCATTCTCAACTACAAATAAATACATTCTCCTCCATCACCACCTCTGTGATATCTGAATATTGAAGACTCCATTAATTTTTTCTATGAAGAACAACAGAATAAAAAAGGAAGAAAACTACCTCTTCAATTCTCAAGGTTCCAGTGGGCAAAATCGTGTGAAAATTGGAGGGAATGATCATTGAAAAATCTAGTTTCACGTAAACTAGTTTTTGTGCCATGAAGTCCCTATTTTTAGGGATATGGAGGGCTATGTTTTTATTATTATTCTTCCCCACTGATGAAAATATCATTTTCCCACTTGTTCAAATGAATATATTACAAAAAATTATGAGCGCTGAACCCAAGTATAACACCTAGAATTTCAAGACTTGTTTTTTCGTAATATGACACTTACGCACCATGCACTTACTAAAAATAACATGTGTCCATTGTGAGGCATACTAAAAATATAAAGTGGATAAAAATGGAAATGCATCATCAAAACATGAGTATTTAATTTCCAAAGGGTTTTAAGGCATCGGATCAATTCGAAAGAGCCTTTTTGGAGTTGATTTAGTAAAAGTGAGTTTTCGGGCCTAAAAAGCATACACCGTGATGGGGAGCCTGTGATTCAAGAAAGGATTCTAGGAGTTTCGTAAATATTAAAGAGCCCAAAAAGTACCTATGGAAGGTATTTTCCATGCCCTAAATGGTGGAAAAAATGATACCTCTTGAAGCATCATACACTTCCTTAGGCAACTCATTTTTCGACACACAATAGTAATCTCGAGAAAAAATAGGAATTTTAAGGTAATGTAGTAATAATTGGAGCTCTAAACCATCACCATTAAATTCATTTAGTGTTTTTCAGTCAAGATCATATAAATTTTCTCCTCCGAACTCATCCGAGAGCCTGAGTTATCACCGTCACAAGTTGGCTCAAGGAACACGTTCAACACTTAGCCAAATTTTCAAGAGGACATGTGTTAGCTCTAGGAGCATGGCACATTTTATGTCACTTTTCATTCCTTGAAATAGGGACATAAGGGATAAAATTTTCCCATCCCTTTTTAGCCCCCTGATCACCCCAAGGACCCTTGCATCACTAGTTAAGCCCCGTGAGGAGCTGTGCAGAGCCTATTCTCAAAGTGTATGGATGACGCCAAGTGTCAGCTCTAGGCATGATGTGAAAATTGATGTCAATTTTCTCCCTTTAGCTAAATGGAAATAAGGGGGGATAGTAAAATGTGCCCATCCCTAGGTATGCCTTCTTATCCTCCATACTTCCAAATTTCAGCCCTAGGTTCTTCCTAAAGCTCCTAGCCCAAATGCTCAGTCGGATCTTGCCAAGTGTTGTGGTTGGGTGCGATGTGAAAATTGATGTCCCTTTCATCTATTTAGCTAAATGGACATAGGGACAAAAACTTACCCAAACCCAATTCAAAATATGTAAAAAATTCTAACTCCTTTGTTGCTTCTACTAGCTTCTAGTGTTACTTGCACACACACACGTAAAGCTCAAATGTCAGATTCCTCTTCACCCCACTATTGCTGCACTCAACCAGCTCCTCAAAGTATTCTTCAAATTGAAAATTCATATATCTCATAATAAAAAATGGATCGAAATAATGAAGAATGAAGAGAAAATGAATATTTTTCACCAAATAACCACGAAGTCTTCAATAAAAAATCTTCATATCTTTCAAAATACAAGTCGGATTGAGATGCCATATTTTACAAACTTCCTCATTTTTCAAGATGATAAAGATGCAACAAATGGGAGGTGAATGGTGCCTTGAATCATTTTTCCAACAAAAACCCCATTTCATGCCCTAGCTCACATTTGTTAGATTTCCCATCAATCGGAAATGGAAATGAGCTAAAACTTGCACATGAACTCCAAATGAAAAACCTATCACAATGGAGTTAATTTCATCATGATCGGAGAGGAAAAAACAAGACCTAAAATTTCAATCTCCATTAATGGCCGCCATGATAGCTCAGGCCGAAGCCACTACAAAGTGAAAATTTTAAATTTTATTTCCAAGCATTCTAGTGGGAAAAATCAAGTGAAATTCGGAGGACGTGATGGTAACAATGATGAGCCGAGTCCAAAAAAATATGTTCCATTAAAAACCAAGCATTGGAAATTCACTTTCCAAAAATAGTAAGTTTTCTCTATACATACTTGCTATGTTTGAAATTCATCATCAAAAGTGGTTGTGGCGAAGGTAGTGTGCACTAAAGATCACCAGAAGCCAAAATGATTGTCCAGAGCAAAAAACAATGAAAATGAAACACTTGCTAAAAATAGTAAGCCCCCTATATGGGTGCTTACTAAAAATAGTAAGTCACCCCAAGAAGTGGTCAAGGTGAAGGCAGTGTGCACAGGAGTGAATGAGGGAGTTCATCACATCAAGATGGTCAAGAAGAGGAAAAAATCACCTCTTACCAAAAATAGTAAGTCTTCCATCTGGGCACTTGCTATTAATGGTAAGTTACACTCAGAGGGAAGTTTTGGCACAATGGAATATAAGAGGATCATCATTGGGATCATCCATGGGAATTTCTCACAAGGCATTTGAGATCCATCCCAAGGGAACTCGACAATTGTATTTTGACACTCACTACATGGTTCAAGTCACAGTATATCATACATAGGTGGAATTTGTGGTCATTGGAGGAACAATTCATTCAACTTGGCAGGGTCAGTTTTGAGTTCCTATCTCTTCTGAAGGAATCTTCATGAGTCACGTTCATGGTCATTGATAGAAACATTCAACAACATTTTTAAACACTCAATCCAAAGCATCCGTGAGCCAAGTTGAAGGAGTTTCTCAAGGTGCAAAGAGTTTGGGGATTCAAGTTCATCACATTGGAGCATTCCATCGAGTCATCTAGAAGGATCATCGAGGCTTTATCGGAGGTAGAATATTTCATCGTCAACATCATTCTTCCTTCTCTTCTCTCTCTCTCTCTCTCTCTCTCTCTCTCCCCTCAACTTTCTCTCTCTCCTCAATGTTCTAATTTTGTTGGGGTTGCACTTTTTGTATGTCTTAATGTTCCTAATGTAATAAGTCACCTTTATGTTATAAAAAGGGACTTAATGTTTTCCTAAGAAGGTGAAGAGTCTTAAGTCATGTCGAGACATATGAAGATTCATTGGGGGTATATGAAGAGTCTTTTCTCTTCCTATAAATTGTAAAGACCATTCCCATTTCAAAGGGTTGGTGATTGATTTTGTAAACTCAAGAGTGCATTGTACTTAGAGAGAACAAAGGAGATAGCCATTTTCTTCCATTTCCCCTCACTATTTTTCCTCCATTCCCACACTATGTACAACTTTAATTGAAATGCTAAGTAAGGAAGAAGTTTCTATTTTCCAAGGCATATGAATGTGTGCATATTTGTATGCATGGTTTCCTCTAGCCAATAGCATGGATTTTTGGTTGTTTCTTCTCATAAATGCATGTGTTGAAATTTCTAACTAGTGTGTGTAAGAATCTGATTTTCTACCTGCAACATTAGTTCTCCTACCTCATATTCTCACTCCCTTTCCGCTATCAAGACAAAATATTCTCTAGCAAGTGATTGTTAGCTTTGTTGTAGGGACAGTGGAGTGCCCCTATTGGATCCTCAACCATAAGGCCACTAGGAAAATCCACTTTTATTCACACATGCAAATACAAAAGCTACAACATTTAAGTAGAGGGACTTTGATTCCTAGAGCATTGGAAAGAAACCCACAAATTTGTCCACCTAAAAAATTTTCCCCGCCAACAATTTTTGCACCCACCGTGGGGTAGATTTAGCAACATTGCACCCAAAATATGACTACAAGGTCTGAAAATCCAAAAAAATCAAATATCCAAAAAAAAAATTAAAAAATCAGATTTCAATAGAAAATCATTTTGAAGGTGACTCCATCAAGGAACAAACCCATGTCATGTTCATTTCCACATCACGATGAAGAAATTTCTAGATTGGAGTGAAGTACCAATGAGTGAAAAGTGAAGAAGAAGAAGAAGAGGATTTCGAGAATTGTAAATTTTGATCAACCATCATTCTAGAACATCTCTTGCAAAGCCAAGAAAATTAAGGAAAGAAGGCTCACACTATCTCCGCAAAATCTAGAAAGAGACTTTCCATAATAGAGAAAATCATCGTATGTGAAGACCCAACTATCAAGTCATGGTGGTTATAATTCAAGAAGAGTGCAACCAAAGGAAAAAGGATGGGAATTTCTCCTTACCGATAATCAAGAATCTAAGAGATGGATGAAGAAGGTTCAAAAGAGATACAAAAGGTTGTATGAAGGACAAGATGGTGTAGAATCCACCGAAGGTAACTTTTTCAACTTCATGTAGCTGACCAAGAAACTCATGACATTTCTTTCATCTCCTTCCTTTGGATGACTTCCTTGTGTATGGTGATGAAGAAATGGACATTCTGAGAAGGGAATATGTGTAGAGGCTTCTAGATGTAGCAGAAGGAAATCCCGACCCCGAATCCTACCATGAAGTTTGGAGATATGCTTTAGCTTTGCAAAGGAGATATGAACATCTTGAAGCACTCCATCAAGAGAGGAGAAAGAAGAAGATATTTTCCTATGGAGGAATACCCAAAGATCATTCATACCACAGGGTGTTCATCCCGAAAGGTTTTGAATGTTTCCAAAGAATATCTTATCCTAGAGCCTTCCGATGAGAATCAAACCAGTCTTATAGAATATTTTGAAGGACAAGGTGGTGTAGAATCCACTGAGGAAGAATTTTGCAACCTCACATAGCTCACTACAAAATTGAGAACATTATATTTTTTTCTACCACTCTATAGATGAATTCCTTTCATATGGTGATGAAGAAATGAACATCTTGAAAAGAGAATATGTGGAAAGGCTTCAGAGCATAATAGAAGGAAATTTTGATCATGAAGCCTATCAAGAAATTTGGAGGTGTGCTCTAGCTTTACAAAGAAGGTATGAATACCTCAAATCACTTCATGTTGTCTAAAATGAAGAATCTCAAGAGGATCTTGATGATTTTCCATGCTACGAGGTGTTCATCCCTAGGATATTCTTGGATGCTCCTAAAGAAGATCCTATCCTTGAACCTTCTGATGAGTACCAAAGAAACATCATGGAAGATGATGATGAAAGAGACATGGAGGTGGAACCACCATTCATCAACTCTTTTTGGCTTGAGACACAGCCCATTGGAGGAGAAATAACTTCAAGAGAAGAATATTATTATCGCATAATGGATGATTCAATGCTTCTGAAGACTCCACCAATGATGAAGAGATTGAAGATGACCAGTTCAAAGTAAGCATGAATAATCTCCTTTCAAATTTTGATCTTTGATTAATGATGAAATGGAGATATGTGAAGAAGAAACGAGATCAATCCTGCATCATGGACCAAAGATGGTGAATTCAAGATGGTCATGGATGATTTTCCTTCCTATTTTTATCCTTCAAGTGATGAAGAAATGTTGAATGAAGAAATGGAGATAGTTGAAGGATCAAAATCTACCCCCGACTCAATCATGGATGATCTAATGGAAGAATCTCACTTCCTTTTGAAGCACAGGAGAATGAACGACTTGAACACAATATCTTCTCACCCAAGGAGTAGAATGACCATCACAATGAGTATGAAGTATTTCATTTTCCATCTATGCAAGAGGATTCAATAATGGATGATCAAGATAATGTTGAAAGTTCTTCCCATATTGTTGCCTCAACATGGCCCCATCGAGAGGATGATATGGATTTTGAGCTCAAAGGAGTTCCATTCCCACAAAGCATGGACCTCTTCTCCTTTTAGAAGGTTTGTGAATCAAGTGTTCTTGTGCTTGCAAGAAAGAGAATCTTGGACAACACAAAACATGAAAGGAGTGAATGAGGATGTGCCAAGTGAATCATGGATGCATGGATGGATCAGATTTTCAATCAGCTCTTGATGGCACAACATGAAGATTATTCCCATGAGAATGAAGATGAGCCTATGGTGATCTTAGAAGAACCATCTATGCAAGACATCTTGAAGGCTATAGAAGAGACCAAAGACCCTCAAGCGTAGTCTTGAACTCTTGACTCGGGCTATGGAGATACAAGATAGGTATGAGTCTATTTGCACTCCTTATTTTGACATGCCAATGTTTGATGTCGAATGAAAGTAGTTGGTTGAATTTGATGATTTCCCCAATGCCTTGGTGGATGAGAGTGAATGTGAAAGCAATTCTTTCTCTTTCACACAATGCAGAAGAGGTTTGTGAATGCAAAAGGAGGAAGGTTATTGAATATCCTTCAAATATCCTCAATCTTGAAAATAACATTTTTCCATGGAAGAAGATAACAGAGAGAATAGTGAGCTGATTTGCATTGAAGAAAGTTGTTTAGAGAAAAGTGAAAAGTTACAAGGTTCTTGGGAATTTTGTGAAATCATATGCTTCTAGCCACTTCAGAATACTCCACCAATGCAGAACAAGAGTTCATATGGCCAAATACACTAGAGGGTAAAGAATGCCTCTATGTAGAAATTGAGGGTGGTAATTTTGAGAATGATATCAAGGATGAGCCTCGAGTAGATGGATATTGAAAACACTTTCTCAGAAAAACAAATGGGATGTTTAGAGAAGTTATTGAATGGGAGGGAAATCATTTTCTCTCACTCTTTTTGGGTACCATGCTGATGTAAGAGGTGATTTAATGTGGAAATTCAAAGAGGATGAATATTTTCCCACTCTTGAAGACATGGAAGAATGATGTCCCATGATCGTAGGACGTCAAGTGGAAGCATCAAGATACAAGAGTTCTGAGAAAGTGATGAAGTATTCTGTGAGTGTAAGAACATTCTTCAGTGTAGTATCAATATGAAGATGGAATCTTGGTTGGTATTCTTCTTCTCAAGCCATGTGAAGCCATCAAAAGAGCATGGTTTGATCCGATAATAGTCTTTGTATCTCAAGCATCACACTTCAGTCCTTTATTCCATGATGGCATGTACTTTTCCCAACCCATCATCGGTATGTGTATATTATTTTCCCACCTCTGTAAATATCCCTCCCCTTGTATATAATTTCCCTTTCCTATTTGTGTGTCTTTCCCTTTCCATGTGTGTTGTGTGTTTCCTTCCTTATTTGTGTGTGTGTGTGTTCTTCCTTTCTCTCTCTCTCGCAAGTTGTAAATGACTTTGCAGGGCCCAATGGATAAGGCATTGGTCAATATGTTATAAGTTGAGATTATGGGATTCCTCATGTCATGTCTTTATTGCATCAGTCCATACCATGTCCCCAAGCTAGAGCCATTTGTTTCATGCAAATGTGCAACAAGAAATTCCCAATTTTCAAGCATGACAACGATACCCCTATGTCAAAATTTTCAAATTTTACCTTTCCAAGACACCCCAAGTCTACCCATCCTTAAGTGTTAGCCTTACCCAACAAGTCAATGACCCCCCAGTGGATGTCAACTCATTCCCTAGGTGAATTAGGAAATTTAATTCAATCCCCTAGGTGATTTTAGGAGTTCTTGAAGAATGCCAATTTTGGGCAGTCTTGGAAAGGCTACCACTAGCCTTCCGGGACTAGTGCAACCCCTGGAGTGGAACAAAGGAGAAAAATTCAACATGGAGATAAATTGAAGGTAAAGAACATAAAGGAAAATATTTTGGAATATTCAAAGAATATTTGGAAGTTTTGGGGAAGATTCATCATAAACATGGTTCTTAAGCCTAGGTAGAGCATAGGGCAAAAAAATCTACTGAGCTTTGGAAGTGATTCTAGGAGCTCTAGAAGGAGTTAGAGCTAAAAAATACATCTTTAGAAATTTAATTCATATCTCTACAAGATGGTGGAATAATATTTTTCACAACACCTAGGCAAAATATGTTTATATCTAGTTTTTCTCATGCTTAGTCATGGAGCTAGAAAAAAATCTAATTTTTAGGGTTAAAATGGAGGAATAAAGAGCTTATATCCACCATTAGATTCATAAGGACATTTTTAGTCAAATTCATATAAATTTTTTTCAAAACTAATCCATCAAGAGTTCTCTCAAGTTATCATCGTCAAAGTGCTCAAGGTGAGTGTTCCATACTTAGCCAATTCTTAAAGTTAGACATGTGTCGGCTCAGGATCCGCACATTTTGATGTCCCTTTCATCCCTTTATAAAGGGACATAGGGGAGCCTCCCTCTCACAAAATTCCCCAGCCCATGAGCCTTTGGTTCCCATACATCTAAAAAGTTGGCTCCTAAATGCTTTTTCCTAGCCTCCCTCTCATTCTCAACCAGCAATAACTTCATTCTCCTCCATCACCACCTCTGTGATATATGAAGATTGAAGAATCCATTAATGGATGCCATGAAGAAAAAATGAAAAAGGAAGTGAATATACCTCTTCACTTCTCAAGGTTCCAGTGGGTGAAATCGCATGAAAATTGGAGGGAATGATCATTGAAAAATCTAGTTTCGCATGAACTAGTTTTCGCACCATGAAGTCCCTATTTTTAGGGATATGGAGGACTGAGTTTTCATCAGAATTCTTCCTATCACATGAATAATAGTAGTGAAAATCAGTGAGCTACCTTTTCCAATTCTCAAGGTTCAAAGTGGGGTGAAATCACGTAAAATGGAGAGGAATGATCATTAAAAATCTAGTTTCGCGTAAACTAGTTTTGCCATCAAAGTCCCTATTTTTAGGGATATGGAGGGATTGTTTTTTTATATTAGTATTCTACCCATTCTGATTGAAAATATCATTTTCCCACTTGTTCAAACTGAAGAAATTACCCAAAATTTTAGTGGAACCCTGAATAAAACCCAGAATTTCAAGACTTGTTTTGTCAAAAACCGACACACACATGAGTGCACTTACTAAAATAACATGTGTCCATGGTGAGGCATAATAAAAATATAAATTGGATAAAAATTTAAATCATCATCATCAAAAATTAGGATTTAAATTTTAAATGGTTGAAGGCATCGAGATCAATTCGGCAGAGCCTTTTTGGAGTCGATTCAGTAAAAGTGGGTTTTTGGGCCTAAAGGAGCATACATTCGCGAAGGAGTGCCTGAGCTTTAAGAAAGGATTTTGGAGATTAATAAAGATTAAAGAGCCCAAAAAATACCTATATAAGGTATTTTCCATGCCCTAAATGGTGGAAAAAATGAGACCTCGTGAAACATCATACACTTCCCTAGAAACTCATTCTTCCGACACAACTAGTGATCCCGAGAAAAAGGGGGAATTTTAAGGTGATTCAGTTAGAATTGGATTTCCAACCATCACCATTCAATTAATTTAGTGTTTTTTCATTCAATATCATATAACATTTTTCCTCGAACTCATCCAGGAGCCCGAGTTATCGCTGTCACAAGTTGGCTCAAGGAACACATTCAACACTTAGCCAAATTTTCAAGAGGACACGTGTCAGCTCTAGGAGCCTAACACATTTTGATGTCCCTTTTGTCCCTTTAGCAAAGGGACATTAAGGGATAGTAAAATGTGCCCACCCTTTTTATCCCCCTGATCACCCATAGGACCCTCACATCGCCAGTTAAGCCCTCAGGAGCTTGTGGAGCCTATCCTCACAGTGCACGGATGACCGCCAAGTGTCACAACCTAGCGATGTGATGTGTAAATTGATGTCCCTTTCATCCCTTTAGATAAAGGGACAAAGGGAAAATTAAAATTCCCAGCCCTAGGTATGCCTTCTGGTCCTCCATACATCCGAATTTCAGCCCCCAGGTGCTTCCCTCAAGCTCCCTAGCCCAAATGCTCACCGGTGGATCTTGCCAAGTGTCGTGATTGGGTGTGATGTGAAAATTGATGTCCCTTTCATCCCTTTATCTAAAGGGACATAGGGGACAAAAAAATTTCCCAACCCTAACTTCAAAATATGCAAAAATTCTAACTCCTTTGTTGCTTCTTGTTGCTTCTTAGTCTACCTACACACATGCCCGTGAAAGCTTAAATGTCAGATTCCTCTTCACCCCACCATTGTTGCACTCAACCAGCTCCTCAAAGTATTCTTCAAATTGAAAATGAAGATATCTCAGAAGAAAAAATGGATCGAAACAATGAAGAATGAAGAGAGAAAACAAATATTTTTTGCCAGATAACCACGAAGTCTTCCAATAAAAAAATCTTCATATCTTTCAAAATACAAGTCGGATTGAGATTCATTTTTAGACTTCCTCATTTTCAAGATGATCAAGATGCAAAAAATGGGAGGTCGAATGGTTCCTTGAATCATTTTTTCTAATAAAAACCCATTTGTGCCCTAGCTCACATTCATCGAATTTCCCATCAATTCAGCAATGGAAATGAGCTAAAAACTTACACATGAACTCCAAATGAAAAACCTATGCAATGGAGTTAATTTCATCATGATCGGAGGTAAAAAACTAGACCTACAAATTTCAAGCTCCATTAATGGCCACCATGACAGCTCCAGGCCTGAAGCCACTACCAGGTGAAAATTTTAAATTTTATTTCCAAGCATTCTAAGTGGGTGAAATCAAGTGAAATTCGAGGATGTGACTGCGATGATGATATGAGTCCAAAAAAATATGTTCCATCGAAAAATGAGCACTAGAAATCACTTTCCAAAAATAGTAAGTTTTCCTATACAAACTTGTTATGTTTGGAAATTCATCATCAAAAGTGGTTGTGGCAAAGGTAAGTGTGCACTGAAGATCACCAGAAGCCAGAATGATTTTCGGAGAAGAAAAAAATGAAAATGAACACTTGTTAAAAATAGTAAGCCCCTATATATGGGTGCTTACTAAAATAGTAAGTCACCCTAAGAAGTGGTCAAGGCGAAGGGTGTGTGCACAAGAGTGAATGAGGGAGTTCATCACATCAAGATGGTCAAGAAGAGGCAAAATCACCTCTTACCAAAAATAGTAAGTCTTCCATCTAGGCACTTGCTATTAATGGTAAGTTACACTTAGAGGGTAGTTTTGGCACAATGGAATATAAGGGGATCATCATTCGGGATCATCCATGGGAATTTCTCATAGGGAATTTGAGATCCATCCCAAGGAACGACAGTGTCTTTTGACACTCACTACATGGTTTGGTCACATGTATATCATAAGGGTGGAAGTTGTGTCATTGGCGGAATAATTCATTCAACTTGGTAGGGTCAGTTTTGAATTCCTATCTCTTTTGAAGGAATCTTCATGAGTCACATTCATGGTCATCAATAGAAACATTCAACATCATTTTTAAACACTCAATCAAAGCATCTCGTGAGCCAAGTTAAAGGAGTTTTTAGGGTGCAAAGAGTTTGGGATTAGAGTTCATCACATTGGAGCATTCCATCAAGTCATCTAGAAGGATAAGCAGGCTTTATTGGAGGTGGAATATTTCATCATCAACATCATTCTTCTTCTTCTTCTTTCTCTCTCTCTCTCTCTCTCTCTTATCTCCCCAACTTTCTCTCTCTCCTCAATGTTCTAATTTTGTGTTGGGGTTGCACTTTTCATATGTCTTAATGTTCCTAATGTAATAAGTCACCTTTATGTTAAAAAGGGACTTAATGTTTTCCTAAGAAGGTGAAGAGTCTTAAGTCATGTCGAGACATATGAAGAGTCATTGGGGGTATATGAAGAGTATTTTCTCTTCCTATAAATTATAAATCCATTCCCATTTCAAAGGGTTGGTGATTGATTTTGTAAACTCAAGAGTGCATTGTACTTAGAGAGAAAAAGGAGATAGCCATTTTCTTCCATTTCTCCTCACTATTTTTCCTCCATTCCCACACTATGTACAACTTTAATTGAAATGCTAAGTAAGGAAGAAGTTTATGTTTTCCAAGGCATATGAATGTGTGCATCTTTGTATGCATGGTTTCCTCTAGCCAGTAGCATGGATGTTTTGGTTGTTTCTTCTCATAAATGCATGTGTTGAAATTTATAACTAGTGTGTGCAGGAATATGATTTTCTACCCACAACATTAGTTCTCCTACCTCATATTCTCACTCCCTTATATTCACTATGTGGTGTGAGAAAAGGTATGATATTGGTAGGAGTGAGGCCCAAGTGGGTTAGAGCCTCATAGGTACATATGGTTTCAGAGAATGAGGATCATAAGGTATATGTTTCCAATACTCTTAATTAATATATAATGTGTAAGTAAATTAAAAGAGGAGGTTGGCCTAGAATAACCACATATATGAGTTGGAATGGGTTCGAGGGTGTGCACAGTATTATGATAATGAATCAATGTATTAGTAGTTGGTGGAGTTGGAGATTTAACCTAGTATTCACCAAGGCTTGTAGTAATGTAGTGGTTATGAAATAAGGATTCATCAAAGTCCATGGGGGTAAAGTCCAAAGCATGAAGAGTGTCATTAGTAAGCCCAATATCATCAATAACATCATCATCAAAATCATCAGTCTCAACATGGTAGTATTGTTCAGAATTTTCTAGGGGTGTGGAAATAAATGTGGAGGGTGTATGGGAGGAAATGGTAGGAGAGATGAGATCAATAGTGTGATTCTAAATAGAGGAAGTGATGGGAAGTGGTGATATAGGAGTGGAATTGTTGGGATCCCCAATATCATATGTATCAAGACAATGTGAGGGGATTGGTTGAGTTGGGGGAATAACCATAGAGGTGGAAAAGTCCATGTGAAAATAGAATCCATTTAGGATTAGAAGTAATAGTATGCTCATAGTCATCAAAGATAAAATTGGCAAAACAATGGATTATATAATAGATATCTTGTATGTCATGTATCCAAGGTAGACCAAGAAGAAGATTAAATTACAATGTGGCATCCATGACATAGAAAGGAGTAATGAGATTATGAGGTCCCACTTGTGATTCCAATTGTATAATGCCAAAACATACATGGTTGTTGGTGTCGAGAGACATGGACAATAATGGTAGACTACTCAATTTCACTATGAGGAATATTGAGTTGTGTCACGAAGGATGGAGGAAAAATATTTAATGTAGAACCATTATCGATGAGAACACACTTAATTTGAAAACCTTGAATCTCGAGCCATGATAAGGAGATGAGGAGAATCAACATATGAATCACATGAAATATCATCATCAGTAAATGTAATAGAATTTTTAATTTTTGAAATATTCCATTAGGTTGGAAAAGGAAATGGGAGGTTCATCACTTTGTATTTGAATAGATTATGATGCAATTTTGAGAGTGTTATAGAAATCAAGGGCCTTACGCAGAAGATCAAAGAGAGATATTTTAGTAGGGGTATTCTTTAATTTTCAATGATATCATACTCTTTAGATGGAACAACATGATGATAAATTGGTGCACTAAGAGGAGGAAGAGACATAGAAAGATGAAAAGGTTACATTGTTGAGTGAATAATGATGAAATTGATAGCGGGGTGCAGTAAAGGTATTGTGAAGTGAGGTGGATGTTGAGTAAGGACATGGATATTCTTATCTTGGATGGCCTCTTGGGAATAAAAATGAGTAGGTCATCTAATAAATTTTTAATCTATATAAGGAAACTAATGATCGAGATAGATATAATAGTAAATATGAAATATATATCTAAAGAATTATAAGAAAGAGTGCTAGATATGGTTTGTTAAATGACTCAAGTTGCCTCTATAGATCTGAAATAATTGTGGACTAATGAATAGGATGGAAAGGAAAATTCTAGATTATATAAGATTTGTGTCATAAATTAGAATGTAATGATATCGGGATAGGAGCACTTGGGAGAGCACACGGCCACTTGGGATTTAGCATCTATTATGGGGGCGGTTTCTTTGGAACAAATTTGGCTATATTTCTTTTTGTGTCACTTATTGTCACTTGTATCTCACTGTAGGTTGTGTTAGGTTCACTAAATTTCTTATCACTTGCACATGTACCTAAAAACAAAACCTATCTACCTATACAAGGCTCAACCATGCATTGGAATAAATAATAATTCATTTAAGAGAGTTGGAATAACCCCAATAGTCACCCTAATATGATCTTTTGCCAAGCATACCACTTTGCATTTTAGATACCGTGTAGTTCTTGTGGCATGTGATTGATTTTTTTCCCTTGAAAAAGGATGTCTTAGTGCCAATTACGCAAAGAATAGTGGGCTACAACTACTTTTCTCAATGAAAACATGTGTGGTATGGAACTCATAATAACCTCCCCTATGCAGTGAATAATGCATCCCAAAATGTAGTCACTTGTGTTATTAGTTTGTATGTGGTAGATATAGGAGTGATAGCCTAATTTCCCCTTAGAATAATTAGTAGGTTATGTATACATATGAGTTATTTATTTGAATTTTGGCACATAGTGACACCAAAATCTAACCTAGGTCATGGAAGGAGGCAAGAAAAAACCAAAGCCAAAGCAAACTAATAAAGTAGAGAACAAGGCAAAGAGGATAGAAGCACCTAGAAGAACATTAGTGTTTGGGCGCTATTATCCTATCTAGGTGGTATTGTCCTACATAAAGAAAGTAGAAACAATACTAGATGAGAACAGGGATCCTGTAACATAACCAAAAAGATGTAAAATCATAACCAAAGAAGCAAGAAAATTAAATCAAAATCAAGAAAAGGACTAAAGAGGTGTCACTAGTGCCTAGTTTTCATATATAAAAACATACTAGATGCATAATGTAATGGTAATAAGTGCATATTTTAATGACTACAATAGGGACAAAAGAGTAATAATTATCCATAACCTCAAAATATGAATAAGAAGGAAAAGGGATCTCATGCATGATCATGATATGGGTTCACCAAATGATTTTAAAAAATTTAAATCTTTATCAAAGAACTGAGACCAAATAAATATAGCAATAACAAAAATGATCTAGCATGCAAAGTAAAAATAAGTATGCAATATAGGAGATAAGAGTGACTTAGCTTGTATTAGGATATATGGGCTCCTTATAGGTTGGAAATTTATTGGAACATGCTAGATCTTGGTGTCCAAGCTCGTATGAGAAAATGAGATCTAAGACTTCTTTGGACATGAACACCCAAGCGTTAGTGTCGATATGGGTGTTATTTTCCTTATAGTTTCTTTCCTTCTAGTATTTTCAAGATCTGAATTTGATTCCTTCCATTTCTATCACTCTAGATCTATCATAGGGTTCATGTATCACACTTGTTCCTATAAAACAAACCCTAGTTACCTACGCAAATATCAAGAAAATATTAGATGAAATAAATAATACATATGCTTGAGTCAAAATAACCTCGATGGTCACCCCTAATGCAATTATCACTAAGAATTACATTACATTTCAATATTTTTGTAGTTCTCGTGTGTGTTTGTGTGATTGGAATTGTCCCTTGAAGCTAGTTATCCCTTGTGTCGGCTTATACCAAGATAACATGCTACAACTAATTTACCCCCAAGATGAATGTGTGAAATGGAATTCAGAATAAACCCTCTTATGCAAAGTGAATAATGTAACCCAAAATGTAGTCCTTGAGTGTTTCTCTTATAGATGGTAGATAGAGAGTGATAGCCCAAATGTCCCTTTCCCTAATCATGGTAAGTAATTCATGTATATATATGATTCCCTTATTTTAATTTCATCATTAAAAATTAAAATACATCCCAAAGTGATAAACAAGGTTCTAGAAAAGATACTAAATGATGTGGCAATTCAAAATCAAGAAAAGGAGGGAAAGGGATAAAACCACCCGAGTTCCTTTACCTAATGGTGGTAGTGTACGGGATGGGTGAGAGATGTAATGATCAATATAGATTTGGGAAATAATTTCATTTAGTATCTAAAATTAAAGTGGTCATTCCATTAAATTAAATAGCAAGAGTGTGGGAAAAATAAAAGCAATGAAAGATTAAAATAAGTGTTGTTAATGTCTAGTATTCTTGTTTAGGAATCATGCATATAGCAACATAGCTTGAAACAGATGTAAGTAGAAATTAAGTGAAATCATGAATACAATTCCAACCAATCTTTTATAATAGGGTAATACACCTTCAAATTTTAATAATTGGCATATTTTAGTTACCTCTTTAACCTTTTGCTCCATGGGTCCCTTATGAACCTTCACTTTCTTGTGTACCATGCAGTCTAGATCTCTTCTTGTAAATATCTTAACTTTTCTTGATCTTTTTCAAGAATTAGCTTCTATCTAGTTCCATCTAGATAGTCTATTCCCCTAATACGTAAGTCTTGCAAAGACTCTTGGGAACTCTTAATCTCTCGAGCTAATCACATGCACCACTATGCGTTGTTACACTCACCTTAGATTTTCCATTCAATTTTGGTCCCTTGTTAGGGGCCCATAGTCAATTTTAATCATTTTTGTTCCCTTATTTTGGAGGTATGACCTCTATTTGATCTTATTGTATACAATTAGGTAGTCTTCAATTTTATGCACTTCCTTGTAATAGCCATAAGTCGGGAACTTGGGACAATCACATCAATAATGACTTGGGTTTCCATACTTGTAACAACTCCTAAGGGGAAACCTTCATCCTCCCCTTATTTCTCCTTTGTCACACTATCCTATTCCAACACCATAATCTTAAGTCTTTTGGGTAGGTGCAATAGTCACTTAGAGTGCATCTCTTGTGCATGCTTCTTTATCTTCTTTGATCATGCAAAAATGATCCTTATCATGGGTACTTGTCTCACACACCCAATGCCATAGTGATACCTTCACCTATTTTATCCTCTAAAATGGGGTAAAACATTACATCATTCTTCTCATTATAAAGCTCCTAAACCTTTTTCCCAAGATGCATGCCTTTTCCTTGAGTAATTATTCTTCATATTCTCTTCTACGATAGTCTATGAGCCATAGTCATGTGCGCTTCTCTTGTGTACCTGCTGGTAGTGAGGAATTGTATTTACTTAGCGATATTGGAGATATACACCTATAATAATAGTCTTACTCTCATGTCTATGCTTACTCTCGCTTATGTTCATAACACTACTTCCAAGGATCTATGGGGATATACAAAAGTGTTCAATACAATCACATGCTTCAATGGTGTCAAAAATATCCCTAAAAGCCATTTTGTATGCCAAATTGTATGGAGTTCATAGGAAAATTTTTAAATCAAGGTTTTATACCTTGCCTCATACATGTGCACACTCTCATGCAATACTCTCTTAATTTCTTTTAAGAGTGCTAGGCTCTATTGTTCAAAGTCTAGGATGTTAAATTATTCTATGAACTTCCTCCTGAAATAGGTCATAATCACTACCTATTGTAAAGTATCATATTTCTACTACCACATGTGTGTGGTCCACAAGAGTAGTGGAAAACTAGCTTACCGTCCTCTATTGAATTGTGATTCCTTTCATGCCTTATTATTTCACATGAATGCACATGATTAATGACATTCTCTACACCTTGATACTCTAGAATCTTCATGGATTGGTCATAGAAATAAGGCTACATTGGTGCTAATGGATTGAACCAAAATGTTAGGATTTCTAAGCCTTCCTATACATTTTTCCTATAAGGGCTTGACCCAAGCGCAAAACCAATGTTAACCCACATGTATCGACACATTACACACGATTTCTCTTACATGCTCACTTGAGCCACACTAGGTATGTTAGGTCCTTTACTAGTTTGGGGAATGGAAAGTGCACACGTAACACTTGGAACTAGTAATTTGACTATAATTATATATGCATAAAGGTAAAATAATTCACACACTACCATTTTAGCATGCCAAGTGTCGAGTCTCAGCTATTAATTGAACATTAATGAAATATTACAAAGTTTATAAAATATTTCAAGATAAACTATAATAAAAAAAATTAATAAATGAATATAACATAGAACACCAATTTAACATGGAAAACCTCATAGAGGTAAAAACCCACAGGAAAATTATATTTCCATTATAGTGAGAAACAAATTTTTATAGTCCAGTAATAACACTCTCCTTCACCACTTCTCTCCATTTCATATTTCAAATCTAATTAATTCGAATGATTCACGTGCCCCGAGGGCCCTATATAAATAATTTTTATGAGTGCGTATTCTTGCGAGAAGAACCCAATAATTTATAAATTGATTTAAATAATCAATTAAACCTTATAACCTAAAGTTTATATTAAATAAATAAAATATTATATTTTTATTTATTTAATTATAAACTAAATTTTATAACTTGATAAGGGTTAAACCCTACTTAAGATTAATTTTCTAACACTCCCCTTAATATTAAGTGGGGTTTATATGCCAACATTACCTATTTATACAACATGATTTACAATCCTTAAACCATAGTGAGGGTTTAGGCTAGCATATCAAATTTGAAGGATTTATACACCTTCATCATGCTAAAATTTCATTATGGTACAAAAATATTTGGAATCCATAAATTAGAATTGATGATTTAGGATAAGCAGGATTTGTGAGACTACATCTCACCGGTTCTCATGGAAAATATATATCAACATATCTACGAGAATTTTATAAAGTAAGGACCTACTTTATAACATGATTCTTTATTACTGGACTACATAGTAAACTTAGAGTGATAAGTTTATTAAGAGCATAAAAATATATTTTGCAATGCTTTAATTTAGAGAAAAAGTATAAAGGTGAAGAAGAAAATACATGGCCTGGCCATTATGAAGTGGCATTTTTATGTACACTCCCCATCAACGACATCTTTGAAAGGCCAAGCATTGCATAAAATTTTTATGACTTCACAACACACAATGGATTCATAAATATATATACAACTTGATCTTCATCAAAAAAAAACTAGAGATCTATATCACCGTAGAGTACCTTATCTCGAGATGAAATGCATATGTATCTCTATATTCTTCATTCTCTAGTGTTGAATTAGATTATTAGCAAGAGAAATACAACTCTGACTATCACACAAAAGAGGAGTACTAATTTTAACTTTCATGTTAATTTGTTATAACATTGTTTTAGCCACATGGATTCTTTCACTACTTCCATTGCACTTCTATATTTTACCTCAGTAATAGAGATAGATATTATCAGCAAATTTTTTCTACTCTAAGTAATGGAACCTATACCAAGTTTGAACACATATCTAGTTGTATATTTTCTATTTGTCACATTACCAGCTTAGTCATTATCACAATATCCATATAAACATGCATTATTAGAATAAGTATAATGTAAACCAAAATTAATTGTTCCTTTAATATATCTCAATATTATTTTTGCTAACTTCCAATGATCTGATATGGTTCCTGCATGAATTTGGATGTAATACTTACTACATATGTAATATCAGGTCTAGTAATTGTAAGATAAATTAAACTACCTACAAGTTGTTTGTAAATAGTAGGATTATTTTTTTCACATACAGGTTTAGGATCAAGTTTACAACCAACTTCAATAGGAATAGTAAATAATTTTCCTAAAAATGATGTAATAGTAATAAATCAATCATTTCAATGATTGTTTGATTTATATTTAATTTTGAAAATTAAACTATTTGACTTAATGGTACTAAGAAAAGCATCAACATATACGATAATAAGAATAATTTGATTATTTTCAATTTTAACAAAAATATCATTATTAAATGAGTAGTTAGTGAAACCAATATCTTTGAAAAAAAAATTATTCTTGCATACCAAGCTCTAAGACCTTGTTTTTAGCCATATAGAGATTTTTTCGAGTTTACACAAAAAGTTCATTTATAAGTTCCTCGAGGCCTTTCATTTAGGTCATGTAAATTTATTATTTTAAATCACCATTTAGGAAGGCATTCTTGATATCCATTTGGTGTATTTCTCAACCATATTGAGAAGCTAAAGTAATAAGAATCCTAATTGTGCTCATTTTTGCAATTAGTGCAAAGGTTTCTACATAGTCAATACTAGGTTTTTTAGTAAACCTGTGAGCTACTAACCTAGCTTTGAACTTATCAATATTTCCATCAACCTTATATTGTATTTTTAAAAGCCACCAAAAGCCAATAATACTACTTTTTTCCAAAGGAGGGACAAGATCCCAAGTACGATTCTTAATTAAGGTAAAATATTCAACTTCATCATGGCTTTCTACCTATCTTTTGTTATAGAAAACCTCTTCAAAA
The DNA here is from genome assembly GCA_018340775.1 of Taxus wallichiana var. yunnanensis. Taxonomy (NCBI): domain Eukaryota; kingdom Viridiplantae; phylum Streptophyta; class Pinopsida; order Cupressales; family Taxaceae; genus Taxus; species Taxus wallichiana. The sequence goes on from CM031238.1 coordinate 523,878,390, forward strand.
GATTGGGGTTCCATCTCTACATAGTCATTAATTCATGATAGGTTTCGTGGATTCTAGTCATCTTACTAAAGTTATCAGGATTAGAGCTTTGAAGAAGAGATTGATCCCATTTAGGTTTTTTTATAGAGGATATAGGAAGAGACTCTTTTTAAACTATTAAATCATTATTAAAATTGATTTGTTCTTCATGAAGTTCTTAAATATCATTGTTTTCCAATTCATTAGATTCACCATATATATGAGAAACAAAAGAAACAAACTATAAAAAGGTTTTTCAAGGATTTTAACATTCATGTTCTCAATAAATTCACATTTTTCATGATCATAGATCCTTAGACATTTTCTTTCCTATGTAGCCTACACATATGTAAGGATAAAAGGTTTTATCTAGCTTCTTCATTTTATATTTATAAATAAATATGGATGTATGGATTCTAAATATTCTTAGATGAGATACACTAGGTTTTTTATTAGTCCACTTTTCTAAAGGAGTAGATTGAAATAGGGATTTATTAGGGACTCTGTTTAGAATATGAAAAATGGTATTCATAGCTTCATCCCATAGAAATTTAGATACATGGGATGAGTGAAAAATAGTTCTCACCATTTCAAGAATGGTGTAGGTTTCCTTTCCACTATACCATTCATTGAGGAGAGTAAGGAGTAGTGAATTCCCTTTGTATTCCACATTCGATACAAAAGAAATCGAATGCGTTAATTTTATGATTAGAACTATTTTCAGCTAAAACTGACTTTAAACTCTTTCAACTTAGATTAAAAAATATGATTTATTTTTAATAAATAAGGACCAAATCATACGATAATAATCATCAATAAAAGTAACAACATACAATGAACCATTTATGAAAGAAATTATAAAGGTACTCTAACATCATTGTGGGACGAGTTCCATAAGTTTTGAGTTAGAGTTAGGATGACTATAGAAGGGTTTTTTATATTTTTTACCACATAAGCACACTTCACAAGTTTCTCTAGCATGAAGGATAGGTGGAAAACCAATAATAATATTAAGATGGGACTTGTCATACACGCTCTTAAAGTTAACATGACCTAATATTTCATGTCATAACTGTAAATTGTTCCTATTTTTTGTAGAAATACATGAAGAAGATGAAAAACCTTTAAATACATATAAACCATTCTTTTTTATTCCTTTTGCAATAGTAACATCTAACTCATTTTTAATAAACCATTTATCCTCTAGTAAAATTATACTATAATTTTTTTGAGTTAGATGTGAACATGAAAGCAAGTTCATTTTTAGTTTAGGAACACACAAAACATCATTTATAAAACCATTGAAAACTTTATATTTTCCTTGAATTTGAACATCGAGAATGGAATGATCACCAAGATAGATTTGATAATTACATTCTTTAATACTAGTCATAATATCAAATCTTGTTCTAGACACACCATTGTCTAATATTCATTTGTTTTCTTTGCAATAACTAATAAGCTATAATATATAAAACAACTACATTTGGTTTTTTATTGTTCTTTTGATTTTTCATTTCTATTTTGATCTGGTTTGTTCCCTTTTATTTTTGAAATTTAGTTTTTTTACCATACAGTCTTCCTTTTTGTGACCAAATTTCCCACAATTATGACATTTCCCATCAAAAATAGCTTTTGTGTGATTATTCCTTTCTTTATTATCTTTATTAGGGGGTTTCAATTTTGATTTGAACTTTTGATTCTAGTTAAACCTAGAAAAGTTATTCTTGGGATTTTGAGTGAGAAGTTCCTGAATGACATTCTCCTTCGAATCAAAGATCGACACGACTTTCTCTTCCTAAATTAGGAGAGAAATAAGAGTAGATAAGTCTGGAATATCTTGTTTAGTTTGATATTTTGAGTTTAAAATGGAAATGAAGTTCATAAATATTTCATGGGTGTTCATTTAAATAATTTAATACTATATATAGTTTATCATGAATCAAATCACAATTACATCCATCTAATTGAGATTTAATGATTTTTTAGTTATTTTAGAAAATTAACCACTTTTTCATCTCCGTTTATGGGAGTTTTCATTAGTTCAAGAATAAATTTTGTAATTTTTGAAAGGTACGTACTTGTGTGGAATGATTATAACAGATTTCAAGATTCACTCAAACTTTCAGGATTCATAGTATAATTGGCATCACTTTTTGTACTTTACATGTTGAAATACAAAAACATTTTCTATTGTCACCTATCTACCATTTTGTGCCTTCTTTGTACCATTCACGACATTCCAAAGTTTATGTTCCATGAATTTTGCCCTCAGTCATATCTTCTAGATTTTGTAGTTAGTCTCATTCAACATTTGTGTCTTGTCAATGCTGAAATGATTAGAACCCATTTTGAATGAAGCTTTAAAACTCAACTCAAGATTATAACAAAATATATGTATATTCAAATTCTTATTTTGCACTTTTTGATAAAATTTAGGTTTTACGGAGGTAAAAATTGCAAAGGGTTTAGTAAAATCCTTTTCATTTCTATGTGATAATCCAATATTGTGCAATGGATTTCATCTTGTTTGTGTAATCAACTTGTCATGTGTTTCTTATTACGAAATGATAGCTTTTCGATTAATTTCATAATTGAATAATATTTTTTCTAATAATTAAAGAAAAATAATAAAAATCTCCTAGAAAAAAAAAGATACTATAAAATACTTTTCATTTAAACTCCTAAATTAAAAAATTGAAATTTCAATTTTATAAATTTTATTGAAATTTAATTTCTTTTATCCAAAATAATTACTACTATTAAAAATATTCATTTAGAAAAATAATGGGTTTTAAACCCTTTACCCCTTTTACCAAGTTCCTATAAAAAAACATATAAACCGATTGTCTAAGCACAATGCACTTATATATATATATATATATATATATATATATATATATATATATATATCACATTGTTATTTTATGTTTTATACCCTTAAAAAATAAATTAAAAAATTACACTATATGAAGTGCATATTAATTTCAAGTTTAATTTACATGAGGAGACATGCCACACCCATAAGCCACCACATGGAAGAATTACATAATGTCACATCAATATCATTGAGTCAATTTTTCCAACTCATTTGAGTGAGTTGAACCTGAGTTTGATCGAGTTGGTTGTACCTACCTTTCTCTTACCTTATCTTCTCCACATCTTTATCCATCGAGTTAAGGATTAATCTCGAAGGAAAGTTACACAGTAATCCAAGTATATGCAAATTGAGTTAGTAGGGAGGAATAATTCCACCTCAAACAAGTGTCGATCCCTAATATGCTAGGAAAAGTGTCAAGTTGAATAGGTAGTTTGCACATCCAATAAAACTAATCAAACAATGTGTGTATGCGAAACCACTATCAACACATGTAGGTAGTTAAAAAATGGGGGTATTTATATTTGTTTGTAGATAAGGATTTAATATAATATTTTATGAAATATAATGTAATCAATCACAAAAAAACTAATTATAGACTAAGTGCATTCCAACAAGTGGCCAAGTCAAAGTGCATATACTAAAGCAACCACACAACTAACCACTTCACATTCAAAGCCAACCAAACAAGTGCCACATCCAAATGTAAAGCGGTTAAAGAGGGTTTATTTGATTTGTTTGAAATTTTGTGGAGGGGTTAGAAGAAGAATTATATATATATATATATATATATATATATATATACATATATATAACGTGAAACAACTATACCCTAGTGTCCAAATTTATCTTGAAACACCTCATAATAACATCTGGATTAGTCTCGCCCTCTATTCCATTCCCATCCTAACCATTTAAATACATAATGGGTGTTTTACAAAATTTACCTAATGTTGAAAATGTTGATACATGGTGAATAACTTCTTCAGGCAACACTTTCAAAGGAGAATTCTTGATAAGTCTAGAAATCATATTTTGGGATTTCTAGGACAGTGTGCATCCACAGGATAGGTTTGAAGGATAAAAATCATAAATAAAAGTTTTTAAGATTATAGAACATATTTTAATTGATTTGGGAAAGTTCGGGGGAAGATTTGATGGTTTAGGAGAGCAAGTACGGTGAAAATGGGTTTTGAAGGTGAAGGAGCTTGTAGTACAAAATAATGCATGAGCTTCGGAAGGTGATTCTAAGAGCTCCATAAGGATTTAGAGGTAAAACAAGATATCATCAGAAAAATAATTCAATTATCTATATGGTGGTACTTTCTTATTTTACACAAGACTTGGACAAATTTTTCCATAGCTCATTTTCAGCATATACACCCTTCCTCGTCGGAGAAAAATACTATTTTGAGGAAGTTGCAAGAATAATTTGATGTTGATACCCATCCCATTGTATTTATAAATAACTTTGGATTAAAAATAATATATGTGTTCCTCAAAATTGACCTTCTAGAGCTCCATAAACTTCATATTCAAGGTCTTTCTCAAGGTATGCTTTTGCGGTTAGATTTTTAAAGAGGACTCATGTCACCTCCTCGTGAATGACATCATTTTTTGTCCCATATGTCCCATCCCTTTGGGAAAATTGGTACAATAAATTACATCCATCCCCATTTATACCCTCTTCTTCATCATATGACCCTGTTGAAGCTTGGTGATGCATTTTATGCCCTTTTCGCCTCATTTCAGCTCTTTATGTTGACCAATGCAACAATGTCACTTGTATAACCAGAATGAGGGTATATTTTTATGACCCATATATCCCATCCCTTTGGTACATTTGGGATAGTAAAATAATACCTATTCTTTTCTTGGCCCATGGTTCTTCATGTGACTTGAAGCGGGATCCATGAGGCATTTTTAAGCCCTTTCCCCTCTTTGCCTCATCGAACCACAACTTACCACTTGTCAACCTAGGGTGAGGGCACATTTATCTACCCCATCTCTCCCATTCCTTTGGGATAGTTAGGAAAAAAATTCACCCCACATATGGTCATGCCATGGTTCTTCATGTGACCCGGCCTCTCGAGATCCTAGGTGTTAATTGCTAGTTTTCCTCTCTCCTTCATCGAGTAATCAAACCCCTCCACTTTCCATTATCACATCAAGGAAAAAATTTTTTTGCCCCATATATCATGTCCCTTAGGGATAGGATGAAAAAATTTCACCATTCCAATTTGGAGGAAAAATAAATAATCGATTAAGTATTGCTTTACCTTGTACCTTCTTTTTCTCTCTCATGTGAACCTAAAGTGATGTCGAGAATTTTTAACAAGAAAGTAACTTCTTCCCATTTCAAATTTTCTCATGAATAACATGAATGCTAAGTAATAACCTCCATTAAACCTATAAATTTTCCAGATACTCTACCAAAAATTATCCATAATTTTCGTGAATCTGAATGATATTTTCAAAGTCATTCTCATTCCTAGGTACCTTCAAGAAGAAATTAACAAAAAAAATAGATGACACTCTCAATTTTTAATGGCATTAAACCCTTTTTCCATATCTTTTTATTCTTCTTTTTCCAAGAATTCTAGTAGGTAGATTGATCTAAAATTCGGAGCATAAGATCATAACAAGGAGCCTAAGATCATAACAAGGAGCCTAATCCAATGATGATATTTTCATCGCAATCTCGGAGGTAGACAAATGTATTTCTAAAAATATTAAGTATCTGGAATCCACTCTTTCTAAAAATACAAACTCACTAAAAATAGTAAGTCCTCCTAGAGTAAGTGCACTTGAGTGAACAATGAAAATGATAAACAAATCAATTTCGGTAAAAAGGTAAAAAAAAAAAACAAAAACAAAAAACAAACGCAAGCTGTCTAAAAATATAATGTTTCCAAAAATAGTAAAGCAATGTCAATGGATTTGAATTGGGTATGCTAGATGATCAAGAAGTTCAAATTTTAGAAAAATGGGAAAAACATCCCACAATAATGAGGTCCTTGTTCAATGTGCTAAATATAGAAAGTCTTTGTTTTTGGTGCAAAAAGTTACATTTGGCTCCATTTTCATTCATGTTGCTTTTTGACATCTTGAAAGGGTTCAATATGGTTTCATACCTAAAACAAGGTAATCCATCCTTCATGAGGATCTCAAGGCATCATTCTTGTTATAGTTGTTTATAAAAGTGAGGAATAACATCACATGATGCAAAATTTGAAAACAAGAGACATTTTACAATTTGATAAGATATTCAAAAAAAAGGGTTAAAAGCTCTAGATTTCATCATTATAAACCTTCAATTATTATGAATCCATCTACACTCCCCGGTGAGTTGGGAGAGCTAATTTTGTGAGTTGAGGAGAGTTAGTGATGTTGAGCTAAGTAAAGGAAAGCAAGAGTGATTCATAATAACACCTTTCTCTTTTGAAGCATCCAGGTATGTTTTCTCTAAGGTCAAAGCTTCCCCATAGTGATCAAGAGTTGATTTCATAAAAATCTATTGAATGTGCTCAGATGACAAATATCATGTGCACTTATGAAGAGCCTTTTCCATGGATTCAAGAAATTCTTGAGAGTGATCCAAGGAAAAAGTAACTCATTATCATTCCTAGTCTCAAATAAATTTCAAGAACACTAAAACCCAAGTGAATAAATAAGGCCCATAAAACATCTTGTTTCTTCAGTGGCATTTGTTGAAGTTTTTAAGCCTAGGAATGAAAAAACTATTGAAAATATGACCCTCTTATTACAAGTTGTTCTACATCTCGTTGGGTCAAGATTCACATGAAAGTTATTTTCACCTATCCAACGAATAAACTTCTCACCTCCTTTCTCAGAAAGAAGAATATAAGAAAATAATTTTGTAATTAAAATAATGGGTAAAATTTCTAAGTGCTCACATTCAACCCTTCTTGGAACCTGACTCAACATCTTCCCTTCTAGTAAAATAAAATCCCCCGCTCAACAGTTTTGATCCTAAGATAGTCAAGAAAGAATAAGGATACATGATGTAGGGGAAGGATAATGAGAAGAGGATTGAGGAAAGCATTGAGCAAGGTAAGGAATTAATTTGAGATATCATTTCTCTCATCAAGTGTGTTCTTGCAACATTGTCAGAAGTAAATAAAGTATAGGAGGAATTTATAAAATGTCTTATTCACTTAGATGAGATGTTTCCATTGGTATATGAGATGATATCCTTTGTCTCTCACATCCTCGTGGGTAAGAACGTGTTTGTATCCATTGTAGAGAACTTGTCTCAATTTTGGATATTCATCATAGATATGAAATATGGAATGCTCAAATATGCAATCTCTGAGTTGGAATATTGTGGAAAACATGATTTTGAGATCTTGAACGATGTCTAAAATTGTGTTTAGAGACTAGATTTCCCTCCACTCACTAAGGATTCATCATCAAAAGAACTCATTTCTTCCTTCCTGGGGATATTTAAGAAAGAGGTAGGTGGCTCTCTCTCCTTCAATAAAGATAACTTAGATTCCCTGACTAATATCAGAAGTTTCATTTCTATAATTGTAATGGATCATGAATGATGGCTTAGTCAATGTAATAAGATAAATTATTTCCTTGGGACATGGACCAATGTGTTAGGTTGTGTTTGCATTTTATAAGTGGATAAGTTAGCACTTACAGTAGCTCAATTCAGAAAACAATTCAAGGAACATGAGTCTATTGCGGAAAATCTTCATCAGGAAGCATGAATCAATAGAGTTCTTCATTATATGTATTTTCTTCATCATTGATGGAAACTTCTTCTTTCTCCTCTCTTTCTCCATTTCATTCTCTCCCTTTCTAATTCTTTATTGAGAGTAATCATTATATGTTTTATCATTCACTTAAGTGACTTTCTAAAGTTATATTGTAAATTCCCTTTGATTTATAAAAATTGAACTTATCTCTCGTTTCTAAGAAGATGTAAAGTCACAAATGAATGAGATCATGAAAATTCATGTGGGGGGTAGGCGAAAGTTCAATTCACATCAAATTATAGATTTGGATGGCTTATCCATTCCAAAATATCCTAAAATCTATATTTTGTTAGTTTTTATATTGTAGTAATTATGGATTGTGGTTTTGGGTGTTGATAATTGTATCACCAATCAAAAATAAATAAACGATACATTTCTTCCATTTTCTCTCTTATATGCACTTTGTAAGTATAGTGATCAAGAAAGAGATTTGTATCGTTAATAAATAAATCCAAATAAATGTGTGTTTGGGTTTTTTTTTATCACTAAATGGATTCATTATTTTTTTCCTCTGATTGAATCTTAAACTACTCCATTTATTGGGTGTGAATTATGCTTGTGCCTACTCACAACAATAACCTTCCTTTCCTAATTTCTCTCCTTCACCCCTTGTTGCTAAAATTTCCTCCCTTGTACATCTTAGAAAGACTTTTCCACAAGTTTAGTGAAGTATTCATGTGTGATCCATGGCCTATTTGACCACCCTAGAGCAATAGATATGATTTTATTAGTTTACATTCAATAATGGGAGCCTCCTCATATCTGATAAGAGGGGCATTTCCCTATGAGCATTGGTGGAAATCCACTAATTTTCCATACGATAAATTATTTCACCAATATTTTTGTGACTTCCTTAGGGAGACATTTACTGCATGCACCCACAAATATCTCTTTAAAATACAAAAAGTATAAAACAACAAAAATAAAAATAAAAATAGATTTCAAAGAAAAACCAATTTTGAAGGTTAATTGTCAAGGAATGAGTTCCATGTCACTTTCAATTCCCACATCACAATGAAAAATTTTGAAGATTGGAGTTCAGTACCAATGAATGACAGTGAAGAAGAAGAATATGATGACAACCAAGAAATTCAAATCCTTGATCAATCCTCGATTTGGAATGTATCTTGCAAATCCAATAAAGATAAGGGAAAGAAGGTTTGTACCATATCTACACTCTCTATAAAAACACTTTCTAGAAGGGAGAAGATTGTTATTTGTGAATATCCCATCATCAATTCATGGTGGCTACAATTCAAGAATATTTCTGCTAGAGGAAAGAAAATGAGGATTTCTACTACGTATTATTGAGAATCCAAGAAATGGATGAAGAGAATTCATAAGAGATATGAGATGTTGTATGAATGGCATGATGGTGTAGAATCCAATGAAGGTAAAATTTTTAACTTCACACAGTTGACCAAGAAACTCATGACATTTCCTTTTGTCTCCCTTCCTATAGATGATTTTCCTTCAAGTATGCATTTTCCTTGAAAAAAGGTATGAACATCTTGAAGCACTTCATAATTTTTAGGAAACAGAAACTCGGTAATATCTTGATGACTATCCACATTATGAGGTGTTCATCCCTGAAAGATTTTTATGCACTTATGATGAATTTCATATCCATGCACCTTCCAATGAGAATCAAATCAACACCTTGGAGGATGATGAATAAGACACGATAGTTGAACCTCCATTCATCAAATCATTCTGGATCGAGGCACATCCATGGGAGAAATAATGGATTTAAGAGGGAAGATTCTAATTGCATGGAAAATGATCTAGAAATTTATGAGGACTCCATAAAAAATGAATAGTTATGAGAAAGAAATCCTTTATCTTGGACTCAAATTTATGAATTCAAGGTAAGTATGGATAATCTCTTGGCTAATTTTGATTCTTCAAGTGATGTAGAAATGTTGGATAATGAAATAGAGATAGTTGGAAAATCAAACTCCTTTCTCAATTCGATCATGGAAGAGTTAAATTTATTTCTAGAAACCAAGGAGGAGGGGAAAGTGAAACATGATCTCTACAATTATTTGATTTCATCATCCCCACCAATGGAGCACAATGGTTATTATGATGGTAAGTACAAAATCTCTCCTTTTCTTTTTAAAAAGAAGATGCTATGAGAAATGATCAAGATGAGCTTGAAAAATATTTTCATATTATTAGCCTGACATGGTTCTCTACTTCCCTTCATGAAGATAATGAAATGGATTTCAAGCTCAAAGGTGTGCACCTCTTTTGTAGCTTGAATATTTTATCCTTGTTTAAGAATGTTTAAAACCAAGTATGTTCATTCTTACAAAAAGGTGAATCTTGAATGACAATAAATGCAAATCATAAGGACAAGAATGTTTCAAATGAGTTATAGATATGTGTGGATCATATTTTACAAAATTTTCTTGTGGATAATTATAATGACTCCTCTAGTGAAGGTGAGAATGAGTGTATGGAAGACTTTGAAGATAAATCCATATGATATAGTCTAAATACTTTGGAAGAAACTAAAGATCCTCAACTCAATATTGTGATCTGACTCGAGCCATGGAAATGCAAGATAGGAATGAGGCAAGTTGGTTTTCTCCTTACCATGCACTAATGTGTGATGATGATACAGATAAAATGGATGATCTTGATATCTTACTTAATGCATGGGTGGATGAGATAAAATGTGAAGACAATACCTTCACCACAAAGGATGATGGTGATAAAAATGTTAAGATGATTTTTAGTTAAGATAATTGTTCAAAACAAAGTGAGAATTTTTATGAATATTATGAAAGGATTCAAAATCAGATAGAAATCATCACTTCCTAAGCTCTTAATGGTCTTAAATAGGTTTCCATGCTACAAAATTTTCCTGATGATGATGAATACCTTCATGTTAATGATGTGTCCTCTTTTTTTGAAAGCTATTACTCTAAGAAACAAAGTGAAAGTTTCCAAGAAGCTGTTGAATGGGAGGAGAATCAGTCTATTCTCACTTCTCCTAAGTGCCCCACTAATTCAAGAGATGAATTCATGTTGCAATTCAAGGATGATGAATGTTTCTAAGATAAATTTAACACTCCCAATTTTGAGAACATGGAGGATTGGCTTCTCATTTTCACAAAGCATCAAGAAGAGGATATAAGAAGCAAGGATTCCAAACAGGTGACAAAATTTTCATTGGATGTAAGAAAAATTGTAGTACAATATATGTATGAATATGGAATCTTTGTGTGTCTCCTTCTCAAACCATGCAAAGACATCATAGGATCATGGTAAGATCTTTTAATAATCTTCAAACGTCTAAGGTTAGATTTTAGTTTCTTGTTCCATGATGGTGTGTACTTCTCCCAACCCATTACGGTATGTGTACATTATTTCCTTGCCTCTATAAATATAGCTCCCTTATAATATAATTTTTTTTTCTTTGTGTGTTTTTAAATCTATTTTGGTGTGTTTCCCTTCCGTGTGTTTTTCCTTGTGTTTGTTTGGAAGAAATGACTCCATAAGCCCAATAAACAAGGCACTAGTCCACGTAGTATATTGAGATTCTAGGGTTATTTCTTGCTTTTTCCTTGTTGCGCTCGATCAATGACATGTCCCCAAGCTAGAGCCATCTATTTTCATGTGTTTTTGCAAGGGAAAAATTCAATGTTGAAACATGACAACTATACCCTAGTGTAAAAATTTTCTTGAAAACCCTCCTAAGCACCTCTCTGGATCAGTCTACCCTCCATGCCATTCCCATCTAGACCCTCTCTCATAAGTTTTTATGAATTTTCCCTAATGTTGGAAATTTTGAGATAGGGTGACTCACTTCTTTCAATGCAACACTTTAAAAGGAGAATTCTTAAGTAAGCCTATAAAGGTTATTTTTGTCCTTTCTAGGACATGTTTGCATCCTCGGGATAGATTTAAAGGCTTAAAATCATCAAGAATTTAGGTTGATGTTTTTTAACATATTTAAAGTGATTTAGGAATGTTTAGGGAAGATTTGATGGTTTAATAAAAAGTACGGTGAAAGTGGGTTTTTGAAGGTGAAGGAAACTTGTAGTTTAAAATTGTGCTTGAGCTTGGAAAGGTGATTATGTGAGATCGAGAAGGATTTATAGGTTTAAAAATATATCATTTAAAATCTAAATCAATTCTCTAAATGATGGTACTTTCATATTTTGTACAAGACTCAAGAGATTTTTTCCACAACTCATATTCAGCAGATACACCCTACTGTAACTTGAGAAAAAAATGATATTTTTGAGGATGTTTCAAGCATAATTGAATCTTAGTACCCATGCCATTATCTTCATAAATCTCTTGGGAGTTAAAATAATATATGGTTTCATCAAAATTGACCTCTTGGAGCTCCGAAACTTCATCTTCAAGATCTCTCTCAAGGTATGCTTTCACGGTTAGAATTTTTTAAAGAGGAAACATGTCACCCCTGGTGCATTGCAGAATTTTGTATTCCAATTGTCCCATACCTTTGGGATATTTGAGATAATAAATTTTCCCAACACCATTTATACCCTTTGGTTCATCATATGACCTTTTTGAAGCTCTGTGATGCATTTTAAGCCCTTTTTATATGCCACTTGTCAACTCGGGGTGAGGGCACATTTTCTATCGCATCCCTTTAGGATTGCTAGGAAATAAAATTCCCCCATTATTTTATTTTCCCATGGTTCTTAACATGACTTGAAGCAGGCTCTGCAAGGCATTTTTAATCCTGTAGACACTAAATCACACACTTTTGGTATATTTCTAGGTCTTAATCACATACTAATATTCATATGATTCTAGGAGAGAAAAGTACTAATTGATCACTTTATTTTAACTATTTCTTTCTTTCTAATTTTTATATTTGTCTTGCATACCCCACTTGCCCAATTTGACCTTTGTTACTTCAGATTTTCTAAGTCTAGACACCAACGTGGAGCTAGGATGTCGGCGTTCAAGCGCCCTCGTCCCCTCTTGGCACCCCTAACTTCTTTGTATCTTGCTCACATGTTTTGGGTCCTTTCTAGATATTAAGAATCTTATTTTATTAGTGGTTGGAATTTTAGTGGTTAATTGCAAAATTGAAATGAGTGAATCATATAAATACAAATTTATGTGATCATAATAAAGGACCAAGCTCTAAGCATCTACTACCACCACCTAAGGTTGCATCCAAAATCATTACAAGAGCATTAAAGCATCCATCTAGAACTCATACAATGGACAAGGGACTGCATTCCTCTGCATATACTTCATAGGAGGGGAATTTCATTTTTCCATGCACACATCTATTTACATCTTTTAAATCTAGTTATTTCTCACTATTCAATTGTGTTTAGGAAAGAGCCACCTTGGGCATGATTCTACACACACACACAGAGAAAAACACACATAACTACATGGAGTGTGAAATGTAGTGTAGTACCTAGATCATAAGTTCACTCGGTTGAGTATTTGTTGGGGTCGATCGATTCCCCATTTGCATTCTTTTATTTCTAGGATTTGTATGTGTTTTGGGGTTCTACAAGTGCTCTTTCTCTTTGCGAGTTTCAAGAAAGCTCGAAATCAACCAACAACATACGGAGACTAACAAAGTGACATCTAGTGAACATCTTTCCACCCCTATAAAATTTATTTTTTGAGGTTTTGCACAGTCACATATGCCTACGAAGGTCCTTGACACCTAGGCACCCCTGACCCAGTCCATACACCCTAGTCCCGATATTCCCAAAAATTATGCATTTGTGTGGGCTTGGTTGTAACCTTCGGTACTTCTATTTGATCAATTTTCCATCTTGGCATAGCTTCAGAGTTATTTGAATCAGCTAAGTACTTTATCCATTCTCTTGCACCCGTGGTTTTAAATTTATTAGCTTAATTTTTGTGTCAAATCTGTAATTTATTGTTATATCATTATGTTGATACTACTCTGTAATTAGAATTTAAAATTTATTTATCACAATATTTGTTAAATCATTTAGTGAACCCGATATTTCAAACCCTAAATTTTAAATATGTTTTCTTCTTCTCGAGTTATGGATCAATATTCTTATCATTCTTTCTCTCCAACTAAGGTTTCTGGCATGGTTACTACTGTTGTTGATTTCATGCAAGTTCGTACTCAACATCCTCCTCACTTTATTATGCCTAGGGTTAATCCAACCATCAATGTAGTAACTACTTGTCACACTCTCCCTCTACAACTCTAACCACTTTTATCACTCCTCCTATCACTTATGCACATCCTCCTAACACTTCTAAAGGATATGATATTATCGAGCAACTTAAGAATACACTAACCAAAATATCTCTCTATGAATTTTTGCGTAATTTAGTTGATTTCCATCATACATTAGAAGTTTCCCTTTGTTCTATCCACATTGAAATAAATAATTCTTGATGGCCTTCACACACCTCATTCAGTCTCTCAAAAATCTACCACATGCTATATCATTTAATGATGAGGACATATCACCATCTACTATTATTGACAATCCCGTGCACCTTTGGTTATTCTTTGTTATTATTTGCAATATTTTTATCAAACGTGTGCTCATTAACAATGGATATGTCGTTAATCAATATGCTCACTCCCTTTTGAAGTAAATCAGCATTCCGATAATCTCATTTCTAAAAATTCCATTGTTATTTGTGGCTACGACTCCACTATTCACACATGTCTAGGCAATATCACATTACCTATACAAGTCAGGACCTAAAATTATTTATATAGTATTCTTCATTATCAATGCCTCATTTAAATTTAATCTCTTGTTGGGTAGACCTTGGATTCACACCATGCATGTTGTCCCATCTACTATTCATTTTTGCGTTAAATTCTTACATGATGGATATGAACATACCATTGTTGTTGACCCTAATCCATTCAAGTTTTTCCAAATAGACCTCGTAACTACTATGCCTATTCCTCGATCAAAAACTATTCCATATAGCACTATTGGAACATATGATATTGGTTAGTCTAGTGATTCACTACCTTCTTCTACCACTGCAATCATTCTATTTATTCCCAAACATGTTATTTGCTATCATTTTACCCAATGTGTCCACTTCACTTAATGCTTCCAATCCACTCATTGAAACTCCTCTTGCTCCTACATCTAGTTCACCTCCTACTAATATCATCGATACGTTATCCGACATGATAATGCCAACTTTGATGATTATGTTGATGATATCAATACCGTTGAACTCACCGATGAAAATAATTGTAATCTTAATTTTACTTCTATCAAGATAGATGATTCGTAATTTAATGGTACTTTCATTGTTATTAGCTCTAGTGAATATCAATTCAAACAACCCCCTCCTTCTACTAATGTTATGGTATTTTATCATGGGTTTTCCATACATTGGATGTCATACCACCTATACCATCTTCTCATGAGAACCCCATCTGTGCTTACACCTTTTACATGTGCCATTTTCATGAATAATTCTTATTGGCATCGCATTCTATTCGATCCCAATTTCTCTAACATTGTTTGCACACATGATGGATTGACTCAGATTGGGTTTACACTCGATGATATCTTACCTCTACCTCATTATTCGCCGCATCTCTACCATGGATATGTTCATATTATGGCCACATATGGTCTTCATGTCTTCTATATATCAATCTTCATTTCACGAAGTCCTCGTACTTCCCCACTCACACTTGGGAAATCATGGCTTAACTATATTGGGGGAACTTTATACCCTAATAATAATGACATTGTATATACCATACCTTTTGGTCATGTTTCTATTTGTAATGACTCATTTCTTATCTATTCACAAAATCTCACTCGTTGGTATGCACATGGATGCCCACCAAAACCTTTCACCAATGAAGAATATGCAATGGGCATGTTCAATTTGTGCCACAATGAATCCTTATATGATCAACATCATACAATTACTTACCAAGTCTCAGATGCATCCCCATTCGGTTTGACCATGACAAAAATGATCTCTTAGATGATTTTACTTGATTCTTCTGCATCATCATGTACTTAGGGGAATCATACTTATTCCTTCCTTTTGGCATTATCAAGTGTCTTACATTTCTACTTGTTCACTCTACACTTTTTATATAGTCTTTCACATGTGTCTTGAACACATATTGATAGATTTTTATCATCATTACCCAATGCCACACTCTAGTTCCATGGTTCATACTCGACTACTAAGGATCTCAATCTGAAATGAACCTTACCACACTCACTCACTCTCTCGCTGATTTATCGATCATATATTCCTATGATTCAAACCATTTCCCGATGACACATTCTTGTTCTATGGTTCATTCTTGACTACTAAGAGGGAACTTATAAATGCACCTCATCTCATGCATACTCATTCACACTCACTCGGGAGGTACA
Organism: Taxus wallichiana var. yunnanensis; assembly: GCA_018340775.1. Taxonomy (NCBI): domain Eukaryota; kingdom Viridiplantae; phylum Streptophyta; class Pinopsida; order Cupressales; family Taxaceae; genus Taxus; species Taxus wallichiana. The sequence goes on from CM031238.1 coordinate 523,894,457, forward strand.
CTTATACTATCACACTCACATCATACTATGTATCTTGGTTGCACATTATTCTTTCTTACTTATACTTGCATGTTACACTTTGCTTACTATGTTAGACAAATATATCATATGAAATTATCTTTTCTATACACACATGTGCATTCACTTTCCTTCTAGTTTTTAATGCTTACTTTATATAAATCATTACATGTAGCATGCATTTTTAACATTGTACCTCTTTCCAATCCCACAAAGGCTCCTAGGGAATCTAATCGCATACACATCATAGGTCTTATTGTTTCATTTTATACTAATTCCTATTTTCACTAGCACACTACTATATCGGATCATATATGCTTTGACATATTTTTTATCTTTCTAACAAGCTAATAGGTGTTGCGCATGTGCAACACCTATCTTGTGAGGGACTATTTTCTGCCATGATTTTTTTTATTCTACTTGTCACTTGTTGTCATTGTTTTCCTTTATATGCCATTGTTTTTGTGCTTTACCTATGCTTTTGGACATTTCAGCCTTAATTATCTTATAATATTGTGAGTGATGTCCCATGTTTCTAACCTGATTTTTGTGTTCTACATTGTATTCTTTCTTGCTAGTTTATATATTGTCTTTTATATGTGTATTTGTCTTGTTTGAGCTAACACTTGTTTTAAGCCACTTTATTTGCATGTTCTTTGGTTTCAACCAAACACATTCCCTTCCCTTGCAGGGGCTTCATTTTTAGATGTACATTGGGTCCCCCTTTGGGTTGTATCCTCCTAGTGACATCACGTTCACATGAAATGAGGGGCATCATTGGGTGAATCAAGCACCCCATCTAACATTTCACATTCATAGTATAACACAATATTAAATCTTAGAAATGACCTAGAATCTTACAGGTCTTCATCACGCGCATAGATACTAGCACACTGAGACACATACATGAGCACTTGGGTGATCCTGACCTTTCTTGGGCACCTATGACTAGGGGGAAGCTACAAAAAATTTCTCAGATCAACACATTTATGAGCAGTTTTCACAGTATAGGCACAATCCTCCAGCAATCAGTATGCATGCTTTTACCTCTTTTCTTTTTATGCATTCGATCAAACTAGATCAAATTTGATTTAATTTGAGCACACCATCTCTGATGGTATATAAATCTTTGGGAAAGCAGATCAAAGGTTAGAGAATAACACTAGACCTTTTTCCCTAGACTTTTCTATCGTGGCATGAGATTGCCCCAAAAATCGTACTTCGTGATAGGATAGCCCAAAAAAACCATTCTTATATAGAATTTATAGGATCCTTTCTATCCTTTCACTCATCAGGATCGGGACACACATTCCTTTTCACATTTTTACATACTTTTTCACACTTTTTACATATTTGGATCAAATTTTTCATATACACATATTTGACTACTCGTTTTTCTTCTCTTTTGGAGGTCCATCTTTATGGGAAGCAACAATCACATAATCAAGCATCAAGTGACATCAACAATAGGTACAACATGACATATGCACATATGTTATTCACCCCTAGGGCCACTTCCTCTTCTCTAGATTCCACATTTCATTTTTATCACTTATTTTTATTGTCTCCTCGGAACACTTTTTTCCATTGATATGCATGGTTATCAGGTATGCATCTCTTATCTACTTTATGTTATCAAGCATTCACTCAACAACATAAAGTGGGGAAAATGTAGACACTAAATCATGCACTTTGGGTATATTTCTAGGTCCTGCCACATACTACTATTCATATGATTCCTAAGTGAGAAAAGTACTAATTGATCATTGTCTTTGGCCTCTTTGATTTCTTTTTGGTTTTTATCTTGGTCTTGCACACCCCACCACCTAGTTTTACCTTCATTACTTCAACTTTTCTAATTCTAGACACTAGTGCCTAGCCGGGATGTCGAGTGCAAGTGCCCCCGACCTCTTTGTATCTTGTTTGCATCTTTTGGGTCATTGTTGTAGACATTAATCACACACTTTGGGTATATTTATAGGTCATGATCACATACCACTATTCATATGATTCCTAAGAGAGAGAAGTACTAAATGATCATTGGCTTTGAATTCTTTGCTTTCTTTTAGTTTCCTTCTTAGTCTTATACACCTTATTTCCCAGTATAACCTTTGACACTTCAACTTTTCTAAGTTTGGTCACCAACGCCAAGCTAGAACACCAGTGCCTAGGTGCCCCTGTCCCCTCTGGGTGCCCTCGACCTCTTTATATCTTTCTTGCATCTTTTAGGTCCTTTCTAGTTATTAGGCATCTTAATTTCTTGGTGGTCATCCTTTTAGTGGTTAATTACAAAATTCAAACAAGGGATTCATATAAATACAAATATATATGACCGTAATAAAGGACCAAACATTAATTATCTACTATCATCACCTAAGGTTGCATCCAAAGGCATTTATAAGAGCATCAAAGCATTCATATAACATCCATTCAAGGGATAAGGGACTGAATTATTCTACATAAACTTCAAGGGAGGGGAAGTAAATTTTTCCATCCACACATTTATCTACATTCTCTATATCTAGCTATTGTTTGATATCAAGTGAAAATTACACAAGAGCCTTTATCTGTACAAACCCAAAATTGCATGGCTACATTGGCGGGAAAATGGTTATAAAAGTCCCAGTGATGATTCAAAATTCTTATCGAAAAGGTGTTTGAGCTACAAATCCCACTTGTAGTATATATTTGTATCCTAAATAGCCTTACATAGATTTTCCTTAAATTTTTCCATTTTCCCCTTCATTATGTGCTTGCTTTGGCCTTAAGTGTCAAAATCGCTGCCCTTCCCTGGGCGGCAGTTTGCAAACCACCACCTAGGTAGGGCGGTGGTCTTGAAAGCGCCGCCCTATGTGCGGTAGAGGTCCCGATCAATTTTTTCAAAATCTTCACGTGAGAAATTACATGCAACAATTCACTTAATTTTATATGTTGAATGCATCTATGAGTCAAATTTGCTAAAAATAGTTTCATTTTCTTAGTTCTCCTAGTTCCTTCTATTAAAAATAGATTTAATGAGTGGAACTACCACTTCAATTCCTCATGCATGAAGTAACCTTCTAACTAATAAGAAACAACCAAACAATAACTATGGTTTTGGACCACAACAAGGAACCAACTAAAGGCCTCAGGATTATGATCCTGACTTCTACTGTGGTTTCCATATGGTCCGTGGGCATGACGCAAGAACTTGTCGTGATTGTAATAATTTTTTGCAACGTTTTCCAAAAGACCAAAGACAGTTGTTTGTTGACATGTTTCTAGCCAATCCAACTGTGCCTAATCAAAACACCTATATGTGACCAGTATCTCCATAGAACACATCGTTGGGAATCTTCAATGATCCTATCCCCACACGTTCGAAGGATGGAAGACTAGATCCTAATGGTTTGAATAAAGGCATTGTAATAGGGACTCATGATCATGAAGCCTCAACTTTGTCAAACCCACAGGTGGCACCTCCTTTGGATGGTCACCAAAAATGAAGATCATAGGTTTGGTTGAGTTAGACACTGAACTCTAGATTAATGCTGTAACAAGAGCCAGAGACTATTCATCGCAGCTAATCCCGATTTACCTAGTTGTCTCAAATAATGCTCATGACATGCTAAGAAAGCCAGTAGGGGCTTATGACTTGATCAGTGATCTAACCAAGACCTTTTCACACATTTCCTTCTTAGATCTATTGAAGAATTCTCCCACTCATCAAGTTGCTCTCTTGGAAGCACTCAGTCTTGGCCATTTAGCTAACATTACCCCACCACCAGAGGCATAGATAAACCATATAGACTTTGACATTTTCCCTCCAAGACAGCCCAAAAGGGATATTGGATTTGTATTTGAAAAATAAAGATGCCTATAGATGCCGAAATAGCTCGTAGAGGTGATGTAGTCCTATTTTTCCAAGTTTTGATCTATAACAACTATGTGAAGCGTGTGATGATTAAAAATGGGGCAGCAGTTAACATCATCCCCTTCTCTTTTCTTTATAAGTTAGGATATGGGGAGACTAATTTCTCCTTGACATGAAACACATTAAGAGGCTATGATAGTCTCAAGGTGACTTTGATTGAGACCATAGTATTACCGGTCACTCTTGGACCCAAGACGGTGCTTACTGAGTTTTATATTTTAGATCAGGAAACCAACTATAATATGATTCTCGGTCACCCTTGGATACATCGCATGAAATCAATCCCATCCACCCTTTTCCAAGAAGTCATATTTCTGCATTTAGTTAAAGTCTTTGTCGCTCAGGGTGATCCAAAGCCCTTTGACATACACCTGGCCAACTTGAAGAAAAGGCCAGGGGTCCACTCTGAATTCAAGCTTCCCACCAACCAGTTAAACAAATTGGTAAGCATGTTACCAGAAGAAAATTTGGTTCCCACGATGGAATTAGAGGTTACAGGTTTGATCGAGGGTATTCCGGCCTTCAAGGATGAAAGTATTGTTATAGAGACAGTTTTGTTATGAACTACAAAAAATATTATTGAGTTTTTAGAAAAGGATTTTCCTATCCTTCTTCCCTTCAATTCCATGGGTATGGGACATGCTTTGGGACCTAGTTCCCTTCTAGCAAATGAGGTTTGCATGGTAGATGTAACCAAAATAAAAGAAGAACTTACAAAGGATGACTCAACATCTTTCTTTCCGAGTGATTACTGGACTCTCCACTTTGATGGGGCCAAGTGTCGCTTCATTGCCGGGGTAGGCACAATCCTTACCTCACCCAAAGGAAGGGTTTTACCTTTTTCTTTCAAATTGAATTTTGAATGCACAAACAATGGGGATGAGTATGAATCTCTTCTATTAGGTCTCATTATATCCAAGAGAATGGGCATCCTCAATATTAGGGTGTTAGGTAAATCATAGCTAGTCGCAAATCAAGTATCTCGAGGTATATGAGACTAAGGATGAAAACTTATAGCTCTATAAAACTGTCATTTGGACCTAGCTAAGGGATTTGATTTCATATCAATCAAGGTAGTTCCACATGAGTAGAACCTTCTGGCAGACTCTATAGTGACTTCTACCTCACGCTTCACCCCAAGTAATGATTTAGAGGACACCAACTTCATGGTTTCACTCTGCATTGAATCCTTGATTCGCAAAGCACCAATGGTGTCAATGTTGACATACATGGAAGTTGAGTGCTAGTTTGAATCTTCAAACCTGTCGATGGGGATGAGTCAACCTTAACTTATTTAAATGCTTTGGTAGAATTGCATCTTGCTTATCAAGAGGTAGACTTTTCCTTAATTTTGTGTTCCTCATCTTATTTTGGGAATCTAATGATTGATTCATCTCCGGGAAGAGATCTCAAAATTTATGAGATAGAAGAGGAAGGGGACTTGAAGTTTCCACCATCCCCTCTCCACGAGTTTGAGGAGAGTAATGCCTCCTTAATTGAGGGAATGATTGATATAAACATCGGAACAGGGAGGAACCAAAAAACTTGAAACTAGGGTCCTCTTTAACCCTAGAGGAAGTAGAAATTCATACCCAAGTCCTTAAGGAAATATGGATGGCCTTCGCATTTATTTATAAAGAAATAACAGGAATCACACCACACATCGTAGTTCACAATCCTGTTACTAAGTCGAACGCCAAACCAATTAATAAAAATCAAGACCTATGAAGCCAAAGGCATCCCTTATGGTAAAAGAAGTAATGAAGCTTCTCCAAGTAGGATTTATCAATCCAGTTAATTATTCACAATGGGTATCTAACATTGTCCTCATTCTAAAAAAATGGAAAAATCCATATTTACCTAGACTTACGGGACATCAACAAGGCTTGTGTCAAGGATGATTTCCCACTACCATTCATTGATGTTATCTTGATGCAATGGCTGGATTTGAGTTTTTGTCCCTCATGGATGGGTTTTTGGGATACAATCAAATCAAAATCTCTATCGAGGATCAAGCTAAAACTACATTTATAACTCCTTGGGGAACTTATTGTTATGTCATCATGTCATTTGGTCTTAAGAATGTTGGTGCTACATACCAATGAGAAATGACCTACATATTCCATGATCTTATTCATAAGATTGTGGAATCCTACATGGATGACATGTTGGCCAAGGCTAGGAAGTGTTGTGATCACCTAGAGGTGCTTCATATCATTCTCTCACACTTGATTGAGTATGGAGTTACATTGAATCTAGAGAAATGTGTATTCGGTGTAACAGGTGGAAAGCTCCTGGGCTACATTATATCTTCATGAGGAATTGATGTTGACCTGACCAAAATCTAGGCTATGTTAGAAATGGTTCCGCCATCGGATGTATCCAGTATTAGATCTTTCCTTGGGAAACTCGGTGCAATCCGAAGGTTCATCCCTCATTTGACCTTTGTTGTTCATCCAATCAACAATTTTTAAATAAATCTTATAGCCTTGATTGGACGGAGGAATGTGATAAGGCCTTGGCGATTAGTGAATTTTTAACCCCTCCCACACTAATGCCACCAAGGTCAGATCTCCCTTTGATCTTATATTCATGGGATACAAACGTTTCACTGGCCTATATGTTGGCACAAGAGGAGGATGAAAAATGAGAATGGGTTGTTTATTTTATCGAGACGGATGTTACTCAATTACGAGACACACTACACGCAAGAAAAAAAAGGAATGCTTTGCCATAGTTTTCATGACCAAGTGCTTAAGAAATTACATGCTTAATCAAGAGACAAGAGTCATCTTCAAGTCGGACCACTACGAACATTCCTCATGCAAGGATCCTTGTCTAAAAATGTTGGGCAAATCATTACATTAATGGGCGAGTTTGAGCTAACATTTGTAAATCAAAAATTATTCAAGGGTCAAATCATCATAGATTGGTTGGCTGATAATCCATTAGATGGGGGTGATTTGGTAGATTTGGAATTTCCCAACGAGTGTGTATACTTTGTGGAAACCAGGTCCCCTATCTCTGTATGTCCTTAGTACACTAACATCATCAATTTCATCATGGACCACACGTACCTAAAAGGGGTAATGTCATAACAAAGAAGGCGATTTACGCATAATTGTTGCCAAGTACGTCATCCTAGAACAGATGCTTTATTGCAGAGCCTTTGACAAAATGCTATTGAGATGTGTTGATTCTGAAGAGTCTGAAAAGATTCTTTATGAGTCACATAGCGAGGTATGTGGTGGTCACTTTGGCAGCCATGCTACTACTCGAAAGATACATCGGATGGGCTATTTACGGCCCGCCCTCAAACATGATGTGGTAGAGTTTGTGCATGGATGCCATAGGTGTCAATATTTTTCCCATGAAATCCCACACCGACACAAGCTTTACAACCGATCGCAACTCCATGGCCCTTCTCCACGTGGGTCTTAGATCGATAGGGAAATTCTCTCCTCATCACGAGATGGCCATAATTTCATAATTACAGACCATGGAGTACTTTACTAAGTGGGTAGAGGCCATGCCCCTTTCCACTTGTCCCTAGCTTTGTATAATCACCATTGGGAATATTATTATAGTGTAAACATTATATTATGAGTTGTTGTGGAACAACAAATAATTACCTGGAATTATATGTGAAGTTGTTGTAAACAACTTCACGTGTTTAGCTTATTGTTTGCAACCACTCCTAAATTATAGATATGGCTATATATATAATTTATATATATATATATATGGCTATATAATAGCCATGAATCATGTTGTGTAAAGTGACAAGAGAAGTAATATAATAATTTTGTGCATTGTTTCCTGTGTAAAATCTGATTCAGAGTTTTCATTTGGCATCAGAGTGATTATGGATTCCTGAGCATTATGTGGGGTGGATCCAAGTTATTCATGGTTGCCCTTGTTATGGTAGTGATTTTATTGCATTGTTATTTTACCTATAAAGGCGTGCTCTTTATTGGATTCGTTGCATTTCAAACTGACTGCATCATCTGCATTCTATTCTTTCAAAGATTATTGTTTAGATAGTGTAATAAAAAAATAAAAGGCATTTGAAAGATGTTATTGAAACTACAAAAATAGTATTTCCACACGTATTACTTCTTGCGGTGTCAAAAAAAAAAAAAAAAGAGGAAGAAAGCATAATTTTTAGCGTTTAGGCGTCAAACTCAGTCAAGAACATCTTTCATATCATGCAATGAAATAAAACAAAATGAGTACCATTGCAAAGCTCTAGAAATAAGATTTCCCACATTAAACGGTTTGCAAATTGGAGCTCTGGTTCTCAAGTTATGAACAAATCATTGTTGGTCACTTCAAAAATCAGCCATGAGTTTCTTGCCTTCCCACAACCATTTCTGATTGGCTAATTATTTTATAGTTTTGCAAAACTATAGTTTGAAAATATTTATTTTTCTATAGTTTTTCTTAAATAATTGCAAATTGAGGGAAAATAATACATTTTTGGCAAATTAATACTTTTTTGGTGCCAATTCTTGAGGTTATAAATATTTTTGGAATCTACATTTCCTCTCGGTTCCAACGAGTGGTCACATGATAAATTTGCTCTCCATCTTGAGTAAATTTTTAATCGTTGAGCCAATTTTAATTAAATTGGGTCTTTTTACGGGAAATTGAAACCTTAATAACTTTTGCACGGTAACTCAAAATAGAGTGCCGCTTTTTACAAAAGTGCTTGTTTTTTCATCCCCGTCACATTGGTTTCAATTTCATTGAAAAATTCCAAGTTCAAAAAATACCCTCTTTTTTGTACCCTTTTTGAGCCTTATTGAGTAATAAATGTCAAACATTAAAAATTGTAAAGGACGCATTATCGCTAGAATGCGACGTCCAATTTGTGGGGGTTCTTCTCAAGCTCGTGATCAAATCTAGCTAACCTAGCAGTATGACACTGGAGGTAGGAGGAAATGGAGGATGGAGGCTACTCAGCACCTCTCGTCAATCGCCAATGACGAGGTCGTATTTTGTGGTGGTGACATATTTATTTCTAGTTGTGTGTTTATTTTATCTGGTGTGCAGAATAAAGAGAAACAATTTGTGTATGTTTTCTTGGTACATGCGAGTATTCCTATATGTTCTCTTGAAGTGTTGTGATGTGGCGTAGAAGGTGTCAGTCACTGAAACAGTTGTATAGGAGGGCAGCTGGTGTCCAGAGGAGAGGAGTAGTATGCAGACCTAAAAATATGCGTAGGCATATGATTCTGGTTTCAACTACACTTCACCCCATGTTCACACTAAGGGGGTGTATGTTGGGAATATTATTATAGTGTAAACATTATATTATGAGTTGTTGTGGAACAACAAATAATTACCTGGAATTATATGTGAAGTTGTTGTAAACAACTTCACATATTTAGCTTATTGTTTGCAACCACTCCTAAATTATAGGAGGTTGTTTTTGCTATGTATATGGCTATATAATAGCCATGAATCGTGTTATGTAAAGTGATAGAGAAGTAATATAATAATTTTGTGCATTGTTTCCTGTGTAAAATCTAATTCAAATTTTTCAATCACTAAGTTCATCTTGAACCAGATCATTTGTAGGTATGGGGTACCACAGGACATTATTTCTGATAATGGCACATCTTTCAAAAATGATGAGTGTGTGAGTTATGTGAAAATTTCAAAATAAGTCATTACACGGCTTCTCTCTATTACCCTCAGGCTAATGGACAAGCTGAGGCTACAATAAGACTTTAAAGTCCATTCTGCTAAAAACTGTTTAAGGAGAATAAACGAGATTGGCATCTAAAGATTTTTCCGGCCTTGTGGACCTACCAAACGTTAGTTAGAACACCAATGGGAGTGAATCCCTTTTCTTTAGTGTTCGGTGCTGAGGTATTTCTACCACTAGACTTCAAACTACCTAGCCTCCGCATTCCATTACATGGGATGCTAGGAGAAGAGGGTTATCGAGAAGCTCTTCTCTCTCAATTAGAAAGCCTTGATGAAGTTACATTGAATGCTAAGCAACGACACAATGTATACACCGACCGCATGGCTCGAAATACAATAAAAAGGTATATGAACGTGATATCTAGAAGGATATTTTTGTTAAGGTTCGATAGTTTGAATGGACAAAAAGACCGGTGAGGGAAGAAAGTTCAAACCTAGGTGGATAGGTCCATATTGAGTGGTGGAAGATTATAAAAATGGTGCATTCTATTTGTGTACTCTAGAAGGTGAGGAGTTTAGTGAATCCATGAACTCCCTTCACCTAAAGAGATACTACGCATGACCCATCAGCATTCTCATATGTATATTGTTGTATCTCGCATTGCATTTTCATCTGCCAGTTCATTTCGTAAATTGGTGATCAAGGGACTTATTCTTATAGAAATTCCTAAAAACTTTTGAAAAACATTGGCAAAAAATTCATATCATATCTCTTCAAATTTTCATGGTGTCATCAATTTTTTCTAAATCATTTATCAATCCAAACAAGATAAGACAAATTTTTGATAGTAACCATACCAAGGCCTGCATACTTGGTTCTACTTTTGGTCTCTTCTTAGGATAGGTGTCTTTTGTTCATGGTATGTTATAGAAGCTTCATGGTGTCACATCTATCCCACAAACATCTCCTTAGAAATAAGAACATTCTAAACATTTTTTCCCAAATAAGTAAGTCAAATGCAAATGAACAGAAAATTTTATTTTACACATTTCTTTTCCCTACCAACCTTCGGTGTTGAGCTGCATCTCTTACTAGTGATGTAGGGTTGGGAAAGGAAGTAAATTACCTTACTCACCTATGCTTTGTCTATGGTGATGAGCCCATTCTTCCTATTGGTAGCATGGGGCAAGGTATAGGGGCCTCTTGATAAACTTGAAAGTCATAAACAATTAGACCAATTAATGTGAAATCTTAAGTCAAAACAAATTGAATTAGATGTTCAAAATTCTAGGAAGAATTAAAAACCTTAAAACCAGATTTTGTCAACCAAGTGGGCATCTATGGATCCAAGTCTAGATAAACTATAAAGCAATTCAAATTCTAAAATATGAGGTAGCATTAGTGGGGTAATGTTGTAGCGTCCCAATTTAGCTCTATCAAACCTCTGTCTTTGTCTCACCATTACCATTCAAAAATTTCATGGCTTGTGCCCTTTCTAACTCTTGGTGTTTATCCCTCATATATTACTAGTTGTGTGGGGTTAGGAGTAGGGCAAGCATATCTATTCATCATATCATTATGTCATCATGTTTTATCAAGACAAATACAAAGTACTAAAGATTGCAAAAGAAACTAATTTTAAGATCACATTGTGTTTGCATCATCATATATCAGCATTATAACATACAAAAATAAATCATTATGTTATCAATTCACATCAATTTCGCATACATTCCAAAAAGCATATGAAATCGGAAGTTCTAAACATCTAAGAGTACACACGTGAATCAAATCATCAATGTAAGCCAACTCTATGCTAGGAATAACTAAGCCAAAAGAGACATTTACATATCATGGTGTTTAATAGTTTTGTACAATTCCATCACACACAAAGTGTGGTCAAAACAATTGCAATGAGCACAAAATAGTAAAACATCACATATGCCTCACAAAATGGAGACTAAGCAATAAAGGTACTCTACCTATCTACCTCTTTGAGGCCCCGTATGACTACTTTAGCTAAAAAATTCTTAGGAGTTTTTCAGAAAAGTCTTGAAATAGCAAAGGGCCAAGCCTAATGCAAAACACCATCCCAAAATCCATTCCAATTCAACCATAATCAAAAACAAGAAATGGTCACCATGGGCTTAGAGCTCAAAAATCACCAAGTCAAGTATGCACAAATGAATTGAAACAAACGAGTCTATTTCGATATATATGTTGCTATAACTTCATTTTGAGTGTATGTGTTCATAGGGCTAGAGCGTTTGCACGGGTATATGTCTATATCCCGCATAGATGGTAAGTCCTCTTGTTGTTTTAATTTAGTTTTTATTTTTCAATATTTTATCTATCTACACTTGAGTCTTCTTTTTTCATTGCAGCAGTAGCAGGAGTTTGGGAAGTGAGATTTCTACACACAGGCATGTCAGGTATAGCTTCTAACTCCCCATTTCGGGAATGCCATACTCAGACTCTATGTTTTACGCCTCTTCATGGCTAAGACGCTTCTTTGAGGGGGTAATATGTATGCACCAAAAATGTATGTGCTCCATTGGCGGGAAAATGTCTATAAAAGTCCCCGGTGATGATTCAAAATCCTTTTGAGAAGGTGTTTGAGCTCCAAAGCCCACTTGCAGTATATATTTGTAGCCTAAATAGCCTTACATAGCTTCTCCTTGCATTTTTCTAGTTTTCCCCTTCATTATGTGCTTGCTTTGGCCTTAAGTGTCAAAACGCATTGCCCTTCCAGGGCGGTAGTTTTCAAACCACCACCCAATTAGGGCGGCGGTCCTGAAACCGCCGCCCTACGCATGGTGGCGGTCATGATCGATTTTTCATAATCTTCACACGAGAAATTGCATGTGACGATTCACTTAATTTTATCTTTTGAACGCGTCTCGAGTCGAATTTGCTAAAAATAGTTTAATTTTTCTTGGTTCTCCTAGTTCCTTCTATTTTAAATATATTTAATGAGTGGAACTGCCTCTTTAATTCCTTTTGTATAAAGTAAACTTCTAACCTCCATGCCTATATATTCCATGCTTGTATTCAAGCAAAAGGCCTGAGAATTTTGTGTATCTTGCATTGTTGATCTTTGTAATAATCTTGCTAGAAATTACATAGCCAATTTCAGATCTCTTGTGCTATATTTCTTCTACCGCATTACGCCTAGATTGCTTCCAAGATGTCATCACTCAAGCACCATCCTCTTGTTGTTTTTATTTGCATTCCCATCCTCGGACTCACATGAACGCTCGAGAGAAAGAAAGCAAAGAATTGAGGGACAGAGATACTCATACTTCTAGATTTTCCAAAGCTCTTGCTCTTCCAGGTTGGAGTTGTGTATTTTTTGCTTTGTTTTGTCAAATTACATATCAAATAGAGTAGAGAAACAATTCATTTCAATTAATCAGATAGTTACAAGTAGATCAAGTCAATAAGAAGTTTTCTCTTCAATATTGCTAGGGAAATAGTGGGTGAATGATAGCTTTGTTAGTCATGATTTATTCTTCACTTTTGAGGTAGAGTTGGAGAGATTTTATTTGAATTAGAGTAGATCTTATATTTATATTCACACATCTGCACAGATAGCTAGCTACATCCGGCCAACTATTTTTTTCTTTAAATTATTGGTTAGATTAGATGCATTGTCTAAAAAGTTAGAAAAGCACAAAATATTTATTTCCATATATTAGCTTGTTTTATTGTTTTGTTATTATACATTGAGAAAACACCAAAAATATAGTTTATATTTCATTTGATAGATAGTTTATTCACCGAAAATGAATCAAATTCATTTTGTATGACCATCAATGGTCCACAGTAGGAAAAGACCTACGGTTGTGATCCTCTGGTCCCACAACCCAATGGGCCAGAGTTAGTAACTGACATTGACATAAGTTTGTGCTTAACAATCTTACGCACATCTGCTACATACACAGAGAAAATAAGATACAGAGACTTTAAACATAGTTGCTAACAAGGCCTACGACTTTTGGACTGCTCCTGGTAATTGGTTTTGAATACATGTATGACCATTCTTGGGCCTCAGCCTCAATGAGTCTTTGGTTGTGACCCACATGTCCGGCAAGCCAATGGACCCACTAGTCAGTTAGATATCGACACTAGCCTACACAAGCAGGTATTCATATCCTCATCGCTTCCACCTGATATCATCAAACAACTTTCAATGTTAAATATAATAGCTGATCAGGCTAAGACTTTCTAGATGAGACCAAAGAATCTTCCTTAGTTCCTGTAGCTCTACTACATCTCTTATTGTTTCACCTGATTCTTAGATGTTTCTTTGAAAATTGATGAAATAGATAGGGTAATAGGCATAAGAGGAATACCTGTTGGAATGTTGGTTGTTGGGTTGTTGTGCGTGTATGACTTCTGAATCCACAGCTGATCATGAGAGCTTCCTTTTGGCTAGGAGGAACTACCTGAAATGGAACACAAGACCACTAGAAAGAGTTAAACAATATGTGCAGTGAACTACCTAGCATGTGCTAGATCTAGGAAGTGTGATACTTCCTAGACGGCTGTCAGTCCACTATTTAAAATAATTTAATGTTGGTAATGAAGTAAATCCTATTGTAATTGAAATGATTTAGGTATCTCATCAAAAATACAATAAGAAATATCTAATCTAACATGCTAAGTTAAAATAAGATCTCGAAGGTCAAGTAACTAGTTCTGGGTCTCTGCAGGTCTGACAGAGGTCTTAGGTAGGTCACAGGTGATTAAGGGTGATGTGAGAATAGGTGGGTAGGTCACTATTCTGGGATCTATTGGTAAATACAGAGACCGATGCCGGTTAAGGGTGACCGATGCGGTTGGGGAGAACCGGTGCCGGTTACTGTGGAAAACTGGGAATGCCATAGAATGAGCTTTGGGTCTCCCTTGTGATTACACAAAGGACTTGGTTGGCCGGAACAAGGTATTAGGCTATTTGGATGGGGTTTGGCGGGGTTTTAATGGGTATGTGGAGGGGTGAGTATTAAAGGAGGTCAATGGGTGGCTAAGAGAAAAAGGATGACAATATAATGATGAAATGAATGAACTAGAGGAATACCATGTTCTACTTACTAGGAATCTGGTTTTGGACGTCTGTGAGTGAGGAATGAAGGTGTTGGTAAGAGGTTGAAGGCTACAGATGATCACCAATCATAAGAAAGCTTCACGCATGTGCTGCACATTCTCTCCTTCTTACTTGGCTGGATCAAATCCTTATTAGGGTGAATACTAGATGATTGTGTGAGGGAAAATGCTTGATCTCCTTCCTTGCATGCGTGTTCTCGCAGAAATTTGTTCTTAGAAGATGTGATATCTCTCAAGAATGTGTCAATATTTTTGCCAACGTTTTTTCTAACCTCCAAAATAAGGTTATTTTAGGGATTAAAAGGTGACCGATGGTGGTTCCATCTTAACCGACGATGGTTAAGGGGTAACCAAAGCATCGGTCAAGGTGGGATTTCAAGGTTTACTAAACTAGGCGAGATCCCCTTGATTTTCTCGGGATCAAGTGTCGTTAACCCATGGATCGGACTAGAAGCTTCTTGTAAGCATGTGGGAATGTGGTTATAGGGAATGTAGGCATTTATTTTTAGGGTTTGTGCAAGTCTTAGTTAGTTATAGTAATTTACTAAGAATAGGTCTTAGGGTGAGTTAGCTAGATGAGGTGTCTAGGTGAGGTGTAAGTGTGGGCATTATCTAACTTAAGATATTTAAATAATAAATATGGTGAGGATAATGAATTAATTTAATTAAATTAATTAAATTAATATTAGTGGGGTGAAGGGGGCCATGGCTAGGTGGATGCATTTAAGGTGTTTATTTTTGAGGGACCAAAAGGGACTGTGACCTAATTTTAGTGTCTACATTTTCCCCTTTTTGTTACGTAAGCTTGTATTGGTAAGCGATGCTAACAAAAATAAGATATGGTTACCCCATGTGTGGATGAAGGTGATCGCCCTCAAACTAGGAACTAAAGAGGCTAGAAGAAGAAGTGGTGAGTGGTTTGATAAAAGGTGAATGTGAGAAAGAGGAAGGTGGGAACGGGAAAAAGGGTTTAAAGGTCTACTCATGCAATCTAGGTAATAGGTCAAGGTCAAAGGTAGTAACAGTCAAATGCACCCACATGTATAAACTATAGCACGCTACCAGGTTGAAGAGTAGTCAAACTCTACATCGTCTAAGGTCGATAGGTTTATCCAAATAAGGTTGAAGTGATTCTGGTATCCAAGGTATAGGATATGGTTAGGAAGCACAATGTAGGTTAGGTGCAGGAACGTTTAGGTATGTTCCGGTACACCAAAGGTAGGGTAAGGATAAATGATGATGGCAATATGTGGGGTAAGGTCATTAGGTCAACAACATAGGTAATTGAGTGCCACAAGGTATAGCGAACACATGAGGTTAAAGGTCACTAAGCGATGGTCTAGGTCCAAATATCTAGATCACAACATGGGTAATGCCGAGGATTTTTAAAATAATGAGTCCCCAAAGGAGGAAAAATGGAGGTAGTAAATGATGAGGTTAAGAGGGTGAGGTAAATAGGCAAGGTAAAGGGTTTCCCCATGTGTGGGTTTCCCGGTTCATAGGGGGGAGTGGGATAGGGTCCCGCAAGACAGGTACGGGGCCGAGGCCTATGGGGCCACCACAAACCATGCCTATATCTAGGTTACAGGATGCCCTAGGTGAGGCTAGATACTACCAGGACCAGCTGATGGTAGCTAGGATAGACTTTCTATCCTATGGAGAGTACCGGGCATAGTAGGCGTTGAGTGAGAGGACTAGATCCCGCACTCATAGTGTAGAGAGCACAAGGGTCATCAAGCTCTGAGGCTAGATCAGGGAGAGGCCACCAACTCATGGAGACCAGCTCCAGGTGAGGTGCTAGCAGGGACCCAACCACCACCTCTGATGGGTGGGGAGATGTTAGCTGGTCATCGATATTGGTCAAGGAGGCAGAGGGTATAGGTGATATAGATATGGAGGATATCCACCGAGATGCTTGATATATGGCTCCTAATTTTGATGTATTGTAGTCATTTTTTATATATGCCACTGCATGCTGAAGATAGTGAGGATGTATGAGATTTTTTTGTATATTTTGAGCATATACCAGCTGCACACTAAAGAGATTTTGTATTGGTTTATTATTTTATTGTATATGAGACCGGCCTGCATGCCGATGACATTTTGTATTGAGTATCGGCTGCGTCTTTGAAGATTTTGAGACATGGACATGATTGGATATCCATGTATATTTTATTGAGATACATATTTATTTATATGATGAGATACATGAGATGCTTGATTTGTTGGTGTTTTTATGAGACTTTTGATTTTTTGTTGTGATATGGACGGAAACTAGGTGAGTTAGGGATGATGGAGTCGGGTTTGGTTTAGGCATGAATTGATTCAAGTCATGGGCATGGATTGAGTTAGGTTGGTGTATAGGCATGGATTGATTCAGGTCATATGCATGGTTGAGTCAAGTAGGTTTAGGCATGGTTGAGTTAGGTGCTGTTTAGGTATGGATCGAGTCGGGTTTGTTTAGGCATGGTGGAGTCAGGTTTGTTTAAGCATGGTTGTGTTGAAATTAGTTGAAGTTTTGATTCATTATTTTGTACAATGAATGATAATATGAGTCATATTTGAGATGTGGTATAATAGACACATGATGATGGTAGAGAAATGGTAGTTGTAATAAATGTATGTTGTGATGAGGATTAAAATATGAAGCAACTTGTTATGTATGTGGTTTAATTTCCAATTTTAGATATAAAAAGGAAACTAAGTAGGGTAAAATGTAATTTAGGAAGATGAAAGATGAATTGGTTAGGGTAGAGAGTGGCCGAGCTAACCTCCAAGGGTCCCTTGCCCTCGGAGTGCTGCCTACATAGTCCCAGTGAAAAGGGACCTTAGGCTGATGTAGTTCTCCCATGAGCTAGGGAAGAATATGATGAGGTATGAGAATGAGTTAGTAGGTTTTAGGCATGTTGTGGGTTTAGGTCTGTTAGGTGTGGGTGGGTTATAGGTAAAGTGATATAGGTGATGTCGATTGTGGAAAAATAAGAAAAATATTACCCCAAAGGTAAGCGTCGAGGACCAAGTCCTGTATAAGATAATAAAAATGTAAATAAAGATGGTGAAAAGATAAGAGGGGAAAGATAGCCACTTGATTGTTTAGGAGCATCTTGAGTAGATCACACCTTGGAGGAGGTGATGAATGTAAGACCCTAAATACATTGCATGATTGATTGTTCTAAGGTGAAAAGTAGTCACATGATCACCAAATGTATTGGTTTCTAAGAGGTCCCTTGAGGCGGTAGGAAATGGGATCAGCAATGGTGAGAAGGGTGAAAGATGGTTAATTTTTATATCGTATGAGGTAGTATGCTCTTTGGGCAAGAGATCCAACGTCACAATGGGAAAATCCATAACTATAAAGTTTTCGGTTTTGACTTGTAGTTGATATAGACTCGATCGATGTGGGAAGTCTATATGGGATGAGGAATTTACCTCCTTGAGGTCTTCGAGAAGCTGATCGATGTGGGAAGCTTCCCCTCTCTCTCTCTCTCTCTCTTACATAGATGTCCTTCAAGGGAGTAGTCTATTTATAGTAACGATTGCTACAAGGAAAATGTCCTTTTGAGGGAGTCATCTTTTAATTAGAAGTTTGACTCAAGGAGTTGGGTCCCATGTGGGGGTTTTGAAGTCATGGACAAGACCAAGGTGAAGAATAGGATTCTTGTTCAAAAAAGTAAGTCGAAATGACCATGGGATCACATATAAAGGTAGATCAAAAGTATCCATGAGAATCATGCTATGTGCAGCACCATAGTACACATATTCAAGAGAAGATAATAAGTGACAGGTACTCACATTATTCTTGTTTAATCATTGGTGAGGTGTATGAAGTGGATAGCGCTAAAGGGATGAGCATGGAAAGAGGTAAAAAGTGATGTAGGACTATATGTCAACAGTATAATGGTCGAAGATGCAAGGCATTAAGGGGCTCAAGTTTAGGTTTACCATCGAGTGAAGATAAACGATAAGCACCTGATCCATAAGTATGAGTCATGATGTATGGTCCAAGCCAATTAGGAGAAAATTTACCCCATTTACTTTTTCTAATTTGGTTACGTGTTGATTTTATTTCAGGACAAGGTCACCAACTTGGAAGGTTCATTCATGGACACATTTGTTCATAGCACGTTTGATACATTTTTGGTAAACTTGAAGGTGATCCAGTGTTAAGATGATGTCCGTCTAATAACTCAAGTTGTGCTAAATGGTCTTGATGAAAGTCATCATCATTGAGCATGTCATGGAGAGAAATGTAGAGTGAAGGGATCTAGACTTTGAGAGGTAGAACAACCTCTGTACCGTAGACCAGAGAAAAAGGTGTAGCGGCAATGGAAGTGCGAATACTAGTGCGGTATGCCCATAGGGAAAAATGAATGTGCGTATGCCAGTCCTTCCCAGTATTGTTAACCACTTTCATGAGAATTTTATTTAAGGTTTTGTTAGTGGATTTGGCTTGGCCATTGGTTTGTGGGTAATAAGGTGATGAGAAATTGAAATCTGAATACCAAAGGCATCGCAAAGTTTTTGCAATGTTTTGTTTTTGAATTGTTTTCCATTATCAGTGATGAGGCGATGAGGAACACCAAAGTGACAAATGATGTGATGATTGATGAACTCACATATTTTCTCAGCTTTCATGGAGATGAGTGGTATGGATTCCACCCATTTTGTATAGTATTTAGTAGCAGTGATGATCCATTGATGGCATTGGGAAGAATGGGGTTGAATGTTGAATCTAAATAGATATAGACATGATAATCGGGTAATATTATATCCTCAATACGCAATAATGGAATCTGAATCTAAGGAAAAGAAGGCCCTCCTAACCTGAATTGGTGTAATGGTTCGTTCGGATATAATGGCTTCTCGGAGGCTCCAATCAATGTCGAGCTCTGCCGAGATCCTATTTCTTGGTTGTTGGATACGTGGGAAGTGACTGTGGGAGCTTCGTATATATCTCCAGACAAGGTCATAAAATGGTGATGGGTGATTTAGTGGGTTTGTAGTTAACTATGGGTGGTTTTCTAGTCTAGCCCAGAAAATATTAGATTGATTGGCTTCTATGTTTAATATGGAGAACTGTACTATAATATCTGGCGGGAGTGGTGAGGATCTAAATACCAAGCGTTCATAAGCCGGTGTCAATACTTAACTGATTTATAGGCCCGTTGGGTTGTGGGACTTGGGGATCACAACCATGAGTTCATGGTTGTTGTGGACCTATTATGGTCATGTGAAGAATCAATCCCTTCTCCCAACTATCCAAGTAATCGTATGCCTTTTCAGCCTCTATGTTTAGAACTAGAAGTTGTATGATTTTCTCAGAGTACCTAACTGTGTGTGTTCGGCAACTTGAATGCGTAAGCTAGTATCTATGTCAATGAGGAGGTCTCCTACATTAGGTTATGGAACCAAAGGATCACAACCAAATGTTTTCTCTCTTTCGAATCCTTGCATAGTCATTCAGATGTTTTATCAAGGAAATCTATAGTTAGGATGGTTTGACCAAAATGTGTAAGCTTTGTCATCTTCGATGTTTAATCCTCTTAGTTGCTCACTAATTGCTTGTAAGTTTGTTGTTGTTGCTCAAAAAGACCGTATCCTAAGGTCCTGATCTATATCAGCTAATGTCATGGGTAGATTTGGTTGAGGCACTATGGGTTCAAATATATACTCTCTAGGCTCTCTAGGTCCTGTGATTGTCATACAAAATGATTCAACTTTTAACTAAAATTAATAAACTGATTACAAAAAGAGGTATTTACACTATGCAAGCATTCTTCTATTTTTGTATTTTTCAATGACGTATTTCAATGAAATTGAAGAGAAGCTACTCTAGTATATTTATAAAATGGACAACTAATCTAGAAACAGAATAAAAACAAGCAAAGTAGCCTGGTATGGCTATTTTCCTGTGTAGTTGTGATTTTATCCTAAATATCTAAGCAACTAAATATATTAAATTGAAAGGCTCTCGATCCTACCTCAGAAGTGAGGAATGAATCACAGTTTCTAGAAACTATCAATCCCCATAGCTTCCTAGTGATATCGAGAGAGTGAACTTTTTAACTGAAATGAAATAATTCACTACTCTATTTGATATGTTGTAACTAGAACTTTGATAGCTCAAACCTGGCATTTATAGAATAGTGGTAAATCTAGTTGTGTGTGATTTCATCCCCTCAAGTGTGATCTCCTCATTCCTTCATGTCCTCGTGAATCCAAAAGTGTGTATATGATAGTATCAATAGAAGATGGTATTCGAACAATGGCAGCTTTGGATATAGACCGAATACAATGAGTAGGAGAGGGATAGCGCAAGTGAACAGAGCTTGACTATGTAATTCCTAGTGGGATTTATTACATGGGAATACAACACAAGTGTACCGAGAGTTTTAGAAACTATCCTTGTGACAAAAAAAAAACCTACAACTTTAATGGATTCTAGTCTAGAAATGAAGCTATTCTATGCTAAACTGATTGTATGGAGCAGCAATGGAACAAGACTGAAACAAGAAGATTATATGAGCTCTAAAACACCAACAATGGAAGAAAAACATGAAATTGACAGAATTCTAAGCAAGAAATTGAAAGACTAAATAAGAGAATTGAGAAGATGAGGGGCCATTTGCTTGAAAACAAGCTGGCTATTTATAACCAATGCATTTACCAGAGGGTAACTCCCATTTGATCTCTTTTACTATAAACAAAGGAAAAACACTATTACCAGGGGACCAAAAACATTAATGCAAGCCAAAGTGTTGAAGAAAGCGTGTAAAATTTGAAGATTTACGTTTGACGTGATCGTCGAAGAATCTAGAAAATGTGAACAAAACCGCCACCTGTAGTGGCAGGGGGGTTATGGGACCGCCGCCCATCCTATCGGGTGGCATGGTCACGGACCGCCACCTAGGCAAGGTGGTGGTTTCATCACTGAAGCCAAAAATGCAAGAAAAGGGGGAAAAGGGAAAACAAAGCATGGAGGCCGAAAGGGGCATGGGATACAAGCGTATACTTGGCGAGCCTTTCGGATTCCGAACACCTTGCAAGGAGATCTATATCATCATTGGGGCATGTGTAACATCGTTTCGATGGTGCAATACCCTACAATTTTGGGTACATACATATTGCCCCCTTGAGAGAAGCATCTTAGCCATGAAGAGGCGTAAAATGGTGGATCCGAGTATGGTGGTCCCGAAATGGGGAGTTAGGAGTTATACCTGACATGCCCGTGTGCTGGAAAGTCACCATCCAAGATCCCGCTACCTGTAAAATAAAAAAAAGGGACTCAAGTGCAGATAGATAAAATAAATTGAGAAATAAGGCTGAATTGATATGAAAAGAGGACTTACCATCTACGTGAGGTTTAGAACTTACCTCCACGGTGCTCTCGACCCTGCGAAAGACATTCAAAATCAAATTAAGAGGGCTATTTATATAAAATGAAGTCATTTTACTATTCATTTGTGTGGATTGATTTGATAGTTTTTGAGCTCTGGGACCCACGGTGATGGTTTTCGACGAGAGTATAGTCAAAACATTCATGGTGAGATAGCGATCATGCCTCCGAGAGTGGAACATCGACCCCATGAAGTCTCAGGTTAGTTCTTCTCGATTTATTGTTTTTAGACCTAAAATGTGGAAATGATGAAATCTTTTCTCTTGGGGGTCATTTTTGAAAATATTAGTTTTAAATGTGTCTCTAGGGGGCGCCCATAGGGTAGGTTTTTTTTTTTGTTAAAATGGTGTTTTTGTTTGTTTTTAAGCATTTTTTAGGGTATATGACCCGTTTGACTTTTGAGAGAGACCGCCACCCGCAGGTAGGGGTGGCGGTTATGGGACCGCCACCTTAGTAAGGGTGATGGTTATGGAACCACCACTCGCACAGGTGGTGGCATGGTCCATGACAGAGGACCAAAACAAACAAAACTTAGCTTATTTTTGCATGTTTAGCATTTTTACATGTTTTTAATAGTTTTCCAACTGGATTTTAGTACTAACTCACTCCTTTTTGTGTTTTTGGGTGTATGTAGAAGAAGGAGGAGTATATTAGATGGAGCCTGGAGAGAGGGAGTGTGATTGGCTCTCAGTAGTGTTAGAGGCACTCTCCCAGGCAGAGTGGGATACTCTCTTCAGAGGGCTGGTATTTGGAGGATTGCACAGGTCCCTCACGTTGCACCTACTAGTCACATCTATGTGACTTATTTTCATATTGGGATGCGGATCGGAACACCTTCCGATTGTCAGGAGTTAGGGGTGAGTGGTCCATCACCCTGGAGGATGTTTACCGTATACTGGGGGTTCCGATCCTTGGGTGGCAACTGTCTCTTAAGACAGCAGTATCGAGATCACAGGTGGTTCAGTGGGCCACCTACATGGGGAGATGCAGTTGTATCGATGGGATCGAAGAAGGGAGTGAGGATCCGCTCTATCATTGAGTCAGACATTCCTGTGCTCTCGCAAGGCCATCATGGGCATCCTTGCATCCAGATTGATTGGGGATAAGGGAGGGGACACCCTCTTATATTTGGGCCCCCATTATTACACAGATTGAGGGCCATGGACGTGTCTACGCTTGGGGAGCAGATATCCTCGGGACTACCTACCATGATTTATACATAGGGTAGTCCGATTACAGGGATAGTCACTGAGCCACCCGACTCTTGTCATGAGTTGGGTGTATGAGCATATCACCCCATATGGGAGAGGTGTAGAGGTGGAGGATCCGGGGCCGTCAGGGTAGCGAGGTGGATGGGGATGATAGTTCTTAGAGCACCCCACCAGCCAAGTGGCCTCTCTGACCACCGTAGACATGGAGGCCACTCCTTATCAAGCCATGGAAGGGGTATGGGGAGAGGAGACCATTACATTGATTTCTGTTAGACTACCAGCCAGTTGATAGACATAGGGTGGGGAAGTTGGAGATCCACCCCTTTGATAGAGTACCACACAGTTTGGCCTCCCTATAGTGACATGCTTCCTCCGGCGGGGCCAGTGTATAGATCTATTCATGAGGCTCGAGGAGGTCCTAGAGGCCGGGGTTGGACTATTGTTACTCCCGGTGTTCCTATTATGGCTAGGAGGGTGGTATGTGCACGAGGGAGAGCGGTGCTCCTCTCGGGCACCCTTACTTTGGATTACCACGGTCCCACCCATAGTAGTGATGAGCCCATTGACGTGGACTCGAGTCTGAGGAGTTCACAGGGGAGAGACAGAGGAGGAGACAGAGGAGATGGAGATTAGTGAGATGGGTGGGGGGATGAGAGTGATCCCGAGTGGCATGATACTCAGGAGATCCTACGGGCCGAGAGGGGAGCAGAGTGCAGAGAGGGTGACTCTGGTTTCAGAGGAGTTACTCTCTCAAGACTTAGGTGGAGATGGTGAGTCCATTATAGGCCATCACATTTGCCCCAGATGTGGGAGAGGGACACCAGTCAGTGGTGGCATTAGTGGCAAGTGTGGATCCTAGAGATCCTTCTTGGAGGCCAGAGATCCGAGTGAGTTGTCACTCTTCTCTTGACATTTGTTTTAGTTAGAATTGTCTTAGTTTGTTATTTATTTTTGTTTTGTTTACTCTTGGTTTTATCTTTGATCATTTTCTAACTTGTTTTCTCCTTTTTTCAGTAGATGACTGCATTGATGAGTGGCGAGACTTGATTCACCGGGTATGCATGCACGATACCTTGCTTCTCCCCTTGGAGAAGACTCGTGCTGAGCTTTCCATGGATGTGGGGGAGCCTTCAAGAACTGGTGGTAGGCATACGATGTTTTTCCTCTTCTCGGCATATGGTGAAGATCATGACTTCTCTCCATGCCGAGGTAGCTGGATATAGGATGGCCGAGCGCTTGATGAGGAGGAGTCATTCTCATAGCGAGATGGAAGCTACCGGGTGTGACCATGAGCCCTCAAGTGCATTCAGAGCACCGGCGTAGCTAGAGTCCTAGGCGTGGTTGTGCACCCTCTGAGGGATCCCATAGGGATTGAGAGACCATTTTGTAGCATTTTTTCAGATATCTATATGAGTGTTTTTGTACTTTTTGGGCTCATTGAGTGTTTTGACCATGCCTAGTGCATGATGGCATTGTATATGAAACTTGATATTATATATATATATATATATATATATATATATATATGGATTTTGATAGACTCTTGGTGCCTAGAATTTTGTGACTCATTTCCACATGTGTACTTAGATGTTTTTAGAATATTTGTTTTCATGTTTTTCAGAATGTATGCAATGGATAACAAATGATAGTAAACAAAATGTTTTACTTTGTATGTTTTTGTAATGCTGATATGAGATGATACTAACATATGGTAGTACTGAACTTTTGAACTCTTTGGGAAATATTTGTAATTTCTTCTTATGTTGGAAAAACGTGATGAATGCATAGTGATAAAGAGATGAACTTGCCCCAATCCCAATTCCACGCAACTAGTAAGATGCGAGGGCTCAACACCAAGAGTTAGGAAGGGCACAAGTTGTATGAGTTTGATTGAATGGAATGATGAGAGATAGAAAACTAGTAGTAAATAAAACCAAATTTAGACCTACACACCTACCCTACTCAGAACTACTACCAGCTTAGAAGGCCACTTACTTTCCAGTTTATCTAGACTTAGATTCATAAATGGCAACTTGGTTGACAAAATCTGGTTTTGAGGATTTGATCTCTTTGGAATTTGGATATTTGTTTTCTCTTAATAGAATTTGATTTGTGTTTTTAGCATACCAAGATTTGTTAATTTGTGTGACTGGACCCCCCACACCCTGCCTCATGCCACTAGTAAGAAGCATGGGTTTGTCACCAAAGGCAAGATATAGGTGAGTAAGGGCACTTCTTTCCTTTCCCAACCTCACACCACCAGTAAGAGATGTGGGCTTATCACCGAAGGTTGATGGGGCAAAAAGAAGTGTAAAATAAAATATTTTTTTTCTTGGTGCTTTTGATTTCATTTGATTTTGACATTTTTGATCTATGACTTTGGGATATCCTTTCATTCAAAGAGATTTAAGAGGGATAGATGTGACACCAAGAAGCTTCTAGAACAGACCATAGGTAAGGACAACTTCACCTAGTAGAAAGAAAGAGCAAAGCCAAGTATGTAGGCCTTGGTATGGTTTTCATCAATACTTGTCTATCAAACTTGATGAGAAGATTTGAAAATAGTTGATGATGTTTGAAGAGATGTGATTTGAATGCTTTTGCCAATATTTTCATAAATTTGTAATAGATTGCTTAAGAGTAAGCTCCTGGACTACCATTTTTATGAAATGAGTGGACAAAATGAAACAACTAAATGACTAATGCAATGTAGGTAGCTATAATGTACAAGTGGTGATTTTGATGTTTTATGCGTAAAACCATTTAAGATGCAAGGAATTGATAGTTTCACTGAATTCCTCACCTTCTAGTGTGCACAAGAGATACGCACCATTTCCGTAGTCCTTCATGACTTGGTATGGGCCCAACCATTTGGGCCGGAACTTTCTTCCTTCACTAGTTTTCTTATCGATCCGGTTGTCTAGTCTTAGAACTAGATCTCCTCATATATTTCTCACTCATAGACCTTTTTTTTGTACTGCCGGCACATCCGGTCAGCATAGGCTCTATGCCATTGTTTGGCATTTAACCTGGCCTCATCAAGGCTTTCTAGTTGAGAGAGGCGTGCCTCCCTATAAGCTTCTTCATCCAAAATCCCTTGTAATGAGATACGGAGACTGGGTATTTCAACCTCAAGTGGGAGAACTGCTTCTGCTCCGAATACCAAGTGAGAAAGGAGTTGCTCCTGTTGGTGTTCTTATTGAGGTTTGATGGGCCCACAAGGCCGGATATAGTTTTAAATGCCAATCTCACTTGTTCTCCTTGACCATTTTGAGGAGAATAGCTTTTAACATTTTGTTTGTCGCTTCGGCCTGCCCATTGGCTTGAGGGTAGTAAAGAGAGGCCGTGTGATGGTTTATCTTGAATTTGCTACATAACTCATGGACTTCATCATTTTTAAAGGACGTGCCATTATCTGAGATAATGACTTGTGGGACACCATACCTACAAATGATTTGATTCAGAATGAATTTGGCAATTACCGAACCTGGTACGGTGGTGAGAGGCATGGCCTCCACCCATTTGGTAAAATATTCCATGGCTGTAATTATAAAATTATGGCCATCGGTTGATGAGGGAGAGAATTTCCTATCAAGTCTAGACCCCATGTGGAGAAGGGCCATGGGTCTATTATTGGTTCAAGGATTGTCTTTGGCATGTGAATCTCGTGAGAGAATTCTTGGCATTTGTGGCACTTACGTACAAATTCCACTATCGCATCATGCTCAAGAGTGGGCCAAAAATAACCCATCCGATGTATTTTTGAGTGGTGGCGTGATGACCCAAAGTGGCCTCCACATATCCCATTGTGGGATTCATGAAGAATCTTCTTGGATTCTTCTATGTCGACGCATCTTAGAAGCATGTCATCGAAGGCTTTACGATAGAGTACCTGGTCTAAAACAACATATTTAGCGGTAATAATGTAACCACCTTCTTTGTTGTGATGTGGCACCTTTGGGTATGTATGGTCCATGATAAAATTGATGATATCAGTATACCAGGGACATGTAGAAATGGGGGCCTGGTTTCGATGAAGTATACACACTCATCGGGAAAGTCTAGATTTACCAACTCACCTCCATCTAGTGGATTGTCAGCTAACCAATCTGCAATGATTTGTCCCTTAATGGATTTTTGGTTTATGAATGTTAACTCAAATTCTCCCATTAAGGTTATGAAATGCCAACCTTTTTAGATAAAGATCCTTGTGTGAGAAATGTTCGTAAATGATCTATCTTTACAATGACCCTTATTTCTGGTTTAACATGTAATGTCTTAAACATTTTGTTGCAAAAATTATGGCAAGGCATTCTCTCTCTGCCTGTGTGTAAGTGTGTTTCATAATCGAGCAAATGTTTGGCTAATGAAATAGACCGCACGTTCTCATTTATCATTGTCTTCTTGAGCCAGCATGTAAGCTAGTGAGACATGAGTGGCTCGTGAGTATAGGATCAAAGGGTGGTCTGGTTTGGGAGGCATTAGCATGGGTGGAGACAACAAGAAGTGTTTAACTGCTTCAAAGGCCTCATTTGCATTCTTCATTCCAATCAATGTTATAATCTTTCTTTAATAGATTGTTGATTGGATGAATGGAAAAACTTAGATCTGGGATGAACCTTCGGATTGCACCGAGTTTCCCAAGAAATGACCTGATTCAGACTCGTCCGATGGTGGGATCATTTTGAGAATAGCCCATATTTTGGCTGGATCAACATCAATCCCTCGTGAAGATATAATGTAGCCCAGAAGTTTGCCTCCTGTCACACCAAACACGCACTTCTCTGGATTTAATGTGATGCCATATTCAATTAATCATGAGAGGATGATACGGAGCACTTCCGGATGATCACAATGTTTCTTGGCCTTGGCCAACAAGTCATCCACATAGGATTCCACAATTTTATGGATAAGATCATGGAATATATAAGTCATTTCCCGCTGATATGTAGCGCCGGCATTCTTAAGACCAAATGGCATGACAACGTAGCAATAAGTTCCCCAAGGAGTTATGAATGTAGTTTTGGCTTGATCTGTTTAGATATTTTAATTTGATTATACCCTGAGAACCCATCCATGAGGGACAATAGTTCAAATCCAGTTGTTGCATCAATGATAACGTCAATGGATGGTAATGGGAAGTCATCCTTGGGACAAGCTTTGTTAATATCCCGAAAATCTATGCAAATGCGTATCTTCCCATTCTTTTTAGGATGGGGACGATATTAGATACCCATTGTGAATAGTCAATGGGCTTGATGAATCCCACTTGGAGAAGTTTTATTACTTCTTTTTACCATGAGAGCCACTTTTGGCTTCATTGGTCTTGACTTCTATTTAATTGGTTTCACATCTGGTTTAGTGACAAGATTATGTACCATGACTTGTGGTGCAATGCCCATCATTTCTTTATAATTAAATGAAAGATTTTGATGTTCTTTGAGGATTTGGGTGTGTATTTCTATCTCCTCGGAGTAACGAGGATCCCAACTTCAAAATTTTGGTTCTTCCTCCATTCCAATGTTTATGTCAATGGTTTCTTCTATTAAAGAAGTGTTACCTTCTTCAAATTTAGGTGGGGCTGGAGGTAGTTCCAAGCTTTCTCCATTTTCTATCTCATAGATATCGAGATCCTTCTATGGAGGAGACTCTACCATGGGATTTCCAAAATAGGAAGAGGAATGTGGTATTAGGGAAAGATCAACTATACGGTGAGCAAGGTGTAGCTCCACATAGGTGTTTAGATATTCGAGAGTGATTCTATCATCGTCAAAGTGATCCATGATAGAAAAATCATCCTCAGCTTCTCCATGAGTCAGGAGTGAGTTTTTTGGTATTTTACGCACTAATGGTTTGGTATGAAGTGATACCATGAAATTTGTATCCTCCAACTCATTGTTTGGGGTGAAACGGGAAGCTGAGGTTGCTATTGAGTCTATGAGAAGGTTCTGCTCTCATGGGATTGCTTCAATTGATATGAAGTTAAATCCCTTGCTTAGATCTAACACCGTTTTGTATAGTTGTAAATGTTCAGCCCTAGTTTCATATACCTCGGAGACTTGGTTTGCAACTAGTTCATGAGTCTCCTAGCACTCTAATGTTATTGACACCCATTCTTTTTAGCTAGATGAGGCCAAGGAGGAGAGCTTCGTACTCAGCCCCATTGTTTGTACATTCAAAGTTTAATTTAAAGGTGAAAGGTAGGATCTTTCCCTTAGGTGAAGTAAAGATCACTCCCGCCCCAGCTCCAAAGTGACATCTAGCTCCATCGAAGTGGAGAGTCCAATACTTGTTTGGAAAAATGGATGTTGGGATATTTTCGTATCTATTTCTTTTGCTTTTGGTTACCTCTACCATAAAAATTTCATCTGATGGAAGAGAAGCAATTCCTATGGTGTGTCCCATACCCATGGAATCAAATGGTAGGAGAATAGGTAAGTCCTTTTCTAAGCAACTCGACAATTTTTGCGGTAGTCCCTAGTGACACCATTTTTATAACATTGGTCTCATTTTTGAGTACTGGAATGTCCTCAGTTGGATTTGTAATTTCCAACTCAGTGGTGGGTATCAACTTTTCTTTTGGTTGTGAATTAGTTGGTTTGACAAGCTGATTTTTTGGGAGTTCAAACTCGGAGTGAACACCTGGTCTTTTCTTCAAATCAGCTAGGTGTATATCGAAGGGTTTTGGGTCACCTTGTGCCACAAATATTTTCCCTAAGTGTAGAAATCTTATTTCTTGGAATAAGCGTGGAAGGGATTGCCTTCATGCGGTGTATCCATGGCTGACCAAGGATCATATTATAATTGGTTTCCGATCTATAATATAAAACTCGGTGAGGACCATCTTGGGTCCTAAAGTGACTGGTAAAACTATGGTTCCAATCGAAGTGGCTTTGAGGCTATCATAACCTCTTAGCGTATTTCACGTCGTGGAACAAGTTTGTCTCTCCATATCCTAACTTTTGAAGAAAAGTGAAGGGGACTATATTAACTTGCCCCATCATCAACCATTGCACGTTTAACATAATTATTGTAGACCCAAACTTGTAAATGTAAAGTTGGGTCACCTCTTCATGTAATTTCAATGTCTGTTGGCATTTTGCTTATATCGAATATAAATTCAGTATCCCTATCTGGCTGCCCCGGAGGATAAACGTCAAAGTCCACATGGTTTACTTGCATTTTCGGAGGAGGAGTGATGTTGATTAAATGACCAAGGCCTAATGCTTCTAAGAGGGCAGCCCTCTGTGGGTGGGAGAGTTTTTTAACAAATCCAAAAAGGAGATGTGAGAGAAGGTTTTAGTTAAATCATTAATTAAATCATAGGTGCCTATGGGTTTTACCAATGTTTGTTGACTATTTGTGTCTGGTTCCAATGGATAACTTGGAGTAGGTTGGGATGAATAATCCCATGTGTTCTTGTTATGGTTTCTATGGGTAGCTTGGTGTCTAACTCCACCAAACCAACTATCTTAGTTTGAGGTCGAGTTCCTAATTGGGGTGCGACTGGTGGATTTAATGAAGTTGAAGCTTCATGATCATTGTTTCCTATCATGACACCCTTGTTTGTTCCATTAGGATCTAACCTGTTATTGTTAGAATGGTTTGGGAGTGGATCATTAAAGATTTGAGGGGTGCATTTTGAGGGGAAACTACCCCTGCATAAGTGTTTGGCATGGGTACTATAGAATTTGCTAAAAACATATCTATAAAGAGTTGTTTTTGATCTTTCTGGAAAATGTTGCATGAATTTATTGTATTCACGACAAGTCCTAGTATCGTGGCCTTGAATCTTGTGGAAGCCACAATATAAATTGGGATTATAATTTTGAGGTTGTTGATTTATAATCTGTTGTGGCCCAAAATTCTGATAAGGTTGTTGGTTGTTAGAGTTAAAATTTTGAGGTTGTTGCCTTTGGTTTTGACTCTGATATCCAAGTTGGGTTTTGATTTGGACTTTGTGTTTGGATTTTTCATTGTTTTTGTTGTTGTTGTTTTGCCATGGTGGATGATTAAAATCCACCACGTTGATTGTTGGAGTAAAATTGTTATTTCATTGATTATTAACAGGTGGTGCAAAATGTTTACAACATTTTCCCTTTTAACTTGGTCGTTACTCCATCTGTTGTAACTCCATGGTTCTTGTTAAGGATCTTAGGTCCTTGATTAGCATTCCTAGCATTAGGATAGGCCGCGGTGTTTTGATTGGGAGTGGTTAATTTCCATTTGTCCCATATGTCTTACGACCACTATCTATCGCTGCTTGGTCGATTCGAGAGAGCACTCTTGAGTACTTCATCGTAAGTTCTTAGTGGGAACTTTGGACTTCTTCCTTTATCTCTCTATTGAGAGAATTAAGGAATAAATCACATAGTTCCATTTGATCCATGTTTGGAGCACTCACTGATGAGTAGAGAACCATATGCCATCTTTGGATAAAATGAGCAGCGGATTCATTATGTTCTTGTTTAATATGCAAGAACTCCCTGATTCCCATTCTTAACAATTTGTTCATGTCAAAAGCTTTGATGAATTCTGACACGAGTTGTTTAAATGAGTGTATCGAGGCTTCAGGTATTCTGTAATACCAATCAAGGGCAATACCTTCTAAGGTCTTAGGGAATATTTTAGTGACAACCCCATCCCAAGGGAGTAACTCCCGTATGGTTGTGGCATAGGCCTTAATGTGTGCGTTTGGGTCCCCTTCCCCTTTGTATTTGGGAAAATCGGGAAGAGGTCTTGGAAGCATAACACTTCGTATGGTGAAGTCTAGGGGCTCTTTTAAATATTTTGAATAAGTCCCTACTACGTAGGCCTCAACCATCGATGGGGCTTGCTGAGGGGGTTGAGGTGGAATGGGTTGTTGATATGGCATAGCATATGCATTTGTAGGGACATAAGGGAATCCTGTGGTTGAATGAACATCCCAGAGAAGAGAACATGTCTCCTTGTGGTGACTTTGAATAAATGTTTAAGTAAGGAGGAGCATTGTTCTGGTATGGGTTGTTTGGTGCCAAGCCGGGAGGTGTCATGTTTTCAACTGGAGCGGCATTTGAAAATGTGGTCCTAGTTGGTGTTTGTTGTGGGTAACTATAAGGATTTTGAGGAGGCATGCCTAAATGTGCCTGTTCCTGTAAGGAGGTCGACCTGACTGGGATGATGCAGAGGGTTGGGGATTCTGCTTGCCCAAAATATGAATTTTGGTTTGCTTGAGCAAGTTCCAGCCCTCTAACCTTTTCAGCTAAGGCTGAAATGACCTCCATTGGTGAAGACGCAGTGCTTTTCCTTAAGGGTGTTTGTTGTATAGCTTGAGGTTGTAAAGGGGTATGATACCCTGCTATGAATTGATCGTTACCTTGCCAAGCTTCACCGAGGGTATTTCCCATAGGTGGAGGAATGGGGGTGTTCTCCTGGAATAGGGTATCAGACTGTATTTGTAAATTCCCTATAGGTGGATACATATTTTGGAAGCGTTGTTCACTTTTAGCAAAGCATGCTAAGTACTCCTCATCCAAAAAGGGGAGTGGGTCTGATTGTCTACTGATCTGTGGTCTGAACAAGACCCGAGGAGATGAAATGGATTCTCCAAGTAAATGTCATATTGTTAGAGCCTGATGGCTCTGGTTGTTGTGTTTGTGTGAGTTGATCAAACTCCTCGATTCGGAATGAAGAACTAGAGCTAGTCTTGTGAGGGGAGTTTGAGATGACAAGTAATTACTTGAATAGTTATCAGCCCATGCAAAAGTGAGGGTGATGGTTGTCTATTTGTTTGACTATAGTTTACTTCGAGACCTAAGAGAGGTCTTCCATATGCATCGTATCCCGACATATTTGGGGGTATATGAATACCCGAGAATAATGGGAAAGAGTGAAGGTGGATGGAAGAAATGAAAATAGAAAGAGGAATATTAGTTTGTTCACATCGGGTTCACCAATTTTGTATGATGGAAAAGTGACATGTGAGCATGGGAATCTACAAGTACCTCTTCCTCGTACCCGACCTCTCCGAGGTCGTGTCGAGACAACCGGTGAATGTTGAATGTGAATAGATATAGACAAGCTAATTGGGTAATCTTATATCCTCAATACGCAATAATGGAATCTGTGAATCTAAGGTGAAGAAGGCCCTCCTAACCTGAATTGGTGTAATGGTTCATTCGGATATAATGGCTGCTTGGAGGCTCCAATCAATGTTGAGCTCTACCGAGATCCTGTTTCTTGGTTGTTGGATACGTGGGAAGTGACCTGTGGGAGCTTCGTATATATCTCCAGACAAGGTCATAAAATGGTGATGGGTGATTTAGTGGATTTGTAGTTAACTATGGGTGGTTTTTTGGTCTAGCCCAAAAAATATTAGATTGATTGGCTTCTATGTTTAATACGGAGAACTGTACTATAATATCTAGTGGGAGTGGTGAGGATCTAAATACAGTGTTCGTAAGTCAGGTGTCAATACTTAACTGATTTGTAGGCCCGTTGGGTTGTGGGACTTGGGGATCACAACCATGATTTCATGGTTGTTGTGGACCTATTATGGTCATGTGAAGAATCAATCCCTTCTCCCAACTATCCTAGTAATCGTATGCCTTTTCAGCCTCTATGTTTAGAACTAGAAGTTGTATGATTTTCTTAGAGTACCTAACAGTGTTTCTGGCAACTTGAATGCGTAAGCTAGTATCTATGTCAATGAGGAGGTCTCTGCATCGTTAGGTTGTGGAACCAAAGGATCGCAACCAAATGTTTTCTCTCTTTCGAATCCTTACATAGTCATTCAGATGTTTTATCAAGGTAGTCTATAGTTAGGATGGTTTGACCAAAATGTGTAAGCTTTGTCGTCTTCGATATTTAATCCTCTTAGTTGCTCACTAATTGCTTGTAAGTTTGTTGTTGCTCGAAAGACCTGTATCCTAAGGTCCTGATCTATATCAGCTAATGTCATGGGTAGATTTGGTTGAGGCACTATGGGTTCAAATATATATACTCTCTAGGCTCTCTAGGTCCTGTGATTGTCATACAAAATGATTCAACTTTTAACTAAAATTAATAAATTGATTACGAAAGAGGTATTTACACTATGCAAGCATTCTTCTATTTTTGTATTTTTCAATGATGTATTTTAATGAAATTGAAGAGCAGCTACTCTAGTATATTTATAAAATGGACAACTAATCTAGAAATAGAATAAAAACAAGAAAAGTAGCCTGGTATGGCTATTTGCCTGTGTAGTTGTGATTTTATCCTAAATATCTAAGAAACTAAATATATTAAATTGAAAGGCTCTCGATCCTACCTCAGAAGTGAGGAATGAATCATTTTCTCATAAACTATCAATCCCCACAGCTTCCCTGGTGATATCGAGAGTGAAACTTTTAACTGAAATGAAATAATTCACTACTCTATTTGATATGTTGTAACTAGAACTTTGATAGCTCAAACCTGGCATTTACAGAATAGTGGTAAATCTAGTTGTGTGTGATTTCATCCCCTTAGTGTGATCTCCTCATCCTTCGTGTCCTCGTGAATCCAGAAAGTGTGTATATGATAGTATCAACAGAAGATAGCATTCGAACAATGGCAACTTTGGATATAGACCGAATACAATGCGAGTAGGAGAGGGATAGCGCAAGTGAACAGAGCTTGACTATGTAATTCCTAGCGGGATTTATTATGGGAATACAACACAAGTGTACCGAGAGTTTAGAAACTATCCTTGTGACAAAACAAAACCTACAACTTTAATGGATTCTAGTCTATAAATGAAGCTATTCTATGCTAAACTGATTGTATGGAGCAACAATGGAACAAGACTGAAACAAGAAGATTATATGACCTCTAAAAGACCAACAATGGAAGAAAAACATGAAATTGATAGAATTCTAAGCAAGAAATTGAAAGACTGAATAAGAGAATTGAGAAGATGAGGGGCCATTTGCTTGAAAACAAGTTGGCTATTTATAACCAATGCATTTACCAAAGGGTAACTCCCATTTGATCTCTTTTACTATAAACAAAGGAAAAACACTATTACCAGGGGACCAAAAACATTAATGCAAGCCAAATTTGGTTTGAAGGGTATAACTATCAAAAGTGGTCAAAAGTATGTCTACATGATGTTTATACTTTTGAAGTATCTCATTACAACATTGGTATATACCACCGACTTGGTTTACGACCAATTGAGAATCACCAAAGATGTTGATTGATTTGACATCTAGGGCATAGGTGACTTGAGACCTAATACAAAGTGCTTCACATTCAAGCAATGTTGTTTGTACAATAAAAATCTAGTTTGAAATACAAAGGCATGGGTTCACCATTAATTGGAATGAGGATAACACCAGCCCCACCTCTACACTGGCACTTGGAACCATCGAAGAAGAGTGTCATTTCAAAAGTGGGTTTGTCTAAGGAAAGGGTAGCAATTGACTCATATGGAAAGTCAAAATTAAAGAGTTGATCCCCAGAAATAGGTGCCTCATCCAATTGGTTGGCAATGGCCTAGCCCTTAATGGACTTTTGATGAATGAATTCGGGGTTGAGTTCAGCTAAAAGCATAATCCAGAGTGTGGCATGCTGGTTTTGGTAAGGTTTGGCATACATGAAGTGTAAGGGGTTAGTGTTGGTCATAACAAAGGTTTTGTGGTTAAGTAGGTAATGACGGAGTTTTGTGGCAACGAAAACCAAGGCTAAGCAATTTTTTTGGAATGGGTGTATCAGGTTTCATAGTCCAAAAGAGTATGGCTTATATAATAAACCACTTGTTCCTTGTGTTGTTCATCACGATGAGCAAGCATGGCTCCCAAGGAGTGATCGGTAGCTGATATGTATAGGTAGAAAGGTTGATCATCTTTAGGTGGAATGAGTACAGGTGGTTGGAGAAGGTATTGTTTTAGGGCCTCAAAAGCTTTGTGGTAGTCATCATCCCATTTAAAGGAGACATCCTTCTTGAGTAGGTGATTAAATGGTTGGCACCGATCGGATAATTACAAAATGAAATGGCAAATAGATCAGAACTTACCTTGCAGCTGCTACATAGTTGTCTAAGGTTAGTAGGTGGAGGCATTTCGAGAATGGCTTTGAATTTAGCAGGGTCAACTTCTATACCACATAGGAAATGATAAAGCCCAGGATTTTTCCTAAGAGGACCGCAAAGACGCACTTCTTAGGCTGAAGACGAATGCAATATTTAATGAGATGGTCAAATATGGTTTTGAGGATGGTGAGGTGCTCGGAGCAGCATTTAGATTTGGCTAGGAGATCATCCA
Organism: Taxus wallichiana var. yunnanensis; assembly: GCA_018340775.1. NCBI lineage: Eukaryota > Viridiplantae > Streptophyta > Pinopsida > Cupressales > Taxaceae > Taxus > Taxus wallichiana. The sequence goes on from CM031238.1 coordinate 523,931,022, forward strand.
TGTAATCTTCCAATATACGATGCATGATATCAAGGAAGATGTAAGTCATAGCCCGTTGATATGTAGCACTAGTGTTTTTAAGGCCAAAAGGCATGACTCGGTAGAAGAAGGTCCCCTAAGGGGTGATGAACGAGGTATTTTGTTGATCCTCTCGGGGAAAGTAGGATTTGGTTATAACATGAGAATCCATCCATGAGTGATAGCATCTCGTGACTAGTGGTAAGGTTAACCAGTTGATCAATACATCGGTTAAGGGAAAGTTATCTTTTGGGTAGGCTAGGTTGAGGTCATGGAAGTCTGTGTAAATGTGGAGTCCCCCTATCACCTTAGTGACAGGGACAATGTTAGAAATCCAATGAGGATAATCAATGGGTAATATGAAGGAAACAAAAAGAAGGTGTTGAAGCTCTTCTTTGACGAGAAGGGCAATGCGAGGGTGCATTTTCCTTAGCTTTTGTTTGATGGGTTTTGCATCGGGAATGGTTATGATATTGTGGACCACTATAGTGGGGTCAATACTGGGCATGTCTACATAAGACCAAGAAAAAGTGTGGTTATGATCTTTGAGAAAAGAAGTGATGGCTTCCTGTTTAGTAGCATCCAAAGATTGGCCAATCTTTAGGATGTGCAGTCATCCTAAGTATGAATGTTGATTTCGATAGTTGATTCATTCAACACGGTTGCAACTCGAGAGTAACGACTGATGAATATAAGATTCTTCTACACCAAGGTAGGTGAGTATAGATTCATCATCCTGACATTGAACAACGTTAATTGAAGGTATATCATCATCGATCATTTCAGGATACGGGAAGGGAAGAGAGGAAGGAGCCTTGCCCTTGCGTTGATAAGTCAAAGGCCCCAAGGAAATGGTGTTTATGAAAAAAAAATTAGGAGGGATATATTTTGGATCTATTCGACTCAATTCACGGCGAAGGTGGCGATGAAGGTGGAGATGGTGAAAAAGGTGGATAAGGGTTGATGTTCTTGATGGGTGTAATGCGGGATTTCTTGGTAGGTGGTTTAGGAAATCCGATACCACGATAGTTGTAATGTTTACAGGTGGTACATAGAATAATGGTATGGTGGCCTTACTTGTAAAAGTAAAAACCAAAATCCTTCCACACACATCGACGTAGGAAGGTGTGGGAAAAATGGTGATTGGTGAGAGATTGGAAGTCAGCGGAAAATGGGCGGGTTTGTGATGGTGGTTTGGGTGTGTACATGGTAGTATCAAGTCCCCCATAGGTGAGACTGGTACAAAGATGAGGATGACCATAAAGGAGGTGTTCTCCTATTCAGTGATCATAGCAAGGGTGTTGGTGAAGACTTCCATACTCTTGTGGAGTAAGGAATGTGTTGACACTATATAGGTGGTATTCCCCAGAGTGAGGCATTGAAAAACACCTTCTAAGGGATCGGTGGTTGGTATGTGGGTAGTGGGAATAGATGATATGTCAAAGGTTGATGCGGAGGTGGAGTTAACAAATTGGGAAATCGACTTGGGTTAGCCATGGGGTTATGGTGGCGGTAGGAGTGGAAGAGGTATGTGCGGTGGAGGTGGTGAATGTATTGGTAAGCGGAAGTGTAGGTGAAGTGATAGTGGTTGTGAAGGTGGATGCCTTAATGGGTATGAGCACATCATTAGGTCAGTAAAGCATGTTACATGTTTTAAAAGGTGATGGATCAGTTGGAATAGTATAGGTGTGTCCTTCATGCTCAAACTTTAAGCAACGATGCAAAGTGGAAGGAACGCAACCCATAACACGAATCCAAGGTCTGCCAAGCAACAAGTTATATTGGAATTCCCCCTCCAAGACGTAAAATAATTTTGGGACAAAAAGTGCGGGGGCCTACGTGAATGTGGAGGATGACAAAGGTTCTAATGTAGAGGTGATAGCATCAATGAATGAATGTAATATGACAGGATGTTTATGCATGTAATTATCAAGAATTCATATTTGAGTGAATGCATGGGATGAAATGATGTTCATGCTTGCACCCCATCTACCATTACATGTCGTACATGTATATCATTGATGTGGACAGAGATGAAGAGAGCTAGGGTCCTGGGTCATCAATTTGGTTTTGTGTAATCTCTTCCTCCGAGAAGCTAAGGAGGTTACTTGGTGAGTAGGGTGAGGTGAAGATGAAGGTGGTAATTTGGTGAGAGAGGCTACATGATGGGGTGTGATAATGGAGGCTACGGGTGTACGGTCATTGGGTAAAACCTCAATAGATTGAAGAACCTCCATGAGATCTTGACGATGGGATTTAGAGGTCCTGGATGAGGCCATATAAGTACATTTTGAGGGGAGATTGGTGCAATTGTTTGAGCATGGTGCAATGTGTGAATCCATTATAAATATGGTATGTGGGGCTGCGGATAGTGATTTTAGGTATGGGTGTAGATGGTATGTTGGGTATAGGATTGGTCAGCAAGTCAGTTGCCTTTTCTTTTCCCTTATCCTTCTGAGCACATGTAGTGATGTGTATCATGTTGATTTGAGGGGAGTTATTAAATGGAGAAGGTGTAGGATGAGTGGTATAATGACATGATGGGAAAAAACCTACTGGAGGAGAAAATCCTTGTGAAGTGAGCTGAGCGCAATGACATTTAGGTGATGGCATGGCAAGTTCTCTAATGTGAACCATGTTAATTTCGAATCTTGGAGGTGGTTCTAGGAGCTGTGGGGGTGGAGGTCATGGTTGTTGAGTGGGTAGTGTGGGAATGGGTGTCGGTGAAGTAGGGTCCTCATCGAGAAGGTCATCGTCATCAAAGTTGGCTTTCGAGAGGACACAATTAGATAAGGACGGTTTTCAAGGCCTTACAGTTCTCCACATCATGCCCTGACACATGATGGTAGGCACAAATTTTAGTATCATCAAACCCTTTTGGCTTGGGTTTGAGGGGGTCATAAGGTCTGAGTGGTGGTAATGTGATGATAGAAGTCTCAAGGAGGTTGGCTAATATTTTGGCATAGGACCCTACTAGTGGGTTGCAATGGGAAGTGAAAGTGGGTTTGGGTGTAGGTGTGGTTGATTGTTGAGGAATGGTCCTTGTAGGAGGGGGAGTAGGTCAAGCTATGGTTTTGGGTGCTGGCATGGTCTTGGGTGTGGTCATGTTTGTCTAGGTAGGGGTATGGTAGATGAATGGGCAGGAGGGTGTGTGGTTGTTTTGACTACCTTATTGGGAGGTAGCGGAGTTTTTCTTTGGGTTGCACCTTCTTGGGTAAAGGTGATATGGGTGTATGGGATCTAGCAGGAAAAGCAGATGGGGGAAGAGGGCAAGTCATCCAGGGGGATAATGGAGGTGTTGTGAAGGTAGATGATATGGGTCGTGTAGGGGGTGTGAGGGATAGAGACTGAAGTGTAGTGGGTAGTGAAGAAATAGCTAAGGGTATTGGAGGTATGTGTGGTAAAGATGCTACAGGTGCATGTGTAAGTCATTTTGGGTGCCCGGGTAGGTTAAAGGTTTGTGAGGAAGGGACGAGATGTTGTATTTTTTGTTTATTGATGGGTGGATGTTCCTTAACCATGTTGGGAAGTTGAGGTCCTCGGATGGACGAGACAAGTGCAGTGTGATTGGCACAGCTGGGGTATGAGTTCTATGGTTTTGGTTCTTCTGTTTGGGTGTCAGAGTATGTGTGGTGTTGACTTTGGAGGATGTAGCTAAATCTAGTTTGATAGGTGGATGAGTAAGGCTGGTGGTTGGGGTGACCCCTAAAGTGGTAATAGGTTTAGTCGAGGAAGATGTTGTAGGTGTGGGTTTGGGTTTAGATGTAGGTTGGGTTATGGGTAAGGGTGTGTGTTGAGCTATGATGGGTGTTATGGAAGAAGATACAATAGAGGTGTATGTGTTTAGTTTGGTTGGTTGAAATATTTTTGGGTAGATAGTGGAGGTATCAACAAGTGACATCTGCATCTGTATTGAGACAGGAAGAAAAAGGTGCCCCCAAAGTAAGGCCCTATCCACATAATCTAAGTGATCGGAAAACATGAGAACGTAACATCCGTAGGAGGAGTTGATGAGGAACTAATGGCAATTCCCATAAAATGTGTCTTAGAGACAGGGAATTGGCTAGCTTCAGCTTCCATGGGTAAGAGAGCCAAAAGTAGGTCTGCAGGATCTTGGGTAGTTGATGGAGAATGCTCACCAAGAGGCAAAGGTATCTCAACTGGGTCTGTGATAGGTGGAGGAGATGATGGGAACTCCTTTGTAGGTGGAGGAGATGATGGGATCTCTCTCGTAGGTGGAGGAGATGATGGGTGCTCCTTTATGGGTGGAGGAGATAAACAAGTATCCTCCGTGGACTGAAGAAGTATTATGGGTATCGGTTCCCTAGGTGGAGAAGCCAAAGGTGAAATGGTCTCGATGTTAGTGGAAGGCTCCTCCATAGGTGAGGAAGGAGGTGAAAGGTGTTCCTCTGTGGGTGGAGGAATAAGTGAGGTAGGTTCCAATGCAGAAGGAGGATTTTAGGCTAGAATCTCCTCTATGGAAGGAATATGGGGTAATTGGGAAGCAACAGGTGTGTCACTAAAAATAGCATGGACCTCATGGGTATGGCTATCATGAGTTGAGGTCTCATCGGTTTGATCAGACGAAGGGGCATGATTGGGAAATGGTTTCTTGAAGATATGTAGGTTTTGATTAGCGGGGGTGTTAGAGTTATCCACAGTTAACTTGCCTTTCTCGAGCATTTCTTGGATAATATTTTGAAAGTTATGCAATTTCCATCACTATGACCCTTTACTCGATGATAGTTATAGAAGTCATGTTCTTTATACCATGTGGGCATGGGGTGAGCAGGGTCAAAACTAGTGTGTGGTTTTATGGGTAGAAGGGTGATGGCCCTAGCTTTAATAAGATTTTCTAAGACAGAAGAATAAGGCTCCCCAATTGGGGTGTATTTTTGTTGTTCTCGTCTAAATTGAAAAGTCTAGATGAGTAAGACATTAGATGAAGGGGTAGCCTGATTTGACAGATGATCTGGGACAGCCTTGAGTACCACCGCGTTAGCGGTTCCATTGTCCTTTGAATAATTGTTCTGTGGTTTGGAAGAAGAAGAGGTATCATTTGACTTGAATGTCGAGTTCTTACTGCGTATTGGATTTTCTTCTCTTTGATGGCCCGAATCTCTAGCTTTCGTGAGATGGTGAATGCTTCATCAAATGTTTAGAAGGTTTGGACCTGCAAGTTTGGTGAGATATGTCTAGCACAAGCCCGTGTGAAGAGCTCGATGATTTTTTTGTGGCAATTGGAAGGTGAGTTGATTGATTAGGATACACTAACGAGCGATAAAATCTATGATAGATTCGTCATCATACTGACGCATGGAGTATAGGTCAGCCATGGTAACCTTCTTCACAATATTGATGGAGAAGTGATCCAAGAAGGTTTGGGCTACCCGATTAAAAGAAAACATAGAGTGTCTAGGTAACCCACTATACCAATCTAACGCAAGCCGATATACATGGGAAAGGTCCTTAAAAGCAAAGTGTCATCATGAGTGATCAGTAGCACCCATGTTTGAATGACCACAAATGTTGTTATGGTTCTCCTTTGCTATTAAAGTGGTTGAATTTAGGCATATCCTAATGTACGGGGTATGGATGAATAGGAATGGATGGGTGGATGGGCTCGTTGCAAATTTCATCATAGGTGAGAGTGTTGCAGGATCCAGAAACCAATGCCTCCAATGTCTACATCTTGTCCATCATTAACTTGATTAGGTTATTGGTAGGTTGTGATGGTTAGGGTGCCTCTTGTAGTGTAAGAGGGTTCGTGTTGGGCATATAACAGGGGTGGCACTCCAAGATATGGCACCGCCATGTAGGTTGATTGAGAAGAAGACAGTGAAATATGGGGTATGTACCCAGAGTGAATAATAGATGAAATGGGAGGCTTCGATAGTATGTATATGGAGGTGGAAGGGTCGTGGTAACCCTAGTGGCAATGGGGGCTAATGATTATGGAATGGAAAGGACCATATTCGAAAGGGGTAGGGGTCACTGACACCAGAGGTGGTAGTGTAGCTACGGGTATATGCGAGACATTAGGGCGGATGAGGTTGTGTTTTGGGTGGTTGTCAAAGGTATAGTGGATGTGGTGGGTGCAACGGAGGTAGCAGATGTGGCAGTCATAGTGGGTATAGGACCTAGCTGCGAAACTATTGGGATTAATGTAGATCCGGGTAGCACGGAGCGATGGGGCTGATGCGGGGAGTGGGAGTGAGAGTTGGGGGGATAGATGTGGGCATGCCATATATCAACTGACTTAAGGCATCTCAAATGGATGAGTGGGAAAGATAAACCGTAAGGCGGCATGGTTTTGGTCGAGTCGTGCAAACTCCTCATCTCTGGTAGCGATAGTGATAGGTTGGATAAGATCCATGGAGGGTGATAAAATGGAAGGTGGTAAAGGACTAGGTGGGGAGCAGTTGACAACTTGCGTGGATAATGAGTGTGTTATTTTATCTTCAAGGTCAGCACCATGTGAACCAGTACTAATCAGGTTAGGCCACTTCTCTGTAAATGACATAGAAAAACAACAGGAACAGGTGAAACATGTGGTAAAAAGTGGACTAGGTACAAAATATTGGCTAGAAAGTGGCACAGGATAACCGATGCCGGTCGGGGTAAACCGATGTTGGTTAGGGGTAACCACTGCCGGTCACTATGGGAAATGGACAGTGAGTCAAAAACAAGGTATAAGGTCAAATCTGATAGGTATGCCAAATCGATGAGTTTTACAAGGCCAATGGGAATGATAGTAGTGACAAGGACTCTAAAAAGTTGAAGAAGGTGAATAAATGTCCCTTTGGGTAGGTTAACCAAAATTACAGTGAACTGACACCAGTTGGGTATAACCGACGATGGTCGAGTAATCGACGAGGTTGTTGGATCGACACGGCCACCGTGAAATTGAAACAGTGATGAAATAAAAATGGTTGTGAATTAAATATAATGTGGTATCGACCTGCACTCGAGAATGATGAGAATATGGTCCAAGCACACTTATATGAAGCTGGAATACACCAACTATGATAAGGAGCATGCAAGTATAAACAAGAAGAATGAAGAACGTGACCTCTCACCTCAAAACATAAGCCAAGCAGAAACACTAAGAAAAATGTGATCCTAAGAGTGCCTTTTCTATTATGTTTGTTTAGCTTATGCTATTTAAGGACTAACTCATGAACTGTAAAATAGATTTTTTTGGTGAGGATGGCTTCCTACAAAAAAGGAGATCTAAAAGGTGAGGTTTCAGGTATGTTATGGTGGGGGTGGGCTTCGCTCTGAAGTATGACTCAACAGAGTAGCGAGCTAGGAGTACCTACCAATCCTCATATCAATGTGATCATTGACAGGCATTCCTAGGAAAGATGTTGTTTAAGAATATGTATTTTTTTGAATTTGTGCAATGTGGCAAGACTCAGAGAGAGAGAGAGAGATATGTGCTTTCTATGATTCATTTTTCAACCATCAGCTGGGAATGACTTCCAGCGTATAGGTTTCCCTCAATTAATGTGAGCTAATGTGATAAATCAGAATGCAATGCACTTATTTTAAGCGCAAATCAAAATATGATGCTTTATGACACAAATGGATGAATAGAAAGAGGGATGCTCTTTCACTAAAATTTGAAAAACAAGAAGAAATGATTTTTTTTAAGTACACCAAAAGAAAGGTTTCTTTTAGAGAAAATAAAAAGAAAAAGGGAGTTACCAAGGAAGAAAATTAATGTGTATGATTTTCAAAAGGGAATTAAACACACAAATTTTCCAAGGAATGAATAAAATGTAAGGAACCCCGAATGGGTCCCACGAGGCGTGCCAAAATGTTTCACCTAATTCTTAGACGTTTCTTTGAATATTGACGAAATAGATACGGTAAGGGGCGTAGGAAGAATACCGTTGGAATGTTGGTTGTTGGGTTGTTGGAGTGCGTATGACTTCGAATCCACATCTAATCATGAGAGCTTCCTTTAGCTAGGAGGAACTACCCGAAATGGAACACAAGACCACTAAAAAGAGTTTAAAAATATGTACAGTGAACTGCCTAGCGTGTGATATATCTGGGAAGTGTGATACTTCCTAGACGGATGTCAATCCACTATTTAAAACAATTTAATGTTGATAATGAAGTAAATCCTATTGTGATTGAAATGATTTAGGTATCTCATCAAAAATACAATAAGAAAGATCTAATCTAATAGGCTAAGTTAAAATAAGATCCGAAAGTCAAGTAACTGGTTCTAGGTCTCTGCAGGTCTGACAAAGGTCTCAGGCAGGTCATAGGTGATTAAATGTGATGTCAAAATAGATGGGTAGGTCATTGTTCTGGGATCTATTAGTAAATACAGAGACCAATGCATGTTAAGGGTGAACGACACCGGTTGGAGAGAACCGGTGCCGGTTATTGTGGAAAACGGGAATCCACAAAGATGAGCTTTGAGTCTCCCTTCCGATTGCACAAAGGACTGGTTAGCCGAGACGAGGTATTTGGCTATTTGGATAGGGTTTGGTGGGGTTTTAATGGGTATGTGGAGGGGTGATTATTAAATGAGGTCAATGGGTGGCTAAGAGAACAAAGGATGACAATATAATGATGAAATGAATGAACTAGAGGAGTACCACAATCTACTTACTAGGAATCTAGTTCGATTTCGTGAGTGAGGAATGAAGGCTTTGGTAAGAGGTTCAAGGTTGTAGAATGATCACCAATCATAGGAAAGCTTCGCATGTGCTATATGTGCTCTCCTTCTTGCTTGGTTGGATCAAATCCTTGCTTTGGGGTGAATACTTGGATGGTGTGTAAGATAAAAATTTTGATCTCCTTCTTTCGCATGTGTGATCTCACCGAAATTCATTCTCGAAGATGTGATATCTCTCAGAATGTGTCAATGTTTTTACTAAAATTTTTACTAACCTCCAAAATAAGGTTGTTTTGGGGATTAAAAGGTGACTCGATGGTAGATCCATCTTAATCGCGATAGTTAGGGGTAACCCAAGCATCGGCCAAGGTGGGATTTCCTAGGTTTGCTTAACTAGGCAATCCCCTCTCTTTTCTCGGGATCTCGTATCATTAACCCGCGGATTGGACTGGAATATTCTTGTAAGCATGCGGGAATGTGGTTAGATGGAATGTAGGCTTGGATTTATTAGGGTTTGGGTAAGTCTTAGTTAGTTATGGTAACTTACTAAGAATAGGTCTTAGGGTGAGTTGGCTAGATGAGGTGTCTAGGTGAGATGTAAGTGTGGGAATTATCTAAATTAAGATATTTAAATAATAAATATGGTGAGGATAATGAATTAATTAAATTAAATTAATATTAGTGGGTGAAGGGGCCATGGCTAGGTGGATGCGGTCAAGGTGTTTATTGTCAAGGGACCAAAAGGGAGTGTGACCTAATTTTAGTATCTACACTTGTCTCAATTTCCATGACCTTGTCTCGGAAACCCATACGAGGCACATGGATGCTACTTTCCATGTATTCCACAACCCACCAATAGAATATCTACCGAGATAGACATCGATTGGAGTCTCGAGTAGCTATCATATTAGACCCTGGCATTACACCCATTCAAAGTTAGGAGAGAATTTTTTCCTTAGATTCACAGATTCCATTATGCGTGTCGGAGACATAAGGTTGCCCAATTAGCTTGGTCATCGCCATTACTTTCACTCCCATTTCAAATTCCACACCAGCTATCTTGGTACTACCCTGGGAGGTCGAGTGCATAGAAGGTCATGTGTTGATTTTATGTCATAAAATTGGTGAACCCGACATGAAAAGCTAGTCTCTAAGCTTTTCCACTTTCGTCCATCCTTTATTTTGCAGGTATTCTTATACCCCCCAAATATTTCAGATATGACAAGTTTGTTTGATCCATTCCGAGTTTCGACATGTACCAGTACCAATCAAACATACCAAAATAGTCACCTTCACTTTCAACATGGGTAGACAACCGCTCATCCACTCAAAACCCTCTGCTTCAGGGAACCAATGTTGGTTCTTCTATGCACATCAAATAATTGGATCAAATCACTTAGACTTACCCCCTTGAATAATCAAGTTCAAATAACATGACATTTATTGGAGAAACTAGTTCATCTCCTCGGGTATTATTTCAATGCCCATCACCATGTAATCCGATCCACTCCCCCATCTTGATGAGGAGTATCTAGCACAATATGCTAGGAGTGAGTAGAAATTCCAACAAATGAACCAATCTTTTGATAGGTTATAAGGGCAAGGTAGTGTCCCACTTCAAAAAAATAACGCTACCCACCACCAACTAACAATACAACCAATGAGGGGTGGCAACATCATGAAAAATTCATAGTGGGACACCATATTCCTCAACAACCTTCAAGGGTTCAACCAAAGGAATCTAAGCAGGGCACTACCCCGTCAATGGGAAATGTCATTTCAGCTTTGGTTGATAAATTTAAGGAGTTAGAGCTTTCCCAGAATACACAAAATTCATATGTTGGGAAAGCATGGGCTCCTTCCTATTCACAAAACTATGGGCAAGTTCTAACCTCACAGAAATCACCAGTATACATGAATACTCCAAATCATGGGGACTTGTTAACTGGGATGGGTACCTTGGGTATGCCTCCTCAAGCCACATATGGTCATCTACAATAGGTGCTAGCCTGGAAGTGTGTTCTCAAATGCTATACTAGCCAGAAATGTGACGTTCCCTGGCTTCACGCCTTCAGCTCCATATCAAGGAAGTCAACCCCCATATATACACATGTATTCCAAATCTCCACATGGGGACATGTACACCTACCCAGGTCCATATGGAAAATGCAAGGGATGTCATACGCCCACCAAATATTTATGTTATCCCATTTCAGCAGCCAATGCAGCCCCCACCTCCCCAACAAGGGTCTTCAATGGTGGAAACATATGCAATGGGGACTTATTCTGAATATCTCAAAGAACCCCTAGATTTCTCCATTCAGGCAGTCATGCTCCGAGACCCTTGCCTAATCTCCCAAAGTTCAAGGGGGAGGGTGATCCAAATGCCCACATCAAATCTTATGCAACGGCCATTTGAGAGTTGCTCCCATGGGATGCGTAGTCGTTGCAAAGATTTTCCCTAAGACACTTGAAGGTATTGCTCTTGATTGGTATTATAGGATACCGAAGGCTTCGATACACTCGTTCAAACAACTAGTGTCAGAGTTTATCAAAGCCTTTGATATGAATAAGCTTTTGCAAACAGGAATCAGAGAATTTCTTCATATCAAACAAGAACATAACGATTCTGTAGCTCATTTCATTCAGAGGTGGTGACATGTTCTCTACTCTTCCGCAAGTGCTCCAAACATGGACCAAATGGAACTTTGTGATTTGTTCCTCCACTCCCTCAATAGAGAGATGAAGGAAGAGGTTCAAAAGTTCCCGCTAAGGAGCTATGAAGAGGTGTTAGAGGGTGCTCTTCAGATCAACCAAGTGGCCATCAACAGTGGTCGTAAGACCTACGGAGCAAATGGGAAGTTATTTACCCCTTCTCAAAACACTCCCAGCTACTCCAACAATACAAATAACAATCAAGGACCAAATATCCTTAACAAGAATTGTGGAGTCATGACCGATGGTGTAACTGACCAGCCCAAAAATCCTAATGTTGTTAGTCCCACTAGTACAAGTATAACGAATAACAACAATAATGGGAATAACAATGGAAACAATCAGAGGAGCAATAATTTCTCACCCTCAATAAACATTGTGGATTTTAATCATCCCCAACAACAGCAACAACCTCAACAACAAAGACAAATGTTGACCCCAAGCCCTAGTCAATACCCCAACCAATTCCAAAACTAGGGGCAAGGGTTCCAAAGTGTTAACTATAACAGTCAACAACCAAACAATAACTATGGTTTTGGACCACAACAAGGAACCAACCAAAGGCCTCGGGATTATGATCCTGACTTGTACTGTGGTTTCCATAGGGTCCATGGGCATGACGCAAGAACTTGCCATGATTGTAATAAGTTTTGCAACGTTTTCCAGAAGACCAAAGACAATTATTTGTTGACATGTTTCTGGCCAATCCAACTACACCTAATCAAAACACCTATATGGGACCAGTGTCTCCACAAGAACATACCATTGGGAATCTTCAATGATCCTCTCCCCACGCATCTAAAGGATGGAAGACTAGATCCTAATGGTTTGAATAAAGGAATTGTAATAGGGACTCATGATCATGAAGCCTCAACTTTGTCAAACCCACAGGTGGCACCTCCTTTGGATGGTTACTAAGTAAATGAAGATCATAGGTTTGGTTGAGTTAGACACTAAACTCCAGATTAACATTGCAACAAGAGCCAAAGACTATTCATTGCAGCCAATCCCAATTTACCCAGTTGTCTTGAATAATTCTCATGACATGCTAAGCAAGCCAAGTAGGGGCTTATGACTTGATCAATGATCTAACCAAGACCTTTTCACACATTTCCTTCTTAGATCTACTGAAGAATTCTCCCGCTCATCGAGCCACTCTCTTGGAAGCACTCGGTCTCACCATTTGGCTAACATTACCCCACCACCAGAGGCGTAGATAAACCATATAGACTTTGACGTTTTCCCTCCAAGATAGCCCAAAAGGGATATTGGGTTTGTATTTGACATAAGCAAGATGCCTACAGATGCCAAAATAGCTCGTAGAGGCAATCCACCCTATTTTTGCAAGTTTGGATCTATAACAACTATGTGAAGCGTGTGATGATCGATAATGGGGCAAGTAATTAACATCATCCCCTTTGTTTTCTTCAAAAGTTAGGATATGCAGAGACTAATTGATCCTCGACATGAAACACATTAAGAGGCTATAACAGTCTCAAGGATACCTAGATCGAGACCATAGTATTACTGGTCACTCTTGGACCCAAGACGATGCTTACTAAGTTTTATATTATAAATCAGAAACTAACTATAATATGATTCTTGGTCACCCTTAGATACACCGCATGAAAGTAATCCCGTCCCCTGTTCCAAGAAATCGATTCCTATATTTAGGGAAAGTCTTTGTCACTCAGGCAATCCAAAGCCCTTTGACATACACCGGCCAACTTGAAGAAAAGGCAAGGGTCCACTTAATTTGAGTTTCCCACCAACTAATTAAACAAACCGTAAGTATGTTACCAAAAGAAAAGTTGGTTGCCACAATGGAATTATAGGTTACAGTTTTGATCGAGGGTATTCCGGCCTTCAAGGATGAAAGCATTGTTGTAGAGACAGTTTTGCTAGGAACTACAACAAAGATTGTTGAGTTGTTAGAAAAGGATTTGCCTATCCTTCTTCCCTTCGATTCCATGGGTATGGGACGTGCTTTGGGACCTGGTTCCCTTCCAACAGATGAGGTTTGCATGGTAGATGTAACCAAAATAAAATAAGAACTTATAAAGGATGACTCAACATCTATCTTTCCGAGTGATTGTTGGACTCTCCACTTTGATGGGGCCAAGTGTCACTTCAGTGTTGGGGTAGGTGTAATCCTTACCTCGCCCAAAGGAAGGGTTTTACCTTTTTCTTTAAAATTGAATTTTGAATGCACAAACAATGGGGCTGAGTATGAAGCTCTTCTATTAGGTCTCATTATAGCCAAGAGAATGGGAATCCTCAATATTAGGGTGTTGGGTGATTCATAGCTAGTCACAAATCAAGTATCCGAGGTATACGAGACTAGGGCTAAACACTTACAGCTCTATAAAACTCGCTTTGTTTGACCTAATTAAGGGATTTTATTTCATATCAATTAAGGAAATTCCACATGAAGAACCTTTGGTAAGACTCTATATAGAACTTCCACCTCACGCTTCACCCCAAGTAATGATTTAGAGGACACCAACTTCATGGTTTCACTCCACGTTGAATCCTTGATTCACAAAGTGCCAGTGGCATCAATGTTGACATACATGGAAGCTGAGGGCCAGTTTGACTCTTTGGACCCTGTCGATGGGGATGAGTCAACCTTAACTTATTTAAACGCTTTGGTGGAATTTCATCTTACTTATCAAGAGGTATAATTTTCCTTAATTTCGCATTCCTCCTCTTATTTTGGGAATCCAATGATTGAGTCATCTCCGAGAAGAGATCTTGAAATTTACGAGGTAGAAGAGGAAGGGGACTTGGAGTTGCCACCAGCCCCACCTGAGTTTGAGGAGGGTAATGCCTCCTTAATTGAGGGAATGATTGATATAAACATCAGAACGGAGGAGGAACCAAAATCTTAAAACTAGGGTCCTCTTTAACTCCAGAGGAAGTAGAAATTCATACCCAAGTCCTTAAGGAACATCGGAAGGCCTTCACATTTAGTTATAAGGAAATGATGGGAATCGCACCACACATCACAGTTCACAATCTTGTTACTAAGCCGATGCCAAACCAATTAAGCAAAAATCAAGACCTATGAAGCCAAAGGTAGCCCTTATGGTAAAAGAAGAAGTAATGAAGCTTCTCCAAGTAGGATTTATCAAGCCAATTGATTATTCACAATGGGTATCTAAAATTTTCCTTGTTCTCAAAAAAAAAAAATAGAAAAATCCAAGTATTTGCATAGATTTCCCACTACCATCCATTGATGTTATCATCAATGTAATGGCTGGATTTGAGTTGTTGTCCCTTATGGATGGGTTTTTGGGATACAATAAAATCAAAATCTCTGCCGAGGATCAAGATAAAACTACATTTATAGCTCCTTGGGGAACTTATTGTTATGTCGTCATGTCATTTGGTCTTAACAATGTTGGTGCTACGTACCAATGAGCAATGACCTACATATTCCATGATCTTATTCATAATATTATGGAATCCTATGTGGATGACCTGCTGGCCAAGACCAAGAAGCTTTTTGATTACCCAAAGGTGCTTCGTATCATTATCTCGTGCTTGATTGAGTATGGAGTCACATTAAATCCGGAGAAATGTGTATTTGGTGTAACAGGTAGAAATCTCTTGGGATAAATTATATCTTCACGAGGAATTGATGTTGACCCGGCCAAAATGGGTAGTGTTAGAAATGGTTCACCATCGGATGAGTTTGGTATTAGATCTTTTCTTGGGAAAATCGGTGCAATCCGAAGGTTCATCCCTGATTTGAACTTTGTCGTTCATCCAATCAATAATTTGTTAAAGAAATATTATAGCCTAGATTGGATGGGGAATGTGATGAGGCCTTCAAGGTAGTTAAGCAATTTTTGTTATCCCCTCCCATGCTAATGCCACCAAGGTCAGATCACCCTTTGATCTTATATTCGGCTATAGACGTTTCACTGGCCTGTATGTTGGCACAAGAGGATGATGAAAAATGAGAACGGGCTATTTATTTTATCAGTCAGACGTTACTCAATTACGAGACACACTACACGTAGGTAGAAAAGGAATGCCTTGCCATAGTTTTTGCAACCAAGTGCTTAAGACATTACATGCTTAATCAAGAGACAAGGGTCATCGTCAAGTCAGACCACTTACAAACATTCCTCATGCAAGGATCCTTGTCTAAAAAGGTTGGGCGTTTCATTACATTAATGGGTAAGTTTGAGCTAACGTTTGTAAATAAAAAATTAGTTAAGGGTCAAATCATCGTAGATTGGTTGGTCAATAATCCATTAAACGGGGTGATTTGGTAGATTTTGAATTTCCCGATGAGTGTGTATACTTCATTGGAAACAAGGCCCCTATCTCTCTGTATGTCCTTGGTAAACCGACATCATCAATTTTATCATGGACCACATGTACCCAAAAGGGCTACCTCATAACAAAGAAGGTGGTTACACATAATTTCTACCAAGTACGTCATCTTGGAACATGTGCTTTATCACAGAGCCTTTGACGAAATTATATTGAGATGTGTTAATTTTTAAGAGTCTCGAAAATATTCTTTATGAGTCACATAGTGGGGTATGTGGTGGTCACGGTGGCATGCATGCTACATCCTCGAAAGATACATCGGATGGGCTATTTTTGGCCCACCTCGAACATGATGTGGTAGAGTTGTGTGCAGATGCCACAAGTGTCAAGATTTTTCCCATGAAATCCACATACCAGCACAAGCTTTACAACCGATCGCAACTCCATGGCCCTTCTCCACATGGGTCCTAGATCTGATAGGGAAATTCTCTCCCTCGTCAACAGATGGCCATAATTTCATAATTACAGCCATGGAGTACTTTACCAAGTGGGTAGAGGCCATGCCCCTTTCCACTATCCATGGCTCTGTAATCGCTAAGTTCATCTTGAACTAGATCATTTGTAGGTACGAGGTGCCAAAAGTCATTATTTCTGATAATAGCACGTCTTTCAAAAGTGACGAGGTGTGTGAGTTGTGTGCAAAGTTCAAAATAATTCATCACATGGCTTCTCTCTATTATCCTTAGGCTAATGGACAAGCTGAGGCTACCAATAATACTTTAAAGTCCATTCTTCTAAAAAATGTTAAGGAGAATAAATGAGATTGGCACTTGAAGATTTTTCTAGCCTTCTGGGCCTATCGAACGTCCGTTAGAACACCAACGGAGTGACTCCCTTTTATTTAGTGTTTGGTGTTGAGGCAGTTCTACCACTGGAGGTCAAACTACCCAGCCTCCACATTTTGTTACATGGGATCCTAGGAGAAGAGGGTTATTGAGAAGCTCATCTCTCTCAATTAGAAAGCCTCGATGAAGTTAGATTGAATGTTGAGCAATAGCACAGTGTATACACTAACAACATGGCTCGACAATAGAATAAAAAGGTATGTGAACGTGAGATCTATGAAGAAGATTTGGTGGTAAGGCTCGATAGATGAATTGACAAGAAGACCGGTTGAGGGCACAAGGGGACGATGAAAAATGAGAATGGGTTGTTTATTTTATCATTCAAATGTTACTCAATTACGAGACACACTACACATGAAACGGGAAAAAAGGAATTCCTTGCCATAGTTTTCACAACCAAGTGCTTTAGAAATTACATGCTTAATCAAGAGAAAAGATTCATCATCAAGTCAGACCACTTACGAACATTCCTCATGCAAGGATCCTTGTCTAAAAATGTTGGGCGTATTTCATTACATTAATGGGCGAAGTTCTAGCTAACATTTGTAAATCAAAAATTATTCAAGGGTCAAATCATCACAGATTGGTTAGCCGATAATCCATTAGATAGGGGTGATTTGGTAGATTTGGAATTTCCGACGAGTGTGTATACTTCGTGGAAATGAGGCCCCTATCTTTGTATGTCCCTATGGTACTACCGACATCATCAATTTCATCATGGACCACACATACCTAGAAGAGGAAATGTCAAAACAAATAAGGTGGTTATGCATAATTTCCGCCAAGTACGTCATCCTGGAACAGATGCTTTATCGCAGAGCCTTTGACAAAATGCTATTGAGATGTGTTGATTATGAAAAGTCTGAAAAGATTATTTATGAGTCACATAGCGAGTTATGTGGTGGTCACTTTGGCAGCCACACTACTACTCGAAAGATACATTGGATGGGCTATTTCTGGCCCACCCTTGAACATGATGTGGTAGAGTTTGTGTATAGATGCCACTGGTGTCTAGATTTTTCCCATGAAATCCACATACCGGCACAAGCTTTACAACCGATTGCAACTCCATGGCCCTTCTCCACATGGGTCCTAGATCGATAGGGAAATTCTATCCTCGTCAGCCGCCAGATGGCCATAATTTCATAATTACAGCCATGAAGTACTTTACCAAGTGGGTAGAGGCCATGCCCCTTTCCATTGTCCCTAGCTCTATAATCACTAAGTTCATCTTGAACCAGATCATTTGTAGGTACAAGGTGCCACAGTCATTATTTCGATGACAATAAAGCACGTCTTTCAAAAGTGATGAGGTGTGTGAGTTATGTGCAAAGTTCAAAATAAGTCATCACATGGATTCTCTCTATTACCCTCAGGCTAATGGACAAGCTGAGGCTACCAATAAGACTTTAAAGTCCATTCTGCTAAAAATGTTAAGGAGAATAAATGAGATTGGCATCTAAAGCTTTTTCTGGCCTTTTAGGCCTACCGAACATCAGTTAGAACACCAATGGGACCAAATCCCTTTTCTTTAGTGTTCGGTGCTAAGGCAGTTCTACCACTGGAGTTCAAACTACCTAGCCTCCGCATTTCATTACATGGGATGCTAGGAGAAGAGGGTTATCGAGAAGCTGTCTCTCTCAATTAGAAAGCCTTGATGAAGTTATATTGAATGCTAAGTAATGGCACAATGTATACAAAGTGGATCGCATGGCTCAAAAATATAATAAAAATTTATATGAACATGAGATCTAGAAGGAGATTTGGTGTTAAGGCTCGATAGCTGAATTGATAAGAAGACCGGTGAGGGAAGAAAGTTCAAACTTAGGTGGATAGGTCAATATCAAGTGGTGGAAGATTATAAAAATGGTGCATTCTGCTGTTTGTGTACTCTAGAAGGTGAGGACTTTAGTGAATCCTTGAACTCCCTTCACCTAAAGAGATACTACGCATGACCCATCAGCATTCTCATATGTATATTGTTGCATCTACATTGCATTTTCATCTACCGCAGTTCATTTTTGTAAATTGGTGATCAAGGGACTTATTCTTATATCAATTCCTAAATACTTCTAAAAAAACATTGGCAAAACATTCAATTCATATATCTTCAATTTTTATGGTGTCATCAATTTTTTTCGAATCATTTATCAATCCAAACAAGACAAGACAAAGTTTTTATACTAACCATGTACCAAGGCCTGCATTCTTGGTTCTAATTTTGGTCTCTTCTTAGGATAGGTGTCTTTTGTTCATGGTTTGTTCTAGAAGCTTCATGTGTCACATCTATCCCACATACATCTCCTTAGAAATAATAACATTCTAAAAAAATTCCCAAATAAGTAAGTCAAATGCAAATCAACAAAAAAAAAATTACACAATTCTTTTCCCTACCAACATTTGTACTAGTGATGTAGGGTTGGGAAAAGAAGGAAATGCCCTTACTCACTTATGCTTTGTCCATGGTGATGAGTCCATGCTTCCTACTAGTAGCATGGGGCAAGGTATATGGGGTCTCTTTGATAAACCTAAAATTCATAAACAATTAGACCAATTACTATGAAATCTTAAGTCAAAACAAAGTGAATTAGATGTTCAAAATTCTAGGAAGAATTAAAAACCTTAAAATGGATTTTGTCAACCAAGTGGCCATCTATGGATCCAAGTCTAGATAAACCGCAGAGAAATTCACATTCTAAACTATGAGGTAGAACTAGTGGGGTAATCTTGTAGTGTCCCAATTTGGCTTTGTCAAACTATTGTCTTCATCTCACCATTACCATTTAACAAATTTCATGGCTTGTGCCCTTTCTAACTCTCGGTGTTGAGCCCTCGCATTTAACTAGTTGTGTGGGGTTAGGAGTAGGGAAATCATATTTATTCATCATATCATTATGTCATCACATTTTGTCAAGACAAATATGAAGTACCGAAGATTGCAAAAGAAACTAAGTTTAAGATCACATTGTGTTTGCATCATCATATATCAGCATTATGAAATACAAAAATAAATCATTTTGATATCATTTCAAATCAATCGCATACATTCCAAAAATCATAGAAAATCAAAAGTTCTACAAATCTAAGAGTACAAATGTGAATCAAATCATCAATGTAAGTCAACTCTATACAAGGAATAACTGATCAAAAAGAGATATATGTACATATCATGGTGTTTCATAGTTTTGTACAATTCCATCGCACACTAGGTGTGGTCAAAACACTTACAATGAGCACAAAATACTAAAACATCACATATGCCTCACAAAATGGAGACTAAGAAATAAAGGCACTCTACCTATCTACCTCTTTGAGGCCCCTTATGACTACTCTAGTTACAAATTTCTTAGGAGTTCTTCTCAAAAGTATTCAAACAACAAAGGGCCAAGCCTAATGCAAAATACCATCCCCAAATCCATTCCAATTCAACCATACTCAAAAACAAGAAATAGTCACCGTGGCCCTAGAGCTCAAAAAATCACCAAGTCGGTATATGCAAGTGAATTGAAAAAACAAGTCTATTTTTATATATATATATATATATATATATATATATATATGTTGTTATAACTTCGTTTTGAGTGTATGTGTGCACAAGGTGGAGTATCATTGGTGCAGTATATTTCTATATCCCCCGCAAATAGTAATTCCTCTTATCATTTTAATTTAGTGTTTATTTTTCAATATTTTATCTATCTACACTTGAGTCTTCTTTTTCTTTCATAGGTAATGGAGTTTGGGCGGTGAGATTTCGACACACGGGCATGTCAAGTATAGCTTCTAACTCCCCATTTCAAGAATGCCATACTCGGACTCTACATTTTACGCCTCTTCATGGCTAAGACACTTCTCCGAGGGGGCAATATGTATGCACCCAAAATTACATGTGCTACATTAGCGGGAAAACCATTATAAAAGTCCCCAGTGATGATTCAAAATCATTTCGAGAAGGTGTTTGAGCTCTAAATCCCACTTGCAGTATATATTTGTAGCCTAAATAGCCTTACATAGCTTCTCCTTGCATTTTTCTATTTTTCCCCTTCATTATGTGCTTGCTTTGGCCTTAAGTGTCAAAACCGCCACCTTGCATGGGCGGTGGTTTGCAAACCGCCACCTTGCATGGGCAGCGGTTTGCAAACGGCCGCCCAAGCAAAGTGGTGGTCCGAAACCGCCGCGCTGGGCAGGTAGTGATCATGATCGATTTTTCCATAATCTTCACATGATAAATTGCATGTGATGATTCACTTAATTTTATCGTTTGAATGTGTCGTGAGTCAAATTTGATAAAAATAGTTTCGTTTTGCTTGGTTCTCCTAGTTTCTTCTATTTTAAATAGATTTAATGAGTGGAACTGCCTCTTTAATTCCTTGTGCATGAAGTAACCTTCTAACCTCCATTCCTATATATTCCATGCTTGTATTCAAGTAAAAGGCCTGAGAATTTTGTGTATCTTGCATTGTTGTGCTGCAATAGTCTTGCTTTAGAAATTGCATAGCCAAGTTTAGATCTCTTGTGCTATCTTTCTTCTACCCGCATTACACCAGATTGCTTCCAAGTTGTCATCGCTCAAGCTCCATCCTCTTGTTGTTTTTCTTTGCAGGCGGTGATCGTAATCGATTTTTCCATAATCTTCACACGAGAAATTGCATGTGACATTCACTTAAGTTTATCTTTTGAATGTGTCTCGTGAGTCGAATTTGATAAAAATAGTTTCATAGTTCTTGGTTCTCCTAATTCCTTCTATTTTAAATGGATTTAATGAGTGGAACTACCTCTTCAATTCGTTGTGCATGAAGTAACCTTCTAACCTCCATTATTATATATTCCATATCTCGTATTCAAGTAAAAGGCCTGAGAATTTTGTGTATCTTGCATTGTTGTGTTGTAATAATCTTGCTAGGAATTACATAGCCAAGTTTAGATCTCTTGTGTTATCTTTCTTCTACCTGCATTATGCCCAGATTGCTTCCAAGATGCCATCGCTCAAGTGCCATCCTCTTGTTTCTATTCTTTGCATTCCCATCCTCGGACTCACATGAATGCTCTAGAGAAAGAAAGGAAAGAACTGAGGGGATAGATACTCATACTTTTGGATTTTCCAAAGCTCTTTCTCTTCCAGGTTGGAGTTGTGTATTTGTTTGCTTTGTTTTGTCGAATTACTTATCAAATAGAGTAGAGAAACAATTCATTTCAATTAATCAGATAGTTACAAGTAGATCAAGTCAATAGGAAGTTTCTCTTCAATATTGCCAAGGAAATAGTGGGTGAATGATAGATCGTTAGAGTCATAATTTATTCTTCACTTTTGAGGTAGAGTTGGAGAGATTTTATTTAAATTAGAGTAGATCTTAGATTTAGATTCACACATCTACACAGATAGCTAGCCACATTTGCCAGCTATTTTTTTCTTTAAATTGTTGGTTAGATTAGATGTATTGTCGAAAAGTTAGAAAAGCACAAAAATATTTATTTCCATAGATTATCTTGTTTTATTGTTTCGTTCTAATAAATTGAGAAAATACCAAATATATAGTTTAGATTTCATTTGATAGATAATTTATTCACCAAAAATGAATCAAATTCATTTTGTATGACCATCAACAGTCCGTAATAGGAAAAGACCTATGGTTGTGATCCTCTGGTCCCATAACCCAATGGGCCAAAGTTAGTAACTAACATTGACACAAGTATGCGCTTAACAATCTTACGCACACCCACCACATACATAGAGAAAATAAGATAGTTAGAGACTTTAAACATAGCTGCTAACAAGGCCTACGACTTTTGGACTACTCCTGGGAATCAGGATTGACTGCATGTATGACCATTCCAGGGCCTCAGCCTCAACGAGTCTTTGGTTGTGACCCACAGGTCCCGCAACCCAACGGACCTACTAGTCAGTTAGATATCGACACTAGCCTACGTATGCAAGTATTCATATCCTCACCGCTTCCACCTGATATCATGATGTGAATCCAGCTATAAGAGGTTGAAATACCTCTAAAAACACACATAAACAGCTTTGCAAATAAAACCAGAGTTTCAAAATAGCTTACTTCTCATTCTAGAATTCACATTGATCTATTACATCATTACAATCCTCCTTTTATTTCAAGACTACTCTAAAACCCTAAAATGCCAACAAACCCTAAAATGCAAAACAACTCAGATTGACCCCAAAATTTTCATACCAAATATTCATTCATAAGTTAGGCTTCACATGAAATTTGACTTATTTCGACAAGCACAACAAAAGTTATTAAAGTTCTAAGAAATAGTCAAAAGTGGAAAAAACATTCGGAGCCAATTTTAGGCCACTAGATGAAGGAATCCGAGCCGAAAACGTGCCAAAATGGGCACAACCTTCCAAACAAATTTGACCTTAACATAGTACTAATGTATATCTACCACCCTGTAAAATTTCAAGACAATCCAACGGTCGGATCAAAAGTTATGTCTCCCAAGTTATGCTCCCGCATCATCCCCTAGCTGAAAAGTGAATTCTATTGACGGAACTCATCTAATTTTACACTGTCAATTTTCCTCAAATCCCACTCAGAATCCAAGTATTTTCTTCTTGCTGCAAACCTTCCCACTATACCAAATATCTATTGTAGCTCCCATGTCTAGTAGTGATTGTCTTTTGGTCCAAGACACACATTACCCTCTCCTTTTTCTTCTTCGGCATCTATTACTTCTAGTTTATTTCTTCCTCCTCTGTAACATTTTCATCATGACCTGGAAACTTATATAAGTCAAAAACATTAAAAATTGGTGAGATAGCAAAGTTTTCAAGTAGCTCCACCTTGTAGGCATTATCACTCATTTTCTTTAGAATCCTACATGGCCCAATCTTCTTATACTTGAGTTTATTATATGTCCCCTTTAGAAACCTCTCTTTTCTAAGATGAACCATCACCATATCTCCTTCTTCAAATACACTTACTCTCCTACTGACATCTATAGCTATTTTATATTGTGCATTACTCACTTTTAGCTTTTCCCTCACTTCATCTTGCAACTGTAGAATGTGTTCTGCAAATGCTTCTACATCATCACTAGTTTCATCTTCACCTAGTAGAACAATTAGATCTAGGACCCCCTTGGGATTCCTACCATATACAATCTGGAAAGGAGACCTCCTGTTGACCTGTTTACCGAGCTATTATATGCAAACTCAGCTTGAGGTAAAGCTAAGTCCCATTGTTTTGGCTTTTCTCCAACTATACAACATAGGAGATTTCCCAAGCTTTTGTTCACTACTTTCATTTGCCCATCAGTCTGGGGGTGATATGCACTACTGAACTGTAGTTTTGTCCCCAATTTCTTCCACAGAGTCCTCCAAAAGTGACTCAAAAACTTCGTGTCCCGATCTGAAGTGATCATTCTTGGAATTCCATGCAATCTAACCACTTCTAAAAAAACAAATCTGCAATTCTAGAAGCATCATTAGTTTTTTACAAGAAATGAAATGTGCCATCTTAGAGAATCTATCAACCACAACAAAGATAGAATCATTCCTCGTTATGTGTTAGGAAGCCCTAACACAAAATCCATACTCAGATCAACCCATGGCCCTGTAGGGATAGGCAATGGCATATACAACCTAGTATTCTGTGCATGACCCTTAGCCATTTGACACACTCTACATCTTGCTACAACCCTACTTATGTCCCTCTTTACCTTTGGCCAATAATACTTTTCTACAACAAGAGAAATTTTCTTACTTATACCAAAGTGTCCAGCCAACCCCCACTATGCAATTCTCTTATAATATTTTCTCTCATTGAACCAACAGGGATGCACAATTGTTTCCCCTAAACAAATAACCATCTTGTATCAAATAATCAAAAGAATCACTACCTACTATAGGCTCCTTAAGTTTTCTGACAACATCACCAAAATCTAGATCACCTTCATACAATTCCTTAACTGCCTCAAACCCTAGTACTTTATTTTCCATTGTTGTCAAAAGGGCTACACGCCTACTCAAGGCATTAGCAACTTGATTCTGCTTACCAGACTTATGCTTTAAAACAAAAGTATATTCTTGCAAAAATGAAACCCATTTTGCATGCCTACTATTTAGTTTCTTCTGTGTGTTTACATACCTCAAGGCTTCATGGTTAGTGAAGAGTACAAATTCCTTTGCTACCAAGTAATGTCTCCAGTTCCTTAATGCCTGAACAATAGCATAAAATTCCACATCATAAGTAGAATATTTCCTCCTGACTTCATTTAGCTTTTCACTAAATAATGCCATAGGTCATCCTTCTTGACTCAACACAGCTCCAATCCCAACATGTGAGGCATCACAAGTCAACCTCGAAGACCTTGCTAAAATCTGGCAATACCAAAATAGGTGCTTCTGACACTTTCTTCTTCAACAATTCAAAACTATATGTTGTTGCCTTGGTCCATACAAACTCCCTCCCTTTTGTACACTCTATTATGGGTGCAGCAATGCTACTGAAATTCCTGATGAACTTCCTATAAAAAGTTGCCAATCCATGAAAACTACGAACCTCTGTCACATTCCTCGAATAGGCCATTCCAAAATTGCCTTTACTTTTTCCTCATCCATCCTCACTCCATCCTCTGATATGACAAACCCCAAAAAACAAGACTCTTATGAAGAAATCTACACTTCTTTAAGTTTGCATATAGACTCTCTTTACGTAACAAGTCTAACACCAATTTCAGATGTAACAAGTGTTCTTCCACTGTCTTATTGAATATCAAAATATCATCAAAATAGACAACAACAAACTTACCATTGTATTCTCGAGTACTCTATTCATCAACCTCATGAATGTATTGGGTGCATTAGATAGCCCAAATGGCATCACCATCCACTCGTATAATCCATCTTTTGTTTTGAAAGTTGTTTTCCATTCATCCCCTTCACGGATTCGGATCTGGTAGTACCCACTCCATAGGTCAATCTTGCTAAAATATCGGGCTCCCACTAGCACATCCATCATATCATCCAATCGTGGAATTGGGAACCGATACTTAATTGTGATCTTGTTTATGGCTCTACTGTCTACACACATTCTCCAGTCTCCATCTTTTTTTGGATTCAATAATGCTGGAGTTACACATGGACTCATGCTTTCTCTCACTAACCCTTTCTATATTAGATCTATCACTTGTCTGTTCAACTCTTCACTCTGTGTCAGACTCATCCGATAGGCTACCTGATTTGGAAGGGCCAATCCTGGGATCAAATCAATATGGTGTTGAATATCTCGCTTTGGAGGTAACCCATCTATTCCATGACATATTTGTATTCTTTTAGTATCTTTTCTGCCACAACAATGTATATTAAATTCTTCTTTCTCCAGCTTCTTTGACATTAGTGCATAACACCATCTAACTTCTTCCATTTTTGTAACAAACTCTTTTGTAGCCAATAAGCCCTCACTCTTCTCTTCTTCCTTCAAGGGTAACAAGACCACCTTTACACCAACCTTCCAAAAGGTATATGTATTTTTCCTCCATCATGTGTAACCTTTCTATCATATTGCCAAGGCCTACCCAAGTAATATATGACATGCATCCATTGGGATAACATCACACCACACCTCATCCTTGTAGGTATTCCCAATTGAAAAATTTATAAGGCATCTTTTATCTATGGTTACTTCATTTCCTTTCTTGAACCATGATATACGATAGGGATATGGGTGCTTCTCACATTTCAAATTCAGTTTATCAACCATTACAGTTGAAACCATATTTTCACAACTACCACCATCAATAATAATTTTACATACCTTTCCTCTAGAGGTGCATCTTGTTTGAAATATATTTGTTTGAAGCCACGAATCAGCTCCAGCAACATCATGTTCTTTATCCTTCCTTGGGACAATCATCGTCATCCTCCTTATCATGAGGGTTTCACCCAAGTCTACAAAGAACCTCCATTTCTTCTTCCTCTTCAGCCTCAACCAGATTCACTGTGGTTTTTCTCCTTGCCATCTATCTTGTGTAGGATAGTGTGGACACTCAAAAGCTCTGTGCCCCTCTTCACCACATCTGTAACATGTATATTTCCTTTGGGGGCTATTCCAGCCCTATCCTCCATTATAACCTCTTCCCCTCTGAAACCCCCTACCTCTTTGGTAGTTACCATGGCTTTGACTAGAATCTTCATGCCCTTCTGTATTAGAGGATTCACCTTTTGTAGATTCAAATCTACCCCTGCCCCTCATTGGAGATGATGATGGACCTCTCTTCACACCTCTTCTAAAATTATTCCTCTTGTTTTTTTCTCTACCTTTAATGCAAGTTGATAAGAATCATCTAGGCTATGGATCCAAAGCATACTCAGCTCATCTTGTATGGTGTAACTCAACCCATTTATGTACCGTGTAGCCTTTTGTTCTTTAGACTCTCCCTATTCCACCCTGATTGATAACTTATAAAATTCATTAGTATACTCCTTAATGCTAAGATCCTTCTTTCTTAGGTTTTGGAACCTTCGAAAGAGTGTTTGAGCATAATCTACAAGAAGAAAATTTTCTTTCAGCTTCTTTACCATTTTATTCTAGTTTGGATCTTGCCCTTTCCATTCCTTTGTCTTTCATTTTGTAGGTGATCCCACCAGATCAATGCATGTCCAGCCAACTTAGTGCATGCAAACTTAACCTTCTTCTCCTCTGAAAGGGTTTTCCACTCAAAGAATTTTTCCATGCGATTTAACCAATCAATCAACTCCTCTAGTCGTAACCCTCCACCATAATCAGGAACATTAATCTTGATGCCGTCATTATTTCCCTCTAAATCCTGGATCAATCTCTCCTCAAATGGTCTCTCATTCAAGGTTTCTTCATCTCTCTCATTTTCTTCTTCATCTCCTCCTTCATTCATTAATGGAGGCTCTTCTTCAATATCACTATCTGGGTTTGCATCCCCATTTGCATGTCTCCTTCTAAGGTGGGTAACTTCTCCCGTGAGCTCAGCAACTTGTCTCTATAGCTCCTGCATATGCCTATTCATTTGGGCATAACCTCCCCTCCCATGTCTAGCCATGGTTATATAAAATAGAGGTAAAAACTACACAAAAAAATGTAATATGTTACCTTAACTATTTCGTAAGATCAAAATCCAGCTCTAATACCAATTGATGTGAATCCAACTGAAAGAGGTTGAAATACCTCCAAAAACACACATAAAAACTTTGCAAATAAAACAGGAGTTTCAAAATAGCTTACTTCTCATTTTGGAATTCACACTAATCTATTACATCATTACAATCCTCCTTTTATTTCAAGACTACTCTAAAACCCTAAAATGCCAACAAACCCTAAAATGCCAAAAACCCTAAAATGCAAAACAACTCAGATTGACCCCAAAATTTGCGTGCCAAATATGCATTCATAAATTAGGGCTCACATGAAATTTGGACTTATTCTGACAAGCACAACAAAAGTTATTAAAGTTCTAAGACCTAGTCAAAAGTGGAAAAAACATTTGGAGCCAATTTTAGGCCACTAGATGAAGGAATCCGAGCCCAAAAACATGCCAAAATGGGCACAACTTGCAAGCAATGTTGACCCCAACATAGTACTAATGTATATCTACCACCTTGTAAAATTTCAGGATGATCCAACGGTCAAATCAAAATTTATGGTCTCTGGAAGTTATGCTCCCGCATCATATCATCACACAACTTTCATTGTTAAATATAGCTACCGATCAAAGTTAAGAATTTCTAGACAAGACAGAGAATCACCCTTAGTTCCTGCAGCTCCGCTACATCTCTTGTCTCAATTTCCCTAACCTTGTTCGGAAACCCATACAAGGCACCTGCAAGCTACTTTCCACATATTCCACAACCCACCAATAGAATATTGGCTGAGCTAGACATCGATTGAAGTCTCCGAGTAGCTATCATATCAGACCTTATCATTACACCCGTTTAGGTTAGGAGAGCATTCTTTCCTTAGATTCATAGATTCTGTTATTACGTGTCGAAGACATAAGGTTTCCCAATTAGCTTGGTCATCACCATCACTTTCACTCCCATTTCAAATTCCACACCGGTTGTCTCGACACGACCTCAAGAGGTTGGGTGCGCAGAAGGTCATGTGTTGATTTTCTCTCATACACCACCTAGGGCATGATTCTACACATGCACATGTAGAACTACATGGATTATGAAATGTAGTGCAATTCCCATATTGTAAGTTCACTAAGTCATGTGACCTTTGAGTCAGTCTAACTCCCCATTTACATATTATTCTTTTTAGGATTTGATGTGTTTTGGGATTTTGCAGGTGCTCTTTCTTTGTAGGTTTCAATGAATTAGGTGATCAAGTAGCAAAGTAGTGGAAAATAAAGGTGACATCCAATAACATCTTGGGACCCTTTGAAACTGATTTTTTGAGGTTTTGAGTAGACACAAGTTCCTAGAGGAGGTCTATAGCTCCCTAGGTTCCCCGACCTTATATAGGTGCCCTAGTCCCGAAATTTCCAGCATTCACACAAATTTCTAGGCTCACTTATGACACTTTGTTTTCCTGCTTCATCATTTTTCCAGTTTGACACAACTTCAAATTTATTACGAATTACCTAAGTATATTACCTCTTTCTTACACTTTGGGTTTCAAATTTATTAGCTTGCTTACTTGTGTCAAAATTTGTATTTTGTTACATATTTATATATACAAAGTGTAACTTAGTTATAATTTAATATTTATACATTTTCTATATTTTCTTAATCGCTTTATAGCTATTATGCATATTTTTCTTAGTGGTCATCATTTTAGTGGTTAATTGTAAAATTCAAACAAGGGAATCATATAAATACAAAGCTATGTGATCGTAATAAAGGACCAATGAAGCATCTACTACCACCACCTAAGGTTGCATCCAAAGGAATTACAAGAGCATTAAAGCACTCATACAAGGGACAATGGACTACATTCTTCGCATTCACTTCATAGGAGTGGAATTTCATTTTTCCATGCAAACATATATTTACATCTTCTACATCTAGCTATTATCCGACACAAGATCCACTTAGTTCATGATTCTACACACACAGAGAGAGAACTACATGGGTTCTAAAATGTAGTGCAGTTGTTCGGATCGTAAGTTCACTTAGACTCCCTATTTGCATCTTTTTATTTTTAGGATTTGATGTGTTTTGGGGTTTTGTAGGTGCTCTTTATATTTGTACGTTTTAAGAAAACTCAAAGATCAACCAATGACATACATGTGACTAACGATGATATCTAGCGAGCATCTTGCCACCATGTAAAATTTAGTTTATGAAGTTCTATGTAGTCACAAATTCCTATAGAAGGTCCCCGGAACCCAGTGTCCTAGTCCTAAGTTTACCAATAATTCTACATTTTCCGGGGCTCATTGCAATGGTTTATACTTTTGCGTATTATTTTTCCATCTCGACACAACTTCATAATTATTAAGAATTAGCTAAGTCCTTTATCTCTTCTATGCACCTAGGGTTTCAAATTTATCATCTCACTTTCTTGTGTCAAATATGTAGCTTATTGCTATATCAATGTGTTTTGCTCTGTAATTATATTTTAACATTTATTTATCAAAATATTTGTTAAATCGCAACCCTTTCCTCTCTCTACCTTGTCGAACCACATCTTTCCACAAGTGTCAACCTAGGGTGAGGGCACATTTTTCTACCCCATCTTTCCCATCCCTTTAGGAAAATTGGGAAAAAAATGTGCCCCACCCCTAATCATGCCATGGTTCTTCATGTGACTGAGTCTCAGCCCTTGGGTGTTAATTGCTATCTTTTCCTCTCTCCTCCATCAAGAAATCAAATCATGCCACTTTTCATGGTCAAATCAAGGTGAATTTTTTTTCCCCATTTGTCTCATCCCTTGGGGATAGTTGGGACAAAAAAATGTGCCCCATTCCAAGTTGGAGGAAAAAAAAAATTGGCTAAGTATTGCTACCTTGTTGCTTCTCTTTCTCCCTCTCCCACAAAACTAAAGTGTTACTGGAAGTTTTTAACATGAAAGTAACTTCTCCCCATTTAATATTTTCTCATGATCACCATACATTTTGAGTAATAACATCCATTAAAGCTATAAATTTTCCATACACTACCCAAATTTCTCTAGAATTTCTACATGCTCCAAAACTTGAAAAACTCATAACTTGCAATCTGGTGAATGAATATGAACGAGATTTTCACACTCACTCTCAATCCCGTGTGCCTTCAAGAAGCAAGTAACAACAAAATAGATAGTTCTTTAAATTTTTAATGGTAGTAAACCCTTGTTTTGTGCCATATTTTTTTCATTTTTGTTTCAAAGTATTCCAATAAGAGGATTAAGCTGAAATTCGGAGGACAATATAGTAACAAGGAGCATAATCCAGTGATGAAATTTTTATCACAAACCGAGGTGGATAATTTTAATTTATAAAAAAATAAGTATATTTCATCCTCACTTTCAAAAAATATTAAGTCCTCTCAGAACAAGTGCACTCAATGAATGGTGAAAATGATAAATTAGGCAATTTCGATCAAAAAGGTAAAAAAACTCAAAAAAGAAAAAAGTAAAGGTAAATTTATAAAAATAGAAAGTTTCCAAAATAGAAATTCATAGTCAAAAGAGTTGAATTGAGTATGTTAGATGATCAAGAAGTTCAAATTTGAGTAAAACAAGTAAAACATCCCCAAATAGTAGATTCTAGGTCAACATCCTAAACATAGAGAGTCTCTATTTTAGGTGCGGAAAGTTGCAATTGGATCCATTTTCATTCATCTCATTTATTTTTTACATCTTCATAGGTTTCAAAATGGTTACATATCTCAAACAAGGTAATCCATCCTTCACAAGGATCCTAAGGCATCATTTTGGTTACGGTTGTGTAAAAGAGTGAGGCAAAACATCAAAGGGTGTAGAATGAAAACAAGAGACATTGTGAAATATTATAAGATTTTAAAAAAAGAGGTCAATGTTTTAGTCCTTCAATCAGGATGAATCGATCCGCACTCCCCCGATGAGCTGGTTGAGTGAGCTCGGTGAGCTGGGAGAGATGGTTGGGTGAGTTGAGGAGAGTTGGTGAAGTTGACCTAAGTAAAGGAAAGAAAGAGTGATTCATAATAACACCTTTATATTTTGAAACATCCAAGTATTTATTCTCTAAGGTCAAATCTTCCCCATGTGATCAATATTTTATTTCACAATAAGCTTCTGAAGGTGCTCCAATGATAGACATCATGTCCACTCCTGAAGAGCCTTTTCCATGAATTGAAGAAATGCTTGAGACTTAACCAAGGAAAAATCAACTTACTATCATGCCCATTCTATAATTAATCTCAGGAACTCTAAAATCCAAGTGAAGAAAGAAGGATAAGACAACATCCTACTTCTTCGGTGGCATCTCCTGAGATATTAGTATGTTGAAGTTGTTAGGCCTAGGAATGAAAATCCTATTAAGGAGATGACTCCATCAGATTACAAGTTGACCCACATCTCATTCAATTAAGATTCTCATGAAAGTGATTATCACCTATTAGAGGAATTGACTTCTCTCCTCCTTGCTTGGAACAAATAATACAAGTAAAAAATTGTGTAATTGAAGGAACAAGTAAAAGTTCTTAGTGCTCACATTCAACCTTTTTTGGAACCCGACTCAGATCTTCCCTTTTGGTAGAAGACATTCCTCTAATAAACTATGTTGATCTTGAGGTGGTCAAGAAATCACAAGGATACATGATGCATGGGAAGGCCATTGAGAACTAGATTGAGAATTCATTGAGAAAGGTAAGACATTTTTTCCATGTATAAGTTCTCTCATCAATTATATTCTTACAACATTTTTAGAAGTAAAAAAAGAAAAGGAGGAATTTGCAAAAGAGTTGATTCACTTGGAAGAGATGTTTCCAATAGTATTCAATAGGATATCCTTCGAATCTCACATCCTCGTGAGTAAGAACGTATTTGCATCCACTGTAGAGAACTTGTCTCAAGTTTTAATCTACATCATAGTTATGAAATATGGAACACTAAAAATGCAAGATTATGATGTAGCACCCATGTTATAACAAATCCATATTAAGGAAAACAAATTAAAACAACCCCCTTAACCCGGTTAATGTCTTCAATTATTTTAACTATTAGTAATTATAATCTAGAAAGAAATATAGTTTACAATCCATCGATAACAACATAACCATGTGCAGTTGTAAAGGTCAATTAGATCTACCCAATCCCCTTTATCATCACTCTATCCGAGTGTGCATAACTTGTATGTAATTGGTTAACCTATTTAATTAGGTTTGAGAACTGATGTAATTCCTAAGTGTCTACCTAAAAATTAGTTAACTGAGTTTCATCCGGCATCTCACACCATTAGATAGGAACTCGGTGAACTGATAATGTATTCAGCTAGTACACTACTTAGGCCAAAGTTTTCAATCTATGCTTTACATGCTTAGTTTCATGACTACACATAAGCCAAACAAAACTTGTCCCATCACTACATAGTCATCTCTACACAATTATCTAGATCATGTCTCGTTAAATTAAATGTTTAAGTTCTTGTATTAAGATGGCCTAGAATCTAGATCTCACCTCTTAACTTGAGAGTATGTTATCATTCCTAGCTTAGGAAACCTATGGAAAGATAATGATTACTTAATTACTTCATCAATAAGTAATTATTACCCTTCCTATAGCCATCATAAGATGGTACGGATAGAGTTCAATCAAGTAGATAGGTGGGACTTAGAGTCCACACTTTCATAATACAATTATCTTATTACAAGGTAGAATTCATTGTTAAGAGACTAAGTCAAGTTACATGTTTAACGACAAGGTCTATAACAACTTACTAGTTACTATTGTATGAAGTGTCTTAATTTCGTAGCGTCGCTTTACAACTTTCATTGTTAAGACTAGGTTTAGTTTAACCATGTCATTATAATTTGATAACAATCCAATCTCATTTAGATTGTATCGTAATTCAACCATATTATTCATTATCATTAAGTACCTCTTAAGAAAGAGATATAATCTTTTTAAGTATAAGGCAATCTTTAGATTGATGATAGTTGTAAATCAATCATTCACATTCTATATTCTTATATTACTTAAGATATAGTGCTTCTACATTTATGACATCCTATCATCATTAAATGAGTTATTTTCGTAAAGGTACAACTATTGTCAATGTACTTTTAGAGTTGTACTACTTAATGAATTGATTATTTAATTAATCACTTTACGATTGAGTTAAAGAAAATATCATTATTTCATAACTCTGCATTGTTTTCCATAACAACATTAATTATTTAACTCATTAAATTTAAACATATATAAATGATGATGTCATTGAAGTAGTTGTAATAATTAAGAATAACAATTGTCGTAAAGTATAGTCATATATTTCAAGTACAAATTTATTATCAATTAAAAGTGTATATTATTGTTAAAAACAACATAGATCATTATTACAACTCATAAGAGGTATTCAAATAATAAATGTATTTATTAAACTCATTAAGGATAAATCCTTATTTCATAAAGTATTATAATAATTTTAGTTTAATACAAATAGGCCAATTGCCTTATGAAATTATGCGAAATCATGTTTCACTTTTCAATAAATACAATTAATCCATAATTTGGATATTCAAACAAAATCAATATCTGAAATCAGATAAATACAATCATCACATGAAAATCATGCGTGGAATCAATCCAATTAGAACTTCGTAATAATCATTCCATCCCGAAATTTGTAGGATAAAATAAAATAATATACATGGTCAGTTCATCGAACTGACATGGATTAACAACTCTCTATCTAGTTGTTTCATTACGAAATAATTGAACATCTATGGTTTTATTAAAAATACAACTTAAACAAAACAAGTATCCTAACAAGTTACAATCTAACTAAAGATAAGTGATCTAATAATGTAAAAAATTTACAATCAAAACTACCTTGCAAAAATTGACAAGTTCATTAAGTCTCTACCATATTAACTTTATTTAAAACTCAAGTCACGTCTAACCAAAATAATTTTATTTTCATCCAAATCATAATCCATACAACTTATATCTAACTAACATTCATCACAAATCAACCTTAATCACTTTACAATTGAGTTAAAAGAAATATCTTTATTTCCTTACTCTACATTGTTTTCTATAACAACATTTAATTATTTAACTCATTAAATTTAAACATATAAATGATGATGTCATTGATATAGTTGTAATAATTAAGAGTAACTATTTTTGTAAAGTATAGTCATATATTTACGTGACAATTTTATTATCAATTAAAAGTGTATATTGTTGTTAAAAACAACGTAAATCATTATTACAACTCATAAGAGGTATTTAAATAATAAATGTATTTATTGAAACTCATTAAGGATAAATCCTTATTTCATAAAGTATTACAATAATTTTAGTTTTATACAAATAGGTCAATTGCCTTTTAAGTTTTTGGAAATCATGTTTCACTTTTCAATAAATACAATTAATACATAAATCTGGATATTCAAACAAAATCAATATCTGAAATCAAATAAATACAATCATCACATGAAAATCATGTGTGGAATCAATCCAATTAGAACTTCATAATAATCATTCCATCCTGAAATATGTAGGATAAAATAAAATAATATACATGGTCAATTCATCGAACTAACATGGATTAACAACTCTCTATCTAGTTGTTTCATTATGAAATAATTGAACATCTACGGTTTTATTTAAAATACAACTTAAATAAAACAAGTATTTTAACAAGTTACTGATCTAACTAAAGATAAGTGATCTAATAATGTAAAAAAGTTACAATCAAAACTACCTTGCAAAAATTGACAAGTTCATTAAGTCTCTACCATATTAACTTTATTTAAAACTCAAGTCACGTCTAACCAAAACAATTTTATTTTCATCCAAATCATAATCCATACAACTTATATCTAACTAACATTCATCACAAATCAACCTTAATCACTTTACAATTGAATTAAAAGAAATATCTTTATTTCCTTACTCTACATTGTTTTCCATAACAACATTAATTATTTAACTCATTAAATTTAAACATATAAATGATGATGTCATTCAAGTAGTTGTAATAATTAAGAGTAACTATTTTTGTAAAGTATAGTCATATATTTACAGTACAATTTTATTATCAATTAAAAGTGTATATTGTTGTTAAAAACAATGTAGATCATTATTACAACTCATAAGAGGTATTTAAATAATAAATATATTTATTAAACTCATTAAGGATAAATCCTTATTTCATAAAGTATTACAATAATTTTAGTTTTATACAAATAGGCCAATTGCCTTTTAAGTTTTTGGAAATCATGTTTCACTTTTCAATAAATTCAATTAATACATAAACCGGATATTCAAACAAAATCAATATCGGAAATCAAATAAATATAATCATCACATGACAATCATGTGTGGAATCAATCCAATTAGAACTTCGTAATAATCATTCCATCCTGAAATTTTTAGGATAAAATAAAATAATATACATGGTCAATTCATCAAACTAACATGGATTAACAACTCTCTATCTAGTTGTTTCATTACGAAATAATTGAACATCTAAGGTTTTATTTAAAATACAACTTAAATAAAACAAGTATTTTAACAAGTTACAAATCTAACTAAAGATAAGTGATCTAATAATGTAAAAAAGTTACAATCAAAACTACCTTGCAAAAATCGACATGTTCATTACGTCTCTACCATATTAACTTTATTTAAAATTCAAGTCACGTCAAACCAAAATAATATTATTTTCATCCAAATCATAATCCATACAACTTATATCTAACTTACATTTATCACAAATCAACCTTAATCACTTTATGATTGAGTTACAAGAAATGTCATTATTTCATAACTCGCATTGTTTTCCATAACAACATTAATTATTTAACTCATTAAATTTAAACATATAAATGATGATGTTGTTGAAGTGGTGTAATAATTAAGAATAAAAACTATCATAATGTACAATCATATATTTCAAGTACAATTTTATAATCAATTACAAAGTGTATACCGCTATTAAAAATACGTAGATCATTATTACAACTCGAAGAGGTATTTGAATAATAAATTTATTTATTGAACTCATTAAGGATAAATCCTTATTTTATAAAGTATTACAATAATTTCAGTTTAATACAAATAGGCCAATCGCCTTATAAAATTTTGGGAAATCATGTTTCACTTTCCAATAAATACAATTAATCCATAAACAAGATATTCAAACAAAATCAATATCGAAATCAAATAAATACAATCATCACATGTCAATCATGTGTGGAATCAATCCAATTAGAATTCGTAATAATCATTCCATCCTGAAATTTGTAATATAAAATAAAATAATATACATGGTCGAGTTAATCGAATCAAAGCATGGATTAACAACTCTCCATCTAGTTGTTTCATTACGAAATAAGTGAACATCTAAGGTTTTATTTAAAATACAACTTAAATAAAAAATTATCCTAACAAGTAACATTCTAACTTAAGATAAGTGATCTAATAATGTAAAAAGTTACAATCAACAAAACCTTGAAAACATCAACAAGTTCATTAATTCTCTGTCATATCAACTTTATTTAAAATTCAAGTCACGTCAAACCAAAACAATACTCTTTTCATCCAAATCGTAAGCCATGTAACTTATATCTAACTTACATTCATCACAAATCAACCTTAATCACTTTACGATCGAGTTAAAAGAAATGTCATTATTTCATAACTCTACATTGTTTTCCATAACAACATGATTTTTCTAGATAAAGAGTGTTCCTTTGATTTTTTGAAATCATGCTTTCCATGGATGAGTCATTTCTGCTCTTGGATTCATTGGGCTGAAATGATATTGCTTGCAAATAATCCATTTTTGTTTTGGATAGATAAGTTGTAATCTGGTAATGAATTTTGCAAACTTATCTCTTTTTATTAACAAATCCTTGGATCAATTCCATTGATCCAAGGTATGTTTTAAATCTTCTTACCTGATCTGAATGGTAAATTGACATTCAGAGGTTGGATGACATAATGGAATGAAATCTTGTATGTTTACAAATTATTTTATCTTCTTGAAAGATCATGTACATTCTATTGTATGTTATGTGCTCGGATCTTTTTAATGATCTCTTTAGGATGCTTAACGGTGTTAAGTGAAATGAGGCCTGCTTCAGGACTATTGAGGAACAATCTAAGTCCTAGACCTAAGAGATCTATCCTAATGGGATTCTAAACTAAGGTAGATGTACCTATTTTTCTATCTATGTCTACTTTATTTGGGATAGCATCCTATCCTACGTTGCATGTTCTAAGTTAAGGGAACAACCTAAGGTGATGCTAGGTCTATTTCTAATCTAATACCTAATACTATATGGTTGTGAATTATGACCTATCCTAGGATGGCAATTTACCTATTGTAATGTTTGTAAACCTATGGTAAATACTTCTAAACTATCCTATGGTCATAAGCTAATGGTATCTAGCCTAAACTAATGAAGTATTGAAAAGGGACCTAAGGGTCATATGGCAAAGTGGAAGTTTGGTGATGGTTCCTAAGTTATTAATTTGATTTGATTTTTGAATTAATGGACAACGTACTGCTAGTTTAGGAAGAGGCATGTAAATTAGAGGAAGTCTACGTGGAGTCATCACTAAAGTTTAGTAATG
Source organism: Taxus wallichiana var. yunnanensis (assembly GCA_018340775.1). Classification (NCBI taxonomy): domain Eukaryota; kingdom Viridiplantae; phylum Streptophyta; class Pinopsida; order Cupressales; family Taxaceae; genus Taxus; species Taxus wallichiana. Next base: position 523,969,295 of record CM031238.1, read on the forward strand.
CATGCAGAAGTTGAATTAGGATTCACCAATTTTGGATGGCAGTGGCATGGAGAGATAGGTGGGAATTTGGAATTAATGGCATTAATGAGTCTCATTTTTGGTGAGAAAACCACCTAGGAAACTATGCAGGGAATTTGTTGGAGGTTTTTGGTCATTCATGCTCTCGATTTTTCTCTACATGGAGCTATCTAGTTCTTCAAACCAGCAGTTCTACTTTCAATTTGTGGCTATTTTTGATTCCCTTGGTCTATTTTCGATTAAAGGGAAGTATATGAGACATTTGAGAAAGAAGTTTTTAGTTGTTGATCTTTCTTGGAGAAGAAGTTTTGGAGGCTTGGCTAGAAGTCTTCTTCAAATCAACAAAAGCACTATCAGGCATGATAGGCTCTATCCATTAAGATCTCTTGTTTTTCTCAAAATGTTTCATTAAAACAACTCTGCTCTCATGAGATAATTGGGTTTCTATTTTTATTCTGGTTATTTGTTTTTCTTGCTGAAGGAACCTCTGTTTTCTTGGTTATGAAACCTTTGCATGATAATCTTACCATTGGATTCCTTTCTGAATAAGTTGATGGTGAAATACACTTGGGGTTGTTTTAGACTTGAGTGTTTTTGGATTGAATCTATATTCTGGTTTGTTTTCTCAAAAAAGGGTTTAAGTAAGTTGTTTTTTCCTTGAGCTTCGAACTGGAAGTCTCTTTTGAAATTAGAAGGTGAATGAATACTCTTCTCTGATGCATCCTTGAGTTATTAAAGTTGTATCACTCCTTTGTGGTCTGTATGGGTTTTTATTTTGAATCATTGCTTGAACATGAACTTGTATGAAGGTAAGGAATGGATATCTTGTTTCTTCTATTCTGGGTAAACCTTGCATTGTTCAAACTGAATGTCTTTGATTGTTTTTGGAAGGTAGAAGAATACTCTCCTATGTCGTATCTTGTTTGTAGAAGTTTAAATACTCCTTTTTGGGACTATATTTGTATACTTTGATCTGCAGTATGAACTCGAACTTGTGTTAGAAAAAGAGTTAATGGGTGAAGGAGGTTTATGGAATTATCTGTATTTTGTACTCTAAACTTGCATAAAAACCATGAAGGAATGATTTGCTCTATTTTTGTACTGCTTCAAACTTTAAAATTGATAGGAGTTGAGTCAATATGGTATTTTGATTAATGGATTTAGTTTGAATGTGTGAGGGAAATAGAAGGAAAGGTTGACTTAAACTTGTTGTTTGGTTTTAGTATTCTCTTTTGAAACTCTTGAAAGGACTTTTGGGTTTTATAATGGTCTTGGAATTTAACTATGGAAATAGTAGTGATGAAGTCTTTTGTGTAGTTATTATGTTTGAGTCTTCCTTTAAAATTTTGGAAGTTGAGTTGTCGGTAGATAGTTGAAGTTATGTTGTTTGAATATACTTTGGGTGATGGTTTTCTCCAAGTCGATACCATTATTACCATTCTTAGCTCTGTTCGGCTGTCTTAAGTTTGATCTTTCCATCCTTAACACTTTTAGGACTTGGATGTGAATGATAATTATCTTGTTTCTCACATTCTTCTTGGAATGAATTAAGTAAATGATTAACGGTTGTTGTTTCTTTAAATGGTGAAACTCTTGGAAGGTTTATTCAAAGATACATTTTGTATGTAATCGGTCCTGTATCTTCTATACCTGATTTCTTTATCTTAAAAGATTTGGGGGTATGGGGAACTATCTCTATTGATTCTTTTACAACCTCATTTCTTTTGAATGAACAATAGAATCCTCTTCTGGCATAACTCCTTTCTCTTCCACTCTCAGTGGTAAGCTCTCCATTTTCATTTTTAGAAAACTATAGGGTAGGATGTTGATCCTTATTTTCTGAAGATGCATATGGGAATTTGGTTTAACCGAATGATGAGGAAGTTGTAAATTGTTTACTCTCCAGTTTGATCTTCCTTTCTTTAGATAAACCTTGTTATAGGTTTAATAGAATCAAATGCATTACTTTTATTAAGGTAATTGAGTATTAATTGTTACTACTTTATTATAGTTGTTTAGTTAATTGATGTAAAACATTGTGGCTGGGAAATATTTTTCTAATGTAATAAGAGGCCTAATCTAAGAACCTAGGCTATATATATTTTGACCTAGAATTAGGCTGCCACATCTGAATTGTGAATCTCTTAATTATTTTATTTGTTGGATGAATCATCCTATAAACGTTACTATGTTGGAATGAACTTGACCGTACATGTTTTCTTGAAACTTTGTAAAGATGAATAAGAAGGTCTTTGTTTCTGAAAGTAACTATTTTGTTTATATAGTGAAGTTGATTTTGTATTTCAAATTCAGAAAGAATTATGAAACAATTAATTGATAGGAACTGTTATTTGAGATAAATAAGTAATTGTTTGGGTCAATACTTATCTGATATAATGCAGTGGATTAGCTGATTATATTATGATCTCTTCCTATAAAGTGAATTCAGATTTATTATTGTGCTTCTTTTATGGATGTTATTTCTTATGATTTATTTGTATGACTTCACATTAATTGTTTCATTAAAAGTAGGGTTGCTTTAATGGAACAATTGGTTGAAGGCACTTCATTTTAATGCTTAGTGCTTATCATGCTCAGTTCAATGAACTGACCCGTGCTAGCAATTTTTGTAGATGGACTTTGTAGTGATAAAGGAAGGAAATAACTTGTATGATGTATTGGTTGATTTAAAGTTTGGCTCTTTTAAAGAGAACTCCGATTCATTCTTGAGATGTATTGAAAAGGAAAAAGTTGTATTCTTTAATGATCTTAGTATTGTTTGACATGCAGTTTGTATGAGATGCATAGTCTTGTAAATTGTGTATTTTATCATGATGAATTGAAAAGATTGGAGGTTCACTTCAAATTGTTGTGTAATTTCTCTTGTACATTTATGAAGGTAGTTGGAATACTATCTTGTTGATATTTGGCATATCTATTTGTATTCTTATTTTTTTCATTGATAAGTTGGATGAAGAGAAATAGTTCAATCTCTCTCTTAATTTAAAGCAACTTGTTAAGTTGCATAAGATTACGTTCTTTATCTAAATAATATATAATGATAATGGGATGTGTATTGAATATATAATTAAACTATAGAAAGTGTGAAAGATATAAAAGGTATGATAAACCTAACACATAACCATGTAGAGAGGAAGACTCTTCCTCTCTCAAAAGAATGTAAAGTGAAATAATGGTGTTTATGATCGTTAATCACTCAGACTTCATTTTCTATGAAGTCTGCTCTAGTTGAACCTGAATGGTTGTTGCACCTTATTTGAACAGTTGAGTTACATTAATTTAACCTTGCGATGTATGTTGTTCTATTTTTGGATAATTTCTCGACATGTCTTAGTTACCAAACATAAAAGCAATCATGAGTTAATGAAGTTATTTAATATTAATTAAATCAAATATGGATGAAGAACTTAAGGGTGTTGGATTTAGGGTTGGGAAAGGTTTTCCATAATTGAATCTTAATCCAAAATTAATTAAATGTTAATGACCTCCTAGGGTATGTACATCATGATGAAGTAGTTCTATTGGATGTTGGCACATGCCAACTTAGATAGCTGTACCTACGTGAAGACTAAGGTCTTCACGAGGATACAATGTTGCAGTTGACATGTTGCAACACCCTTCCACATTAGTTCATCTAGATCTACACACATCTAGACTTGAACTTAGTTTCTCTCTAGGCCAAGCTAGCAACATGAATTGGAATAGGAAGTAGCTTTCTATGACTCAGGGTACCTTGGCACATTCGATCGACTTAGGTCGATAGTATGCCCATATACCCTAAGTCATCATGAGCATCCCTATAACAAATTATGTCGCTAACCTAGGTTAGGGTCAAACCTTGGGCAAGTGGACTGATAGAAGTCAGTGAAGACCATTCTAGATAACAGAAGAGTGAGGTGAAGGATGTATTCCGATTTGATGAGTATTTCATCTAGGAATAGTAACATGAACAATATGTTGGAAATATTTGGCCAAAGTATCACAAACTATTAGTTGCGTTGTCGATGTCACCTAGTTTAAGGAACATGATTTTAGATGAATATTGGTAACAAATATTTAGATAGGTTCTTTAAATAGGTCACTCAGTACCCAAATTAGGGTAAGAAAACCAAGTATACGTAGTATACATAAAAGTATTCAATACTTAGAGACAAGCATGAGAGATCGGTTAGAGACCAAGTCATGCAATGAGAGATCGGTAATTCACCGAGTCATTTACAACTACATATGGTTATCTATTATGAGATTGATTGGCATGGAATGTGTGTTCTAAATTATGTTTTATTTAGAATAGAGAACATTGTGTAAATTTTTTTCCCTTGTTTCTAAAGTCTTAAAATGGGAATGTTACATCTTGGTATCAGAGTTGAAGGTTGCAGCTCTTGGACCTATTGTGTCCATAATCTGATAAAACTTAAATTTTCTTGTTAAAAATGGTTAGAATAAGAGGAAATGTTGCAAATAATCCTCCACCTGAGGAAGGAGGAGCAACAACTACCCAAAAACTCGATGAGATCCTTATTGCCCTGTTGGACACAAGAGATCATTTGGTTGTACTTGAACAACAAGTAATGGGAAATGAGGAGGAAGAAGATGTTGGTAATAATAATCAGCCACCTCCTGAGGACAATGCCAATTTGGGTGTTGATAATAACAATGTGAACATGTCTCAGCTAGAAAACAAAAAGGCTAGGTTGAAGCTTGAACTCACTAATGATATAAAAAGGATAAGTCCACCTAAATTTGATGGCACCACATTAGGAGATGGAGCTGAGAATTGGCTCAAGTGAAATGGAGTACTTTGCAATAAGGAATTTCTCGGAAGAAACAAAGGAAATTTGGGAGCATATCAGCTTTCCCATGAGGCATCTTCATGGTGGGATAGCCATAAGGATGAGTTGAATATTGATGAAACTAATATCACTTGGGATCAATTTAAAGGTTACTTTAGGCAACGTTGGCTGCCAAAACTTTATTATGATCAGAAAATGATTGAATTTCAGAACTTTAGCAAGGAAAGCTAACTATAATTGAGTATTGGGAGTGGTTTACTAAACTCCTTAAGTATGTACCTCAAGTATCAAACTGATGAGAAGTTTAGGATATGGAAATTCATCATGGGATTGAATCCCATTATAGGAGGAGAGGTGGATGTTCACAACCCAACCACTATGGAAGGGGTTGTTGAAAAATCCATAAGGTAGGAACAAAAATTAAAGGAAATTTTTGCTCATAAGGAGGAAGTGAGGAAGAAAGTTCCCAACTCCTCTTCATCATCTCTTGCACCTAAGAAAGGACCATGGAAGAAGTTTGGTATGAAAAGTAAGTTTTCAAGCTGATAATAATAAGAAAACAACAACAAATAAGTCTGTTAGAAATCCACGAAACAACTTTGTCAAGAATAATAATAATGGACAGAAGTCCTATGGAGGTCAGAATGATAACTTTAAGGCTAGAAATAAATCTGAGCCTAAAAAGGGACCTATAGGAGGTTGTTATAACTATGGAAAGGATCATTACGCAAACCAATGTCCTTTGAAAAAGGATGATCGTAATCAACACAAGATACACTTGCTGAGAGCTGACAAACAGGTTGAAAAACAAGTCACACCCATAGAAGTTCGGGTAAGTTATTTGGCATACTTGTAACTATTATTTTTGATACAAGAGCTACAAAATGTTTTATTTCTAGTAAATTAGCATTGAAACTAAAAATAAAAGCTGGAAAAATGGATAAAACATGGATTGTACATTATGGAAACAATGTTGTTCATACAATTAGTATGTGTCTTTTTGGGGCAGTCCTTGACTTACCTAGTTTTTCCACTAAAGTTGATCTTTATGTTGCTCCTTTGGGGTCTTATGATGTAATCATAGGTGTTAATTGGTTAGCTGAGCATAAAGAAAAAGTGGACTATTTTGAAAAACATATTAGTTGTTTAGATGATCTGTAAAAAAAATAGAGATTCAGGGTGTGAAACATGAGATTTTAGTTAGGAAACTGTCAGCTATGCAACTTAAAAAGGCCAAAAATAAAGGTTGTACCTTATATGCAGTAAAAATTTTTGAATCCACTAAGGAAAACAATGAATTCATGGAACGATATCCGTTATTACGAAACTACAGTGATGTGTTTCCGGAAGAGTTACCAGGTCTTCCACCCAAAAGAGAATTTGATTTCACAATTGAAATCAAGCCTAGAACCGAGCCTATTTCTAAGGCACCTTACCGAATGACTACTATTGAATTAGTAGAGCTTAAGGCACAGTTGCAAGAAATTTTGTCTAAGGGTTTGATTAGACCGAGTGTTTCACCTTGGGGAGCACCGGTAATCTTTGTGAAAAAGAAGGATGGAACACTTAGATTGTGCATTGATTACAGAATGTTAAACAAAGCAACAATCAAGAACAGATATCCACTCCCTAGAATTGATGATCTATTTGATCAGATGCATGGAGCATCGGTATATTCTAAGATAGATCTTGATCTGGATATCATCAATTATGGATTAAGGATGAGGACATTCATAAAACAACTTTTAGAACAAGGTATGGACATTATGAGTTCACAGTTTTACCCTTTGGATTAACAAATGCACTGAAAACTTTTATGAATTTGATGAACAATATTTTTCAAGAATACTTGGACAAATTTGTGCTTGTATTCTTGGATGACATTCTCATATATTCTAAAAGTATTGAGGAACACCATGAGCATTTGAAGATAGTTTTGGAAATTTTGAGAAAGAGACGGTTATATGGTAAGCTATCTAAATGTTCTTTCTATGACACAAAAGTGCACTATTTGGGTCATGTTATAAGTAAGAATGGAATTGTTGTAGATCCTTCTAAAATTGTAGCTATAACTGAGTGGCCTGCACTAAAGAATGTACATGAAGTTAGAAGCTTCATGGGTCTGTTGTTACTATAGAAATTTGTAAAAGATTTTTCCAAAGTTGTTGCACCAATAACTTCATTGCAGAAAAAGGATAAGAAGTTTGTTTGGAATGAGAAATGTGAATCTACATTCAAAACTTTGAAGGATCAGTTAACATCAACACCTATTTTAGCTATACCAGACCCTAATGGAGACTTTATTGTTGTAATGGATGCATCGGGGAAGGTCTTGGAGGTATTTTGTTACAAAATGATCATGTCATAGCTTACAAAAGTAGAAAACTAAAGTTACATGAGTTGAATTATGCTCCACATGATTTAGAGCTTGCTTGCCATTGTTCATGCACTACAAGTTTGGAGGCATTATCTGCTTGGTAAACCTTTTGAATTAAAAACTGATCATCTTGGGCTGAAGTATATTTTCACTCAGCCAAATCTAAATGCAAGACAATGAAGATGGTTAGAGTTTTTGTCTCAATATGATTTTGACATAAATTACATTAAAGGAAAGGAAAATAGAGTAGTATGATGCTCTAAGTCATAGGAAGCACATTTATGCTCTTATAACATTAAGAACTTAGTTTAAGGATGAAGTAAAAAGTGTTATGGAATTTGATTCTTACTTTTAGCAAGTAAAAAAATGCTTACTTTTGCAGATCAAATGATGTGAGATATAAAGGTTTTCACTTTGACAATGAAGGAATCTTAAGATTTGAAAATAGAGTATACATACCTTTGCTAAATGATTTAAGAAAGAAATTGTTAGTAGAATTTCACAATTCACCTTTCTCTGGACACCCTGGTATTACAAAGATGTTTGCTGATATAAAACAACAATATTTCTGGAAAGGGATGAAAAAGGACGTTATTGATTTTGTGACACATTGTTTGGAATGTCAATGTGTTAAAGTTGAACATATGCATCCAGCCGGTTTATTGTATCCTCACAACATACCGCAGTACAAATGGAAAGTAATAAGCATGGATTTTGTACAAGGGTTGCCTATGTCAAAAAATAAACATGATGTTATTTTGGTTGTTGTGGATAAACTAACAAAAGTAGCTCATTTTATTGTTGGTAATCTTAAGGATGATTCTCCTATTTTGGCAAAGAGGTTTGTACATGAGATTTTTAGATTACATGGAGTACCTGAACTAATCATATCTGATAGAGATCCTAGAATGACTTCAAGGTTTTGGCAAACCCTTAATGCAGCTCTAGGAACTAAGCTAAATTTTAGTTTTTGCATATCATCCAGGAAATGGATGGACAGACTGAAAGAGTTAATCAAGTTTTAGAGGATATGTTATGAATGTATTGTATGGATCAGTAGTATAAGTGGGAAGAGTACCTTCCATTAGTTGAGTTTGCATACAATAACACATATCATGCCTCTCTTAAGATGGCACCTTTTGAAGCATTATATGGAAGAAAATGTAGAACCCCATTAGTTGGGACAACATTGAGGATAGAGAGGTAATTGGACCTGAAATCCTTATGGAAATGGAACAACAAGTTAAAATGATTTGTGAACACGCTTGAAAGAAGTAGTAAAAATAGGTAAAAGAGTTATGTTGACTTGAAGTGGGTTGATAGGAAATTTGAACTCGGTGAGAAGGTCTTTCTTCGGGTTAAACTGAAAAAGAGTTCTATAACTTTTGGCAAGGCTGCCAAGTTATCACCTCATTTTGTGGGACCTTTTGAAATAGTTGAAGTAATCAACCATGTAGCTTATCGTTTAGCATTACCTCCTACTTTGTCATGAATGCATGATGTTTTCCATATTTATTTGCTTAAGAAATATGTTTTAGATTTATCACATGTGTTAAATTGGAATTCCTTGCAGGTCCAAGACCTAGGAATAATCATGGTTAAACCCTTGAGTGCTAGAAACTCACCAGTTGCACTTAAGAAATCATGAAATAAGTCAATGTAAGGTCCAGTGGGACTAGTTTAATGAAGAAAGTGCAACTGGGAAAATCTGGAAGATATGAAAACTACTTTTCCATACTTATTTGAACAAAATTGATTTTGTTGACTGATATAAATTGTGATTTAATTCTTTTATAACAATAAATCTACCAGTTTTGGGTAGATATTTATTTATTTTAAATAAACAACTATGTAAATGCTGATTTTTGGAACTTTAAAATTTTGTTATGTTTTGAACATATGAAAAGAAAGTTAATAAAATGATTGTCCTTGATGTAAATTGTTTTAAGGAGATAATCATCGGGATGATGATTCTTTTAGGAGGGAAGCATGTAACATCTTTGACAAACTGTTATCTTTCCTCTTTTGCATTGCAAGCATTGACATGTGATTTTTCTGGATAAGGAGTGTTCCTTTGATTTTTGGAAATCATGCTTGCCATGGATGAGTCATTTCTGCTCTTGGATTCATTGGGCTGAAATGATATTTCTTGCAAAGAATCCATTTTTGTTTGGATAGATAAGTTGTAATTGGTAAATGAAGTTTGCAAACTTATCTCTTTTTATTAACAAATCCTTGGATCAATTCCATTGATCCAAGGTATGTTTTAAATCTTCTTACCTGATCTGAATGGTAAACTGACATTCAGAGGTTGGAGGACATAATGGAATGAACTCTTGTATGTTTACAAATTCTTTTATCTTCTTGAAATATCATGTGCTACATTCTGTTGTATGTTATGTGCTCGAGATCTTTTTGAATGATCTCTTCAGGATGCTTAATGCGTTAAGTGGAATGAGCCTGCTTTAGGACTATTGAGGAAAAATCTAAGTCCTAGACCTATGAGATCTATCCTAACGGGATTCTAAACTAAGGTAGATGTACCTATTTTTCTATCTATGTCTACTTTATTTGGGATAACATCCTATCCTAAGTTGCATGTTCTAAGTTGAGGGAATAACCTAAGGTGATGCTAGGTCTATTTCTAACCTAATACCTAATACTATATGGTTGTGAAGTATGACCTATCCTAGGATGGAAATTTACCTATTGTAATGTTTGTAAACCTATGGTAAATACTTCTAAACTATCCTATGGTCATAAGCTAATGGTATCTATCCTAAACTAATGAAGTATTGAAAAGGGACCTAAGGGTCGTATGGCAAAGTGGAAGCTTGGTGATGGTTCCTAAGTTATTAATTTGATTTGATTTTTGAATTAATGGGACAACAACATACTTGCCTAGTTTAGGTAGAGGCATGTAAATTAGAGGAAGTCTACGTGGAGTCATCACTAAAGTTTAGTAATGCATGCAGAATTTGAATTAGGATTCACCAATTTTGGATGGTGGTGGCATGGAGAGATAGGTGGGAGTTTGGGAATTAATGGCATTTATGAACCTCATTTTTGGTAAGCAAACCACCTTGGAAACCATGTGGGTGGATTTGTTGGAGGTTGTTTGGTCATTCATGCTCTCTCGATTTTTTCTCTACATGGAGCTATCTGGTTCTTGAACCAACAAGTTCTACTTTCAATTTGTGGCTATTTTTATTCCCTTGGTCTATTTTTGATTAAAGGGAAGTATATGAGACATTTGAGAAAGAATTTTTGGTTGTTGATCTTGCTTGGAGAAGAAGAAGTTTTGGAGGCTTGGCTGGAAGTCTTCTTGAATCGACAGAAGCACTATCAGGCATGATAGGCTCTATCCATTAAGATCTCTTGCTTTTCTCAAAATGTTTCATTAAAACAACTCTGCTCTCATGAGATAATTGGGTTTTATTTTTATTCTGGTATTTTTTTTCTTGTTGAAGGAACCTCTATTTTCTTGGTTATGAAACCTTTGCATGATAATTTTATCATTGGATGCCTTCTCTGAATGAGTTGATGGATGAAATACACTTGGGGTTGTTTGAGACTTGAGTGTTTTTGATTGAATCTATATTCTGGTTTGTTTTCTCAAAAAAGGGTTTAAGTAAGTAGTTTTTTCTTGAGCTTCAAACTGGAAGTCTCTTTTGAAATTAGAAGGTGAATGAATACTCTTCTCTATGATGCATCCTTGAGTTATTAAAGTTGTATCACTCCTTTGTGGTCTATATGGGTATTTATTTCAAATCATTTCGAACACAAACTTGTATGAAGGTAAGGAATGGATATCTTGTTTCTTCTATTCTGGGTAAACCTTGCATTATTCAAACTGAATGTCTTTGATTGTTTGTGGAAGGTAGAAGAATACTCTCCTATGTCGTATCTTGTTTGTAGAAGTTTAAATACTCCTTTTTTAGGGACTGTTTTTGTATACTTTGATTTGTAGTATGAACTCAAACTTGTGTTAGAAAAAGAGTTAATGGGTGAAGGAGGTTTATGGAATCATCTGTATTTTGTACTCTAAACTTTGCATAAAAACCATGAAGGAATGATTTTCTCTATTTTTGTATTGCTTCAAACTTTAAAATCGATAGGGAGCTGAGTCAATATGGTATTTTGATTAACGGTCAGTTTGAATGCGTGAGGGAAATAGAAGGAAAGGTTGACTTAAACTTGTTGTTTGGTTTTAGTATTCTCTTTTGAAACTCTTGAAAGGAATTTTGGGTTTTATAATGGTCTTGGAATTTAACTGTGGAAACAATAGTGATGAAGTCTTCTGTGTAGTTATTATGTTTGAGTCTTCCTTTAAAATTTTGAAGTTGAGTTGTCGGTAGATAGTTGAAGTTATGTTGTTTGAATATACTTTGGGTGACGGTTTTCTCCAAGTCGATACCATTATTACCATTCTTAGCTTTGTTTTTGTCTTAAGTTTGATCTTTCCATCCTTAACACTTTTAGGACTTGGATGTGAATGATAATTGTCTTTTTCTCACATTCTTCTTGGAATGAATTAAGTAAATGATTAATGGTTGTTGTTTCTTTAAATGGTGAAACTCTTGGAAGGTTTATTGAAGATACAATTATGTATGTAATCGGTTATGTATCTTTGTACCTGATTTCTTTATCTTAAAAGATTTGGGGGTATGGGAACTATCTCTACTGATTCTTTTACAACCTCATTTCTTTTGAATGAACAATAGAATCCTCTTCTGGCATAACTCCTTTCTCTTCCACTCTCAAGTGGTAAGCTCTCCATTTTCATTTTTAGAAAACTGTAGGGTAGGATGTTGATTCTTCTTTTCTGAAGATGCATATGGGAATTCGGTTTAACCGAATGATGAGGAAGTTGTAAACTATTTACTCTCTAGTTTGATCTTCCTTTCTTTAGATAAACCTTGTTATAGGTTTAATAGAATCAAATGCATTACTTTTATTAAAGTAATTGAGTAGTAATTGTTACTTACTTTATTATAGTTTTTAGATTAATTGATGTAAACATTGTGGTGGGAAATACTTTTCTAATGTAATAAGAGGCCTAATCTAAGAACCTAGGCTATATATATATTTTGACCTAGAATTAGGCTGCCACATCTGAATTGTGAATCTCTTAATTATTTTATTTGTTGGATGAATCATCCTATAAACGTTACTATGTTGGAATGAACTTGACCATACATGTTTTCTTGAAACTTTGTAAAGATGAACAAGAAGGTCTTTGTTTCTAAAAGTAACTCTTTTTGTTTATATAGTGAAGTTGATTATGTATTTCAAATTCATAAAGAATTATGAAACAATTAATTGATAGGAATTGTTATTTGATATAAATAAGTAATTGTTTGGGACAATACTTATCTGATATAATGCAGTGGATTATTGATTATATTATGATCTCTTCCTATAAAGTGAATTCAGATTTATTATTGTGCTCCTTTTATGGATGTTATTTCTTATGATTTATTTGTATGACTTCACTCATTGTTTCGTAAAAAGAGTTGCTTTAATGAAACAATTGGTTGAAGGCACTTTGTTTTAATGCTTAGTGCTTATCATGCTCAGTTCAATGAACTGACCGTGCTAGAAATTTTGTAGATGGACTTCATTAGTGATAAAGGAAGGCAATAACTTGTATGATGTATTGGTTGATTTAAAGTCTAGCTCTTTTAAAGAGAACTCCGATTCATTCTTGAGATGTATTGAAAAGGAAAAGTTGTATTCTTTAATGATCTTAGTATTATTTGACATGTAGTTTGTCTGAGATGCATAGTCTTGTAAATTGTGTATTTTATCATGATGAATTGAAAAGATTGGAGGTTCACTTCAAATTGTTGTGTAATTTATCTTGTACATTTATGAAGGTAGTTGGAATACTATCTTGTTGATATTTGGCATATCTATTTGTATTCTTATTTTTTTGTCATTTGATAAGTTGGACGAAGAGAAATAGTTCAATCTCTCTCTTAATTGAAAGCAACTTGTTAAGTTGCATAAGATTACGTTCTTTATCTAAATAATATATAATGATAATGGGATGTGTATTGAATATACAATTAAACTATAGAAAGTGTGAAAGATATAAAAGGTATGATAAACCCTAACACATAACCATGTAGAGAGGAAGACTCTTCCTCTCTCAAAAGAATGTAAAGTGAAATAATGGTGTTTATGATCGTTAATCACTCAGACTTCATTTTCTATGAAGTCTGCTCTAGTTGAACTGAATGATTGTTGCACCTTATTTGAATAGTTGAGTTACATTAATTTAACCTTGTGATGTATGTTGTTTTATTTTTGGATAATTGCTCGACATGTCTTAGTTACTAAACATAAAAGCAATCATGAGTTAATGAAGTTATTTAATATTAATTAAATCAAATATGGATGAAGAACTTAAGGGGTGTTGGATTTAGGGTTGGGAAAGGTTTCCGTAATTTGAATCTTAATCCAAAATTAATTAAGTGTTAATGACCTCCTAGGGTATGTACATCGTGATGAAGTAGTTAAGTAGTTTTGTCGGATGTTGGCACACGCCAACTATAGAACTGTACCTACGTGAAGACTAAGGTCTTCACGAGGATATAGTGTTGCAGTTGACATGTTGTCAACACCCTTCCACATTAGTTCATCTAGATCTACACACATCTAGACTTGAACTTAGTTTCTCTCTAGGCCAAGCTAGCAGCATGAATTGGAATAGGAAGTAGCTTTCTATGACTCAGGGTATCTTGGCACATTTGATCAACTTAGGTCGGATGAGTATGCCCATATACCCTAAGTCATCGTGAGCATCTCCCTATAACAAATTATGTCACTAACCTAGGTTAGGGTCAAACCTTGGGCAAGTGGACTAACAGAAGTTAGTGAAGACCATTCTAGATAACAGAAGAGTGAGGTGAAGGATGTATTCCAATTTGATGAGTATGTCATCTAGGAATAGTAACATGAATAGTATGTTGGAAATCTTTGGCCAAAGTATCACAAACTATTGGTTGTGTTGTCTATGTCACCTAGTTTAAGGAACGTGATTTCAGATGAATATTGGTAACAAATATTCAAATAGGTTCTTTAAACAGTCACTCAGTACCAGATTAGGGTAAGAAAACCAAGTATATGTAAACTTATTCAATACTTAGAAAAAATCATGAGAGATCGGTTAGAGACCGAGTCATGCAGTGAGAGATTGGTAATTTATTTATAACAGAGAAGATTGTGTTTTAAAAAAAAATTCCTTTGTTTCTAAAGTCTTAAAATGGGAATGTTACAAAAGTAGTTTTAATAATTAAGAATAACAATTGTCGTAAAGTACAGTCATATATTTCAAGTACAATTTTATAATCAATTAGAAATTGTATACCACCGTTAAAAACAACATAGATCATTATTACAACTCATAAGAGGTATTCAAATAATAAATGTATTTATTGAACTCATTAAGGATAAATCCTTATTTCATAAAGTATTACAATAATTTTAGTTTAATACAATTAGGCCAATTGCCTTATGAAATTTTGTGAAATCATGTTTCACTTTTCAATAAATACAATTAATCCGTAAACTATATATTCAAACAAAATCAATATCGGAAATCAAATAAATACAATCATCACATGACAATCATGTGTGGAATCAATCCAATTAGAACTTCATAATAATCATTCCATCCTGAAATATGTAGGATAAAATAAAATAATATACATGGTTAGTTCATTAAATTGGCATGGATTAACAACTCTCAATCTAGTTGTTTCATTATGAAATAAGTGATCATCTACGCTTTTATTTTTAAAATACAACTTAAATAAAACAATTATCCTAACAAGTAACATTCTAACTAAAGATAAGTGATCTAATAATGTAAAAAAGTTACAATCAACAAAACCTTGCAAACATCAACAAGTTCATTAAGTCTCTACCATATTAACTTTATTTAAAACTCAAGTCACGTCAAACCAAAATAATCTTCTTTTCATCCAAACCATAAGCCATGCAACTTATATCCAAATTACATTCATCACAAATCAACTTGCTTGATTTTGAAAGTATCGAAAGAAGAAGGTAAGTACTTTCCTCAATTCCACTATTGTCAAATATCAAACTTAAGCACAACAAGAAATGATAAACAATCTTCTTTTACCTTCTCAAATTAATTGACAAGATAATTAATGTCACAGTTAACTATAATAAACATGTGTATCCTTTTTCTTCAACTTATCATATTACACAATCAAGCTTAATTCACAAAAGATTAATAATAAAATATCCTTTTCATGCATGCATCAAGCATCATCTTACACATAATACCTTTATCATGATAATCACAATAATAATGCATTAAATAATTAAATCAAATGGTTAAGTAACTTACTAATATCCACACCTTCTTGTATCCATAAGTATATTTTCCAAGACTATCTAATTCTAAAAATTCGTTTAATCAGGAATGGTACTAACCAATCATTTATAAAGATAAAAATTACAACTAATATGAAGTAAATAAAATCTTTAGAATAAACACTCGTATTCAGGGCTGCAAAATGATATACCCAACCCAAAAAAAACCAAGTTCTCGATATACATGTAGACTTTAACTATTTAGTTTACTAATGTTACTTCAAGATTAAAATCGACATATATCAAATAACACCCAAATCTTATATCATTTAAGACAACATTATTTAATAAGAAATGATAAGATCCTAACCATACAGTGTCCGAGACAATCCTTAGCAAAGCAAAACTAGAAAAAATCAACAAAGAGTAATATTTACCCATAATGTATATTTCTTCCTATAATGTTAAACATTTTAAACCCATAATCAACTACAACCTTGGAATGAGTTAGGAAAAACAACCGATACACATTTTTTTGGAAAGAATGGGTTTAAAATCATATAAATTACAAATCTCTATACGAGCTCAAAGGTCAATATTCACCCAAAACAAATTAAATAGTAAATTTATTGAAGCACCCTAGATAAGGAAATATACCTAGTTTATTTAACTAAATATTTTCAACTCAAGCAGTGGTGAAAAAAAACAAATCATCAAATAATCAAACCGGTAGATATTCAAACATTTCAAAGTGAAATAAACAAAGCAAGATTAAAGAAAAATCCATGCATGTGAAGGATAAAGATCCTGCAACTTTTCTTTCTTGTTTTCTTTGAAAAATCCTCCACACATTCGGGTAGACAATAATGATAATTTCTCCCAATATTTTCTCTAACAAGCCCCAAGTAAATAAACCCAGATTAGAAAAATATTAACCCCCACAAGCCAAGTAAACCAACACTTATGTAATATTAATCTTCCATTAATAACTTCCACAAAAATCTCAACAAAATAACTTATCAAAACCTCATGCACAATTTGGACCAAAATGGAAATCAAGTGGCCAAAGAAGGAGATGCAACTAACCAAACATAATAAAATCAATTTCCCAATGCATGCAAGGTAGCTTCCACTAGAAGCTTCTCGAGTTTCTTAAGAACATTAAATACTCTTTAACTTTTGTAGATGCCACGTAGTGGTGAGATTACTTACCACCACCACCACCAACTTCTCTCCAAAATAACTTAGTGGATTTTTAAATGAGCGGTCCAAGACATATCAATACCTTAAACCTTTGCATGGGTCTTTTAACCACCAATTTTAATCATTTAAACAATCAAAATGCTATTAATTATGGTCGATAACTATAACAATAAAATTCCATACAAGTTTAACCTTCAACCATTTTAATAACCCACTTTCCATCGAGTATGGTCAATGACTGTATTATATTAGAACAAACAAATTTCAATTGCCACCGTTTTATACAATACAACAAAACACAAACAATAACTACTAAGCATGGAGCCACAATCAGTCAAAGACAATATCAAACAAAATAATGTTCAACCCAATGCTTGGTGTGATCAATCTGATTGTAGTTCCTAGAAATTTCACACCCAAAAACAACGGTAAAATTACCAAAATATTTTTTTGTCTTTCATAGCTTGTTACACGACACCACTAGGCTCAAATAGAAAACTCAACATCACAAATAACACTTACACAAGCATGGGTCCACATAGCCAACAGGATAACACCAGAGCACACTAATGACAAACTTAATCAAAAGGGATGTATACGTTACAAAGACTCAACCCCCCATGAGAAACCTAAGGTTAGCCGCATTCTACAATACATCACCCATGGTTACATCTTTGTTATAATTCAATTCCAATGTTTACCCTTGTAGATTGAAGGACATTAGACGCATACGCAAATATTTCTGTTCCCAAAGCTATATATATATATATATATATATATATATATATATATATATATATATATATATATATATATATATATATATATATATATATATATACAATGTTGCTTAAACCACATTACATGTATGTGCCCATACCTCAAGGTTGTATATGTCTCATTTTCATAACATATTTTGGATAGCAAATATCCCCTCTTTTATTTTTTCTAATTATGTTTTCATTGTTACTTAGATCTCATTTTATCATCAACATTATAAAAATGCTTATCGGAGTTTCCTTAATTTGAGTCATGCAAATTCTTTCTTCATATTCAAACTAGAAGTTCCATTCAACTCCTATTGTTGAAGAGGGATATTTCCACTCTTTAATTATGGTTATGCCCAAAGCATCTAGTCATCTACCTATTTGTTTCATAATTAGATTTTGGAATATTGATTTTGTGGTGAACAAGAAAATCCTTCTTCCTCAATTGACCATTTTACTTAATTAATTCCCTCAACTTCATAACTATTGTCAAGGATAGAACAACCATAGTTATAGAAACAAGAGGCAGGATTCATTAAAATATTAACTTTTCCTCAAAATGTTCCTTCATGAATATGCCAAGGACACTTAATCTTACATTTCTCATACCTATTAGATTCAAGGTCTTTCCTTGTGATTACTTGACTAATTAGACATTCTTATAAGATTATTACAACCTCCTTTAAATTTTCTAAACTTGAAATTCATTTTATCTCTCCTTTGTAGTTATAACGATGGTAAAAACATTGTTCCATCTAATGAGTTCTTAACTTAACATTATATCGAAAATTACTATGATTGCACTTAACCATTTCATTTAAGATTCACAACTAGGATTATTATATAGCTAAGCAATGACCTAGTATTGGAGTTCCCAATATCTCATCAATACCTTAATAGTTGTTCAAGAGTTAATTCCAACTCTATTAAATTAATATCTTTTGCGATATGATCAAATCATATATTCATAACCATACCAACTCATTAGTATCTACATAAAGTGTTTTGTTTATAGAATTTAGTTGTTTAATAAAATATATATAATTTCTCCCACTTTCTTACCCAAATAAGCATAAAGGTGCATATTCGTGAAATCAACACTATCTATAGTAACACATTACAAACTTGGTAATATATTTAACATAGTATTATTATTTCCATGGAATAATTCAATGTACTAACCTCATGCCCATAATGAAATTCCAAGATATAGACTAAGGAACCCCAACTTGGGTTAATGAATTTAAAAGATTAAATTGTGATAGCCTTTTTTTCTTACAATGATTTGTTCCAAACATAGCATAGAATAGAGAAGGGTAGGTCCAACAATGGGTGTTTAACAATAACATGGGTGTGCTATAAATTTCAAGCCAACCCATAAAGGGAGAAATCCATCATACAATGAGCTCGGGTATACAAGTAACCCCTAATAATTATATCATAGATACATGCAAGCATCTTGGGACTATGCTTTACAATTGTTTCCCAAGTGGAACATCCACAAGGCATTACAAAATTGATTTAAAGGATTTCTAGCAAGTTACAACAGTACTCTTTTTTTCAACAAGTAATACTTATTTCTTTTCTAATCAATTTAGAAAATTACATTCATATTGAGTGAGCAGAAGTATTATTTTTTCATAATTTTTCCCCTTATACTCCTTTCAATGTAACAAGGAGATATTCTTCCTTTCAAAAAGCAAGCAGAATGCTTCAAATTCAAACAACATTCATCATTTCTTAACATGTACCTATGATAGATTTTGGGTTAATTGGAATGAAATTTGTTCCTATACAATATGCAACAATTAGCAATAAATCATGCATAACAGGTTACAAGAGAGATAGTAGTAATGTTTTAAGAATTTCTTTTCATTTCACCAAGTCTCAGACAAGAGATAAGGAATGAAATACAAGCCAACTCATGCAACCGATAATTTCCATCATACCATTCTAGGGAGAGAGTTAACATCTCTTTTCCAAATTTTCTTTAACATAACACTAACATGGCCTCCTTTCCAAATTTAGAATTTAAAAAGGGAACATATAACAACAATAATTCCATATTTTTAAAACAAAACAAAATGCCAAAATGGCCTTTTCCCACACTTGAAGTTTTTAAGAGAAAACGATAAAAACTACATTTCAGATTTATTTTTCATAACTAAGCATAATCTCTTTTCCATATTTTAAATTCAAAGAGAAGGACACAACAACAATTTTCCAAATTTATTTATGTAATTGTAGTAGGGTCTCTTTTACCCAAATTTTTAGTTTAAAGAGAAGTATAAAAACAATAATTTCTAGATTTATCTATCTAATTCTAGTAGTGTCTCTTTTCCCTAAATTCGTAATTTAAAGAGAAAAATAAAAAAACAATTTCTGGATTTATCTATCAAATTCCAATAAGGTCTCTTTTTTCCAAAATTTGTAGTTTAAAGAGAAGAAGACAACAACAATTTCCAATTTATCTATAAAATTCCAGCAGGGTTAATTTCCCAAAATGTGTAGTTTAAAGAGAAGAAGACAACAAAAAAATTCCAATTTATCTATAAAATTCTAGCAGGGTTTATTTCCCAAAATGTGTAGTTTAAAGAGAAGAAGATAAAAATGAGTTTCTAATTTATCTATAAAATTCCAGGAGGTTTCTTTTCCCCAAATTTGTAGTTTAAAGAGAAGAAAACAAAAAAATCCAACTTATCTACAAAATTACAAAGTAGGGTTTGTTTTCCCCAAATTTGTAATTTAAAGAGAAGAATAAAACAAAAATTTCCAGATATATTTATCTAATTCCAGTAGATTTTTTTTCCTCAAATTTTCAATTTAAAGAGAAGAATAAAACAACAATTTCCATATTTATTTATCTAATTCCAACAGGGTTTATTCTCCCCAAATTTTCAAATCAAAGAGAAGAATTCATGCAACAACAATTTCCATATTTATTTATCCAATTCTAGTAGGGTTTCTTTTCCCTAAATTTGTAATTTAAAGAAAAGAATGAAACAACAATTTATTTCACTTTAACCCAAAACCATAAGCAAATAACCATTCTTATATATGTATCCAAATCAAGAAAAAAACCCCACATATTCATCATTTATTATTAACATCTACATAGTGCAAATAAGGGAGAACATGCCTGACATCATCAATGGAAACTATGAATGAAAATCCATTTTAACAAGAAAAAATGCACTCACAAAGAGAGATTCACTTTCTCTTTTTTTCTTTTTTCTATTTTTTCTCATGATTCTAACCCAATGAGGGATTTTAAAATAAATGTTCACAATATCAAAGAAATAAGAAAAGAAATGTCTACATCGAGGAAAAAACACCATGTCTCCATGAGTGCCTAGACTTATCCGGCCCATCATTCCACCACGATCAAAGTTGCAGAAAAAATGCATTCTTCTAGGTAGATAGGATTTTTTTACTCACCTATTCCTCTCAAAGCACCCAAAAAAATGAAAAATAAATAAAATTCCACAAGCCAAAGTTCTTTACCAAGAAATATGGATTCCAAAATTATATAAACCTTTTTCTATATGTTGTTTGGGTCTTTGACACATGCTTCCAATGGAGGCATTAAAACTTAAATAAAAAAATCATTTTATAATCCAAAGTCAATAATTCTTTTACTCAAAACATTAAAAATGTATTTTTTATTTTAACTCTCTTCACAATTCGTTCATCTAAATAAAATAAATTCCATAATTTCCTTTTAGTCGAGAAAAACTTATTATAAACCTTGCAATAAAAAGGGAGTCAAGTATGAATAATTAAAACAATAATACACATTTACCAAATGTCCTCAATTTTACCTAGCAAACATGTCACCAAAGATGGAGACAATACATTCGGAAAACAAAGCATGAGACAAGTAACTTTTGAATAACCCGACCTCCCGAGGTCATTATTAATATGGGGGTAGAATATGCGAGAAAACTAGTTAGGCAATTAATGTCTTGACACGCACTAGTGGAATTTGTGAATCTAAGGCAAAGAAGGCCCTTCAACTTGGTGGTGTGATGGATCGCCAATTCAAGCTCAATCAATATTAACTTGATTCGATCTATGGGTTGCGGAACACGTGGAAAATGATACGGGATTGCGTGTATATCTCCGATAAGGTCATATAGTGGATGATGAATATAATTGACAAATCTATGGATGATTTTCTAGGGTCATAGCTTAAATTCCCTATCCGTTAGCCGCTATATCTAGTCAGGTTGTTCGATGAAGCAGTGGAAGTGGAGTGGACACGAATACCAAGATGCGTAGGCATAGTGTCTATATCTAATTGACTTGTGGATTCGTTGGGGTGTGGGATCTGTGGATCACAACCATAGACTCTTGGTTTTGCGGTCTGTTATGGTCATACGTGGGATCAAGTTCTAATCCCTAGTATCCGTGTAATCAAGAAAATCACCTTCTATGTTTAGAACCAATAGTTGTGCAATCTTCTCGGAATACCTTACGAGCGTTCTCCACGGATTCTTAATGTGGTATCTATATCTACGAGGGTGTCTCAGGTAACATAGTTGGAATATGAGGATCACACCCGAATGTTTGTTCTCTTCAAGAGCCCTCTACGAGTCATGTGGATGTTTTAATAAGGTTTTAGTAGTTTAACACGATAAAAAATAAACATCATGTTTTCTTGGTCACATAAACATGTTTAATCCTCTTGCGAGAATAATCGGTTGTAAATACGTGGTTTTTCGGAATATGTAAGCTCGAGATTTTGATCATTTCAACTATGCTGTGACTAGGTTGGTTGAGGCACAATTGGTTTGAATATATATTCCCTGGGCTCTTGAGGTCCCGTGATTGTCATACGAAACAAAATGCAAATCTAACTGTAACGAAGCAAATTCTAACTATGTGAAATAAATCTAACTGTATAACTTTTATTCTTCTAAGAAAACTTTTAATAATTTTAAGGAAAGCAAACTATTTTAAGCATATCTAGAAATAATAACTAAACAATAATTTGAAACAGACAAGATAACCGAGTGTAGTTATTTGCCTGTGCGATTTTGTAGAATTACTCTAAATTAAATAGTTTGTCTAATCAAATTAGATTCTCGATCCTACCTCAGAAGTGAGGAGTGAATCATAGTTTCTCAGAAACTATCAATCCCCACAGCTTCTGGCAATAGAATAGAATTTATTGAAATAAAGCGATTAACTACTCTATTTGATATGATTAACTAGAACTTTGAAATTTAAAACCGGATTACCTCGGTGGCGAATCCTAATGGTGTATGTGATCTCGTCCCCTCAGTATGATCTCCTCGTTCTTTCGTGTTCACGTGGATCCAGAAAAGCATGTAATGCTAGCACCGATAGGAGTAGATTTTGGGACAAGGACAGCTTAGATTGCGGAAAAATGCAGTAGGAGAGGGATAGCGCAAGAGTACAAAGCTTGGCTTATACGATTCCTAGCGGGATTTATCTTTGCTAACCATGCAACATATCTATCCTATACGAAGAGCAAAACCTGCAACTTTAATGGCTTCCTAAGCTATTTTGTTCCTAATGGATTGGATAAAATAAAGTATGCTTGCACCAAAGTTGGATATGTGGCTTACCATAGCTGAATAAAGCTAACCGGGCATATAATGGATTGAAATAAGAACTCAGACACAATAAAAACAAATCTCAGCAAAGAGAAATTGAGGCAAGATTCTAAGCTGGATTGGGATGAGATAACAACACTACCTACACAAGATTAGTACGTGGCTTACCAATGTGAACAATACTAACCAAGTATGAAATGAACTATGTTATCAATCCTAAGCAAGCTAGTACCAAACCACTTTGAAAATCGAGAAGACTCTAACAAGGAAAAATGGTGGCCATTTTCCTCAAAGACAAGTATGCATTTATAGAATTCAACACTCAAAAAACCAAAACCAAATTGAACTCCTAAAAATAAACAAAGGAAAAACATTATTCCAGGGGACTTGAAAACATAAATGCATGCTCAAGTCGGTAAAGAAAAGCTGGTGAATCATGATATTTCACGCGAGTTGCATCAAAAAAGAGTGTGGAAAACATGCCTTTCAAGCCGCGCTGAAGAGCGGATGATCTGGCTACAATTGTGTTCGGGCGGCGGACTTTAGACCGCCGCCCTACGGGCGGTGGTTTCATGATCGAAGGTCAAGAGGCCAAGGAAAGAGGGAAAAGGGGAAAACAAAGGGCGCGAGGGCTAAGCGGGGCATGCGGGATGTTAACGCATACTCTTTAGGATCGAACACCTTGCGAGAGACTGTATCATCATCGGGAACTTGTTACACATTGTGAGAATCTGTGCACTACAATTTTAGGTACGTACGAGAGACCCACATTTGACAAATCATAGAAAAGTTTTTGAATAACCACGTATTATTATTAATATTTAATTATTATAGAAAAGCGACCAATTATTCAATGAGAAATGATGCCAAACAAAATGAATAACCAATTCAAGAAATCGTATTAACTTTTCAAAGTTACAACACTCAAAAATTCATACATGCCATAAATACAACCACTTCCAAAAATCATGCTATCACATACAAATCAATCTAGGGTCATAATAGCTATTATTTATCCAAAACAGATATATCAATGTTAGAAGCATATGATACACACACATATACACATATTTATATATCAAAAACCCATTAGTAAAATCAACATATTTTCTTGCATCAAAATTTCCCATGATCAAATGTAGTTCACTTAGCAAAGCTTTAACATAGTTAATATGAATAACTTCTCTGAAGGCCTCTTTATAATAAGGTTTTTCGTAGTTAACACGATAAAAAATAAACATCATGTTTTCTCAAAGCACATAAACATAAACATAAAAGTTTTGACATAATCCAACATCAACAATACTCAATATAAAGCTCAAGGTGATCATTTCCACATAAAGAAAGGTTGCAAAAAATAGAAATAGTCGATGTCAAATTAAGACTCTAGTGGTTACACAACCTTATTAAGAAAGTCTTACAATTATCTTTAATTATTTTATTTCATGATATCACATCAACAAATATGATTTATGCTCTTGAAATTTAGCTAGGACCAGATCGAGGGACAAAATCTCTCAAGACAAATTCAACAACATGATATTGCGAGGCATAAACCAATCATAAAATAAACATTATCTCAAATATGTTCACATTGGTTTAGAAATATGCCAGAGTATCGATTGAAAACCAATAAACCAAATTAATCTTTTATTGTAATATTTTTCCATAGTCTAGGTATCTTAAGAAATATTTTCACCTTAATTATTAAATTGTGAGAAATATGCACTGAGAAATTAAGTGGAAAAACTTATAACTTTTAAGAGTGATTCCAAAATTTGCATGTAAGTGAGGCGCAGTTGAATGAATACCATCATAATGTTTTATGGTCTAAGGCGTCGTAATGTCAAAAGAAGGTTAGTATCATTTAAAAAATCATGAATTATTTTTCATTACTAAAATTATACATTATCTCCATTATATCTACCATATTTAGAAGATCATTATTTAAAAAAGAAGATGGCCAAAATCACATTAACATGTAAAAAAACCAAATAGTCTAATGGATGAAAACACACATGACGAGGTAAAGTAAACTCACACATCCTGAAAGAAAAATATGCATAAATGTTAGTACTCCATGAAGCACATGCATAATAGCTTACAAATACACGTAAGTATGTATAAGGGTATTACATACATATAGCTGCAAATTTAGTTAAGTAACAATTCATATCACCTTGCCCTTATAACCTAATTCACATAACTTAATCTTGAGAAAAAATAGAATGAAATTGTAGGATGTGACATGGCTATTTTTGGAATGCTTGTGGACACATTCTTTTATTGAAGGAGATGTCTATGGGAGGTGTTCGAGACTAAATTCCCTCACCCGCTATATTGAGGTTTATATATATATATTACTTATATATATTAAATAGGTATATATATATCCTTATATATACATATTAGATATATATAAAATATCAAAATTTTCGTATGTCACTATTCGTGGAGGATGGATCCACAATACAAAAATATCAATGATGCCTCGGGACATGGAGAGGTGTTAGGTTATGTTTTCATTCCAAAGGTGGATAATTTTCATGATTAGGGTTAAACATTCATGACATAGGTTTTAGTGGAAAATCTTCATGAGGAGGCATGCATTAGTATTATATATCATATGTTATGTAAGACTTTAATATGATGGATTATGGAGGATGGATTATGATCGTGACGTATCCGAGTATGATGAATTCATGGTGTAATTAGTATTGCTTGTTATCTAAACTAATATGTTTCCTTATTATGTGTGTTTCCAATTGAATGTATGTAATGGTTAGTATAATTAAATGATTACTTAGTTATATATCATCATGTTAACATCTTGAAAAGAAACACAAAGCAGGGGACACGATAGCTACGTGCGCTTCGATTGAAAATTAAGCTTGGTTGAATGAGGTGTCAATGCACCTAGCATTCTATTGGGAAATAAAAGATACATTTTGGTTCTGTTATCGGGACCTCTTTTCAAAATGACTATTAATATGTTACATAGATATGTTGTATCGGTGAACTTTGGAGAGCATCGAAAGTTGGGTAGAAGGCGAGTCAACATAATTTTACACAAAGATATAACACTGGACCTGATTTCAATGCATGTTGTTGGGTAGAATACAATCTTTGTCATGATCTCTATGAGACGTTATTCAACTTATTTCCAATAGAATTGTATGAATGGTTGAAAACATATATATTAAAAAGAAGTGTTGGGGTCCTAGGCCAAAGCTTTGAATGTGTGAAGATTACTAGACCCTTTTGAATGCTAATGTGGATTTGACAAGAGTTGTAGATTTTGGTGGGCTAGAGTGTTGTGTAATTATACATTGGAGTATGTTATCTCTACCTATACATTGGAGTATGTTATCTCTACCTATGTGTGTCGGAGGAAGCTAAATTAAAATTCTTACACGAACCCATAGGATCTTACTTGGATGATATATAGTTATCAATCAAGATTTTGACTATAGAACTGGATTTAGAAATCCTACCCATGACTAGTTAAACCCCACGGTGCGTAGGGGCAAGATCAGTGTGATGGAAGATGACGAAATAGTGGTAGAAAGAAAGAGAGGAAATATGGATCAATTTTAATGAAGTGTGAGAGAGGGACATGACACGTGCGTGGGAGATTGAGGAGGAACTAGATTTTAGGAGTATGGATTGCAAAGGGTTTAAAACTCTTATGGAAGATGAGGAGCCATAACATTAGGCTCTCCCAACTCTGGGAAAGTGGAGTAGAGAATCCCCTTTGGATTCGGATGAGATCACGTCAAAGGAGAGATTGAGGACTAGAGGAACACATCCGATCCCACCTAGACCTTGTGAATGGTGTTCCAAATCCAAAGGTAGTCATTGAGATGCAAAGGCTAGTACATGTAAGAAAGAAAATATGGGTAGATATCACTTTGTGTTGAATTTATAAGATCAAGTTAATAGCATTCCCATGGCAACACATTCAACACCATTGTTTGGGAGTCTTGGCATGTAGACCTTTGGTATTGGCATGTAGACAATCAACACATACAACATTGTTTGTAAGTACACCATTGTTTGGGAGTACACACGGATCAACACAGTCATTAGGAAAAGGTATTGGCATGTAGACCATTGGTAATACTTTAGTAGCAGCTATGACCACACATACTATTGGTGTCCATTATATTACTATAATTAGGACATAAGGAAGTTCATCAATTGGACCATAGCCTACGGTAAGGAGCACGGGGGTTCGGGAGGATCAGCTCGACCATCTAGAGGAAATAATGGAGGGATTTATTGTTCTAGATCTAGTAAATAGGTACCACATCCACAACAACCACCACCTCAACAACCATTACAGCTGAAACCTTAAGTTTACTATGATATGTCTCTTTGTTTACCATACTATAGAGGTATTGAAGATGAAACAGAGCATATGCATAAGTGTGAAGTATTATGTCGCACTAAGGTAATTACAACTTTATATGGGAAGAAAATTATGTTTTCTATGACACTTCAATGACACACACATAGCTGGTATAGGAAGTATGACCCATATCAAACTATGGTAGATTATAATGATTTACATACTACATTTTTGGCTGAGTTTCACATCCCGAATTTGAATAAAAATCATCATCACACTCAAGGTTATAAAGCGGGGCCTAGCTAATAGTGTGAGGTAGTCTAACACATGTTTTAAGACTTTTTGTCTAAGTTGTCTTATGATATTCATCCTATTCAGCATGCATAGTGATTCGTTGGAGGACTATTGACTCCATTCCAAAGGGAACTCTCTCATAAGACTTATGTGGATTCCCATGATGCTTAATAGGTTTATTTGCATGTTGAGGTAGGTGGAAGAGTTGAAACAAGAGTGAGCCATTTTTGGAGGTGCAAATTACAACCATGGAAAATAAGTTGTAGAAGTTTTTCGCAAACTCGGCACATGAGATGCACAATGATATATGGTGCATGGAGTGTGAAGCTGAGGGACATACTAAGGATAGTTTTCTACGCAAGTTGTTGTGCACATTATTACTATATTATTAAGTCTATCACCTGAACCATGATGTCCAATATTTCCCTCTTTTTAGTGCATGATTCAGAAGAATATTTCCATGTACTATACTATTTGTAATTCATATACTAACGACACTACTGACTACATACTTATTGATCACATCCATGAATCCATTGAAATAGAAGTGCACCAAACTAGTGTGGCTAGCAGATCAAAGGAGCACAAATGAGAACATAATGATGGGCACAACAATGGAGATAATAAAAATGGAGGATTCCGAGGAGGATATCGTGGCCAAGGTTGCGGTGGTGGTAGAGGTAGGTTCTCTTGAGGAACTTGTTACACTTGTGGATCCCCTTATCATTACCAACAATATTTCCCTCAAAATACAACTTGCTCATGGTGTGGGAAGCAACATAAGTTGGAAGCATAAGTTGGAGTCTTTCCTAGACCTAAATTATCACATGAGTAAAAACAATAAGAAGGACAAGGGCATAGGGATGATCAAGGTGCAACACATGAATGTTGATCAATGGATGCATAAGAAGATTACCCTGATCTAGAATTGTAACCCATGTTGGTTACAACGTGCATCGAGGAGGCATGTGCACATCAACCTTTGAAGGATAATCCTCTCATTACTTGGGAGGAAGTGATACATACTAAGTACCCAAACATGATGCATTAGAAATAAGTATGTCAAGAGACCATGATAGTCATTATAGATCTACATGGTGAAATATTTTGCTTAAAAGAATAGGTGCATGAGAGGGAATGTGAAAATCATGTTGAGATCCTATAGAAGGATGTGGATGACCTGAAAGAGGTGTGTAAGATGTTTTTAGGATAATAATATTTTGTTTCTAGGGAATGGCTTTGGGAGAAGGTACCACATGTCGAAGTTGAATACGAGAGGCGGATACTTCATGCAAATCTACCACTTTAGGACCATGAATTTGACAAAGATATCACACTTGATGAGGTTATTAATGGGTGGTTGGTAAGCAATATCTTGATAGATATAGGCACTAAGGTAAATGTACTCACTCTAGAAGCATGGAATCAGATGGGGAGGCCTATATTGCATCCATCTTCAAATTTATTGTATATGGAAACAAAACTAAGTGCAAACACAAAAATTGGTATCACTACCCTTGACTTCCCACGTGCACATTTTTCTCACCATGGTCCTACCTAGACCCGTTTAATTTCATTCAATTCATTTATTTAAATGGTCATCTATTACCCTATCACCTTTAATTATTAATTAATATAAACTACCTAATTACCCCTAATTAGCTTTCATCTCTCCTAATTAACTAATTACCTCTAATTATCTTTCCTTTTGGGATGCTTTTATCCCTAACCACCTAAATCCACATCCCTACACTTTTTCTAGCTTTTATCCTACCCATATTTATCTCCTATCTACCCATGACACTTCCCCAAACAACCCTTGCCCACCAATATGCTTTAAAGCATTTATCCCAATCCCTAAAGCCCCATATCTCAAGTAAATCAATGATTTTACCATCTAAAGAATGGTTTCCCATAGTCGGCGATGACCCATTTGGGTCATCGTCGACCTATATAAGAGTGATCTCACCCCCTTGCAAAATGGGACACAACCTAAGCTTTATTACACGTGTCAACGCATCTTCGACTACGAGCACTTTTGCAGTTGTGTTAATCCTCTTGCAGTCTATTAGATCTTGTTTTCACAACACTTGCATGATTTTTTGGGAGGTTTACTTTAATTATTTTCTTATCTATGTTATCATTTATATTATTGTTATTATCTGTCATCATCCAACATCTTACGAGTTCACTTACTTTCAAAACATCATTATCAATTTGTTCTCTCATTAATTTTTCTTACAAGTTTCTCATTTAGCCCATCCACCTTCGGTTTATGTTGCACTTCTCAAGTAATTTTTCCCCATCCACATCTTCGTCGACCCATCTGTGTCACCATACTTTCTATTTCATATTCCTCTCGTGTCTACTTCTACTCTTGCATTGCTTCCAAACTCCAAATCTGTCATCTTGATTCTTTGATCCAAATTTTTCAGTCTAATTCATCCTAATCCTTTTTATCTTACATCCCTTTCATCTCTTTGTCTCATACCTCCTCTTCGAGTTATATCGGTCTCCTTAGGTTTCTGATGATATCCCTTTACACTCACATTCTTACAGATTTGCATTTAGAGCTTGATGTCCAAATCCACCAACTCAAGTCACTTTCAGCTGCCTCTATGCATCCTAGGTAGCCATCAACCCAGCCCGGGTAAGTTTATTTCAAGCTCATTTAGATTAGACTAGTTTAGTACTTTCCATCCATTTATATTTGTTTGATTTTGTTTTATATATGTTTCGCATGTTATCTAGTTACTTATCACTTATATTACTTTCTTTTATCAAATGGGGTTAACATCCATGAAAGAAAGGTAATACTTCTTGGAACCAAATTTTTCAGGCAGCCCCCACATACACCATCTAATCCATTTTCTCTTAGTTATTCTTATATTTCAAGTTTATCAAGCTTATAGCAAGATCATTTAATTTTTACCTGTCTTCTTGCATTCATCACTCATTTGAGGTACCTTAAACCCTCCATTTTTACGAGTTATTTAGTTTTCTTTAGTACTATAGCATTAAATTGTAAAGGAAAAGAAATAGACCAAAATTTTGGCACGCTCGGTGGAACCACCCTTTAGGTGATTCCTTGCATTTCTTATTATTTTTGTTTTTTCTACTAACATTATAGGTAAAAGCTTCACTTTTTGCTTGTTCATGTTACGCTTGATTGCTTGGATCATTATTCACTTACATCTTCTTGAAGATAAGATAAAAATAAAAAGTGTTCTACAGGTATTCTCCTTTTTGTCTTATTTTGTCTTTTTGGATCGCATTTTCCCTTCCTTGTGTGTGTTCTCATCAAAATTTCACATTTGGATTTGGCTTAAAAAGAACCCTTTTGCATCATTTCTTGAAAATATTTTTAAGTAAGGGTTAATCAGTTTCATATCACATTATATTGCACACAACCAAAATTTATGCATCAATCTACACATCTAAATAGATTCCTACCAAGTGGACTAGTTGGGATTTCACCACCCAACAGGAAGTTGTCACGATGTTTGGCCATGTTAGAAACTTTGTCATGCAGACTTGGGCCTCATGTACCTTCAATTATATCAAGGAATCCCCAACCATAACAACTTGAAACCAACTCTAGATTTCTTTTCCTAGGTACCTTGTTATCCATACTTTTTCCCACACTTTAAAATCAAAAATAAAATAAAATTTTGTGCTTGAACTTTCTTATGTAAAAATGGAACAAAACTTTACCTAAAACATCTCATCCATGCCCTTGGTCACTTTTGGGCCTCTTTCTAGCCCCATCTATGACTTATTTTTCCATAATTACATCTCTCAATCATATCAACTAGTGAATCCTATTCCTCCCCATCATTTTATGTCAACGTCATCCTTACTTCATCGATATTTTCACTAGCATGCTCATCCAACCATCACCATTTAATCACATTCCCATGTGCCTCAACAATCAAGTATTCCAATTCAGTCTCAACCATCTTATTTTATTGCTACTTACCAACATCACACATTCCCCAAACCAATGCAATCTCCACCCCTTAGCATCTTAAACAACCCTTTCCTAATCCACCACTAACAAATCTATTTCCACCCTCCACATCATATAAATTTAATCCTTATTCGATCAATATTATACATTAAACACCTTTCCCCATATCCGTTTCACCTACCTCATCATCTACCCCCATCCTAGACGCGTTGTGCCTACAACTTCCCCTACATCTACATTGACCATAACCATGATCCCCATACCTATCACATCAACTTCTACTCTTATGTCTACATCCATTCCTACCTTTACCATATTAGCTTTGACTATACCCACCTATTCATCCACACCTATCATACCCCAAATTTTCATATCTAACCCCTCATCCGTCTAAATCAAACACACCCATTACTACATCTACACCACCTACATCTATCGTACCACATCAACAAATCCACCCATATCTACCTCGACATCTTTATCACATATTCTTACATATTTTCCCATTACCACATAATCCATTTCACCCCACTCTTCCAATCCTCCAACATCTACCATTTCCACATCTACATCCACTACCACACCAATTGCACCGTCTTGATCCATAGACATATTAACAATGCCTCTAGAAACACCTAAGAAAAACATGAAGGGAATTCCTACCTCTTCCATAAAATCCCTCATTTCTGCATCAACCCCTCCACAACCTTCCCAATCCACATCTCACATAGACCTTATCAATCGCATGATCCAAAACCTATTTCTTCACCAATATCCACACCTACATCAACCATTGATTTTGCATCTATATCTACCTCATCCACTTTATTGGGCTGATTCTGCATCTACATCTATTCCACCTTTACCCATCATACCATCCATAGAGTCAATCCCAGTTCCTCTTTCCATACTTCTACCTGCACCAACCACATCAACTACATGTGACCGACATCCACATCCTCTTCTCCTTCCTCGTCACTTTCATCATTTGAAGAATTTTGGAAATCACTTTAACTCGCAACAACTTAAAATGATCCTCCCATCTCATCTACACAATCCAACACTTCCACATCAAACCAATCTTCGCATGCTTTTGACCTCATCATGAAAAATACTCCCTCTACCTATACCAACACCACCTTCAAACCCTCCAGTTGAGATTATTGGCATCCCTTCTAAGGGTTTTCATTCTCAATCTAAATATAAGAAAATTGGAACACTACCACAATAATCCCTGTGTGTCCCCACAAGAAGATAGACCTTCCTCAAACAAATACCAAATCTACCTCATCTATTTTTGTACCACATACCTCTATTTTAAGACCACCACATTCATCACAAGTGATCAACCAATAAAAATCCAAATATTCTAATTCCCTCCTTGGACCAGACTCCATAAAAACACTTCCACTCACCAATCAATTTAAGCAAAAACCATTTAACACTTTTTCTTATAAAACATTAATCATCAAAAAAATTGAAACCAAAACATAAAAATCTTGAAATGATCCACCTTCATCCTCTACATCCAAATCATCTCATAAGACATATCCTAACACATCCATAAAATCCTACGAGAAGTCCTTCGACACTTACTCCAAATTTATGTCATCACACTTCTACCTATCAAGACCTTTGACCCAAATAATCTAAAGCCATTGTGGTTCAACTCCCATCACATTTTCCATTATCACCATACCCTAGTTCATGACACCGAGCATTGTAAGGCCCTTCAAACCATCATCCATGATTTTATTGAGAGAGATGACCTTCTCAAAGATTTCCCTTCTCCATCTACCATTTTATCGTAACCAATCTAAATCCTATTTCCACATCTCCATCCATCAAATTTTCTAAGTATCCTCCTTCATCCACATCCTCCATTTTCATCACTCCTCCTCTACACATCATTCCTCCTAAACAGGGTCCTCCCTTGTTCATCGATACTGTTTTCCTTGCCAAACCCCCCTATGATCCTCAATTCATCCATCCAATCTAATAATCCCATCCAATATCCTTCGACATCCATCACCTGCGCAGAGGATCCTCCCTTATTATTGATCCTTTCATCCTCTTTCACACATCCTATCCACATCCCCTATCCATTAAATATCTCCCTTAACACTAGGGTGACTTCATTCTAGGATCAACTGCTTGCAGATTAATCCTTGACTTTGTCTTATCTTACCCATCTCATCTCGAGCGAGTCAAGCCGGAGATGAAATGATGGAATAAATATTTTGAGGCACTTGGGCTATAGAAAATGCATGATCAGAGAGAAATAACCTAGTATGGGTTATAAACACATGGGAGACACTCCAAAATTGACAGCCACAAGGAGGGAGCTCATGCCATCAAGCTGCAGAGCCAAACAAACCACCAAAAGCGGTGAAACTAAGATTGAGGTTCAATAAAACTACATAGGTGAAAGTTGAGCATCAAGGGGCTCAATGGAATGAATGAGCTAGTAGGAGAATATCCCAAGCCACATAGGAAGGAAAAGCTCGTAGATATGTGGCGAAGATTGGAGGGGCTCTTTGAGATCGAAGTGAATGAAGAGCTCACTTGGCTAGTCATAGACTCTGACGGGGTATGCAATGGTGGACATGGCTAAGCCACAGAGGAATGGTGAAAAAAAAGGATGGCCAAGTGAGTAATTTGAAGGGAAGATGAAAAAAAAAAAGCTCTAAATTCTTTGGACTTCGGGGTTTGGAGGTTCGAGATTCAGGGACCCACTGAGGCCAAAACATAAAATTTGTGACCAACCCCAAAAGGCCGAAATACTGAAATCCAAAATATTACGGGTGACATGGCAAGCTATGGACATTTTAGAGGTCCATGGTGAGTTTTTTCGAGGACATGGGAGAAAGAAGCCTAAAAATATGTAGGTGAAATCCCGAAAAAGTAGAGTTATGAACCCCGAAAAGGTGTATCGACTTGGCGAGTCGTTGGAATTTTGAAGTCATCAAGAATTTTGGGGATGGATTTCAAGGTTAGGAGCAGGAAAATCTTGAAAGGGAAAGTGAGCCGAGTCTAAAAAATTTGGGGCCAAAACCCCAAAAACTAACAAACTCCACCGTACCTTTTGCATTCAATGGACCACCGAACCAAAGATATAGGAGACCGAGCCAAATGGGAAGCGAGCCAAGTGATAGGTGAGTGGGAGGGATTCAACACTAAGTCGGAGGGAGATAGAAAAGGTGAGTCACATTGATGAAAGTCAGCTCGGTGCTGTAATAAGTAGCTCAATGGAGCCTAAGGAGCACAAAATGAAACCCTAAATCACACCTAATTTCAAAATCACATATCTTGAACAATACTCCACCAAAATTGACAAACTTATACTTTCTAGAAAGGATTTTTAATGAAGAATTTAATGGTGATGGATAAATTCAATTTTAGAGGAGCACTTGAAGGTGAATCCTAGTCAAGCAACCAAAACAAAAATGGTGATATATTTCAGCATACTCAACTATTTCTTGCAATTTTATAGTCATCGAAGAGGTGATTTTAGGATCTAGAGTATAACATCACCTAGTTTTAGATTTTGGGGGTTTTGGACCTCTAAAAATGGAAGACATGAAGTGGTAGGTGAAATAATTAATGGAGGTAGGTGAAAGGTAGGGACATCATGAGCCTACATGGGCTAGATTAGATAGGAGGTTCAATCACAGGAAATTTCTTCAAGCACAAGGCAAGACATTAATGAAGCAAGGATTTTGAAGATCTTCAAGCACTCATTACGTGATTAAAAAATGAATTTTTATGGGTTTTGGAGCAATTTTAGGGTCTTTTTTTCTCTTTCTCCTCTCTTCAAGATTCTTCTATAAATATGTAAGGGTTGCACATGCAAAAATTGTTAATCACCTTCTTCTTCCATGCACCCCATTTCTTCTTGGGGCCTCAAGCCTTCCTCTCAAGATTTGTAATGGCTTCATGCCTCTCTTTTTACAATGTACTTTGTATTTTACATGGAGTAATAAAATTATGTCTGTGTTGATCTCTTTAACCTCTCATGGTTTTTTTTTTTTCCAATTTACCTCTCATTGTGCTTGCAAATCTGTGCATTTTCTTATCCCATTGCAAGGTTTGTTTGGTTGTGCTCATTCAGGAATGAATATTGTTTGTATTTGAGGTCTATGTTGTAGTTTTCCAACCTTCCCTTAATGCATTTGGTAGGATTTTGGTTTGTGTTGCATTTTCCAACCTCCCCAGGATTCACCCTTTCTCCATTTTGTAGGGCTAGGAAGAGTGATTAGCATTCCTTTCTTAATGTATCAATGTTGTTAGTGTAGGTTTCTTTCTATGTATCCTTCTATCCTTTTCCCCTTGGAAGCATTAGATTAGGATTAGTAGTAGTTTGGCCCCCACTTGGAGTAATTAGTGGTAGATAGGATAGGAGAAGAATCATCCTTGTCAGAGGGTTTTGATTCACAAGGTCCCACACTTCATGAAAACTACATGTTATGCAATCACGCTCAATGCCCCATCTCAAACTAGGCAATTCGGGGGGTGTTATGATTTTACATCAACGGTTTTACACACCGGTGGGAGATCTTTGAGAATTCAAGTTTTCATTTTTAACAAATTTGTTCTACTACGGACAAGGTCATATTCAAGCCTATGTTCAAAGAATATATTTTCAGAGGTTTCCTTACATTTTAGAGTTTGAAGTTACACATTTCATATCTCGGAGGTTTCGAGTTTATAAGTTCAAAATCAATTTTGGAGGGCTTAACATGTGCAAAAAGAGTTCAAACTTTCATAGATGATAGATCGGGGGCTAAACTTCAAAAGGATATCCTTAGATTTTGAAATTTTGCTTTTCAAAATTTTGAGGTTTTTTAAATTTTGGGATTTTGGGACTTTCAAAATTTCAGACCTTTTGCATTTTGGGTTTTAGAGTTTGGATTTTCGAGAGGTTACTAGATTTTTGGGATTTGAAGGTTTCTTATTTTGAGTTTCCTCTACTTCATATTTAAAGAGACTAGAATTTTGGACCTTGATACCATTTGCAACAAACCAATCCAACCCCACAACAATTTTTGAGCTCTTCAAGGTGTGCAAACAGGTATCCATTTCATTCCATCAAGTTTGTTGTGCACTTGGTGTAATTTTAGGTCTTCAAAGACACATGCAAGCATAACTAGCGACTCCATTTGGATAAAAAAATTATTTCTCTGAGTAGCAAACTTTCCATTCTCTCACCCTCTATTCCATTCATTTTTCTCTCTTCCATCTCTTCCATTTCATGAAGTTTTTCTTTCATGGCTTCATTCACCTCTTGGGATTCACATCTAGAACAACATTAGTATTAGTGCAACCCTCCTACAAAGTTGCAAAATACATTTTCAAGTTACTACCATCCAAATTTGTATCCATATTATGATTTTAATCAAGAATATGCATACTTATACGAGAAAGAGCTATATGAAAACTAATTTGGTTGCATGCTAGACTATGTCGATGTTGGAGAATTAGAGTATGCAAACTATTGAGGATATCCTACACCTAAGGATTATGAGTTGCAACTGAAAGTGCAGAAATTAGAGGCAAAGATGGTGCATCAAAGGGATATGTCTCAGATACAAGCATGTAAGATTGGTTTTAAGACCCCTTTTCCATGGGTAGGTCCTATTCCAAACTACTACAACCCGTAGGAGAAGCTTGAATTTATTGTTGAGACGTTTCCAAGGCTCACAAAGTGGATCTAAGAGATAGGATATTTTGTAGACAATTTCATTCAATCCCGTCAATGGGAAACCCTTACATTTCCATCCCACAATACTCTCTCCACTCCCTAATTCACACCATTTCACTTGAACCTCGATTCCCAAGTTTCCCATCTATTGCCCCCATTGTGGATTCCCATTCTTCATCTTCTACTCTCTCACCTGACCTCAATTCCTCTATCCTTTTCCCTTCCAAACCCAAGTCCCCTCCATAGGAAAAAATTTGTAAACCCCTTCCATCATCTCCACCACCAACAAAACAAAAACCAGTTGAGGCACCACCCACCACTCCTCTCACTTCCCCAAATCCATGTGGGAATGAAATACAAAAATTAGTCAAGAGGAGAAATAAGGAGAAGAGCCAAATAAAGAACAAATGACAAAAAAATTGTGAGCTTGGCTCTAAAATTTGGAATCGAGAAAATCCCTCTACTAGTCAAACCTTCGGAGGAGGCCAAGGATGAAGAAGAGCAGGTGGTGAAGGTTGATTTAGTTATAGTTACAGTGAGAGAAAAAATAGGTTGAAGAAGATCAACAATCGAATGTTCGTGAGTGTAGTGTCCATGATGGCACCCTATTTGTAAAGCTTTTGGTCATCATTAGATGCACAATCAATGCATGAGGGAAGAGAAACAAAACCAAATACAAAACAAGAGGATAAATTTCTTGTTATGGAGGAAGATCAAATAGGTGCAGAGGATTCAAGCACATGGCAAGTTGTAATGACCCAAAATTCCACACACAATAAACAATAGAGTAAAGTACAAGATTTTTTTTTTTTTGACTCGCTTGACACATAACAAGACATAACATGTCGCCACCAAAGTTACAATTAACTCTTTGAATAACTTGATATAAGGATGACCACAAGGGAAGCATGGAAACATTTGCACCCAACAAGGACAATTCACTTTTCTTTTTAATAGGTCAACATAGAAATCCACCCACATAACACACTTACAGTTACGGCAAATGACAATGAAAAATTATTGAAGGTTATTTATTTTAATAAAACATCCTTCAATCCTTAACTTACGTTTTCTAGGACTCTGGATATGGTTCGTACAATTCCTCTTACAACGCTAAGTTTCTTACTTTTACACTGAAGAGAATTTTTCTTTAAGTCTTCTCTATTATGACATTTATTTGTTTAATTCATTTATTTAGTAAAAGAGGTAAATTAATTCCACAAGGCCATCTATTTACTCTTTCTCTACTAGAACTCATTCACACCCTTATAACAACATGGGTTCGTGTTCAACACATTTAAGAGAAGAAAAAATAAAAGCACCTTGGAAAAAGTTAGAGGAAGAAGGTCAAGTTCAATTCATCTTTAAGGCATCATTGGTTATTACTAGGATTTAATTGAAGCTTGAGTATTTATCAGAATTATGAAAGATTTTACTTAGGCTTCACTGAATAAGTTTTACAAAAGAAAACAATTTACCTTCCAAATGTTGAGGGATAGATTGCATGGTTTCTAAATTGTTTTCTCCTACTTATTAAATCTTATTATCTTCCAGAACTAACCATTGATTTCCCTTAAGCTCGTTTAAGAATTCAACATATAAGGATAATGTTCGCTAGCCTAGCTAGGGTTAGCAAGTGATATAATTTTACTTTACAAGGATAGTTTCATCTTTGGTTACTTATGGAATTACTTGTTCTCAAGTAGGTCACCTCTAAATTAATTTATTTGAATATAAATTTTAGTTTAACTTCTATAAGGGTTAACCAACCCATTTTATTTTACTTACAACACATTATTACTAAGTCTAAGAAATATTTAACTCAACATTTATTCTCAAGGGAAAATTTTAACAATACTCATTTACGAAAAACAAAGCAAGGTTACATCGATTCTTAGAATACCGATAATCCATTAAGGTCACTCAACAAAGTGGTAATCCAATTTTCTTATATTTTCCATGATAGCCAAACAATCCAAGGTTTCCAAAGTTAAGAAGATATAGTCCACAATACATTATACTAAGACACTGACCCTCTTCTAAAATTTCCACTGGACCTTACCAATAGTTGAACAACATAAAAAAGGATTCGAGAAAAAGAACTTCTCAACTGAGGTTGATGCAAAATCTACAAGTCTATCCCTCATCTACTCGCATAAGCCATCTACAACAAATTTTCCACAAGATTCAGTTTCGTGAGAACTAAGAAAGATCAGGCTACACCAAGCCACAATAACTATTATCTAACAATACCATGAAAGGAGACACTTATTACAAGAATTGGGTCAATTCTCTCAACACTAAAAACACCCCAATTTAAAATACAGTCTCAACCATGTCAATTAAAGAAGAAAGACCTTGTACTTTAGTTATGAACAAAAGCAATGAAAGTATAACAATCGAACGAGAAGGGTCCTTGGCCCTATAAGAAGAAATAAACAATCTATAAGAAACAAGATTCCCATCAAACAATTAAATAATTACAAGATTGAAGTTTGATATACATGTCATCCATCTAAAATTATCAAAAGATACCAAGAGCATAGGCTTTAATGTTATATTTCTAAAAGACAAGAATTGATCAACCCAACAAGGAAATCACGATGTTTAAAGATCAACATGAAAATCCAAGCATGCTAAAATTTTCAACCCTCTAATCACTTAGAGTATATGAGTGAAATTAAATACACGAACACGATACAACATAAGTTTCGAAGCGAAGGCAAAGTATATTAGACTTGACCCTTAACTCCCAAAGATTCCCCAATCATTCAAGAAGGGCCAATGCCCTTATGGGATACAAAAACACGACGAGAAGAAGGGGGTTCCGTCAAACAAGAGTATAGAAAATGTCATCCAAAAATTTAATATCACTAAGGATTTACAAACCTCCACAATAATTCTAAAGTTCGGTTAATTTAAAAGAAATTACCTCTTTTCCAAAACAACAATATTTTAAGTCAACCCTTGATAACATAATCAACCATTCAAACATAGGTACAACATAAACTACTAAGTGTCATTATCAAAACAACTCCTTCCGCTATAAATCCATAATACTATCGATTGCAAGAAAGTTTTCCCCAAGGTCAATAATGTTCAAGACAATTTTCATCACAAAACATTAAGGTACATATGTGCATAGAAACTATCCAATCTTAATTAACAACACAATCATTATAAAAGGGAGGAAAACACAAGTTAGAAAACTAGATTATGCCACCAACAATCTTCTGAGAGGGAATAGACCAAAACAATTCTAGTATTAGTGGGGTATTGGAATGTATAACTGTAACCTCGAACTTAGGAGATCCGAAAACTAATTACGGTTCAAGTTGAAGGGGATAGTCAAAGTACTTCCTAAGGAAGGCTTTAAAAACCTAGGAACAAGACTGAAGCTACACAGAGTCTAAACACGCGAGGTTTGAAACATGTTGCACACAAACTTATTCATTCTAAAAGTTTTAATACCGAATCTCTAACTCGGCTAGCCCAAGCATTGATCACACTAATCCTAGAACCTTTCTTTCTCGATGCCAAAAAGGGTTATCACAGGGGCTTGAGAGGGAGTAAACAACATACGTCAAAAGACAAAGAAAGACAAACTTGGGTGATAGGAAGGAGCTTCATAGTTATCGCAAGCTTTATTTTAACAATTGCTAATTACTAATTTGGAACAACATAACAAATGTGAAACTCTAACGTAGAGAAAATATATATATAATAAAATAGAAGGTTGATCACTTCGAGAAAGAAAAAAAAACATAACACCCAGAGGAGAGAAACACATGCATGCTTTCCACTAACATACTGTCAATGATAACATCTAAAACAAGAAGAAAGCAAGCGAAAGGAGAGACCTCTCGACAAGGCATCCAAAAGACATCTAATTCAAGGAAATAGTGGTTTGATTTCATGATAAATTAAATATAGCAACATTAGAAAAGTGTAGAAATATCTTTCCTTCTCTTAAAATCCATTTCCACAACCACAATAGGTTCTGCAAACCTCCTTCTCCTAAAGAAAGTCCACACGGCCCACACTTTCTTCATTAGCATTCTCATCTAGCCCACGAACAACTAAAACATGTGTTGGTCCAGATTCTGATCCTTTCTTTCCACTTGGTGTTGGACTAGAAACAACTACATCAATAATAGGAGCATCTTCAAGACATCCCTCACAAGCGAAAACATGACATACGATGAGAAAATTTGACACAACCACGTGGTCATCTACATCACCAATGCCTTTAGGTGCTTCAAGACTTTTTGTTGTGTTTTCATTCCCCGATTGAGGTGCTCCTGGAAAAGCCTCCGGTTGACTCACACTATACACAAAGAAGAGGCATCGCAAGGCAAACAACCAATCCAACCCTCCAACCCCTCCTAGCATGTTGTGAGCTACTTCAATCAAGGAAAATCAATGTAAGAAAAATAGCATAATATGCTTGAGTTCCTCTCCATCACGGACATGGCACAAAGGACTCCACTCTTCCATAGCCTTATACAAATCATTCTCAGTAGTATTTTGTGACAAACCCTTCACCATGAGTGTAAGATGGTGAGTGTCAAACATGAGGTAAAGTCACCTTTACCATCCACCAAAGTTAGTGCTAGAGGAGATTGGTCAAGGGTAAGGGCATCCTCTCTCGGTAAGCAAGGTAACAGAAAAGGGTCATGAAAAAACAACAACAAAAATGTCCCAAGAACAAGGAAAGCACATCAGAACCTTCACCGTGACCAAGCATCAGAGAAATAATTGCAATCACGAGTTTGGAGAAACAAGGAGGGACATTTATCCAAAAATAAATAAAGTGGATAGTGCATTAACAAATTACACACACAAAACAAAGCACCACTAAAACAATGTGAATGACCCCCCCACAAACCCATGCCAAGCACATTCCTGCGGCCAGGTCAGGCATTTTAACCAAGTGGAAACTAGAGAAAGTTTAAAATAAAAAAAAAGTAATAGAGAAAGCACTCAGACTCCATGAAAAGCATTTCCTTCCCCAATACATGGGCTAAAACCAAGGCATGAATAAAATATTGAATGCAACATGGGCCAATAAAGGCAGCAGGTCAAATTTAATTGGAAGACAACTAGGAAGGGAAGACAAAAACAAAAAGATGGCCACCTCCCAACTAGAATTAAGACCAAGCAAGGGTCAACACGCCTTCTCCTGACAGAAATTAATGGAAATGCAGGTTCCCATCCTCCAACGCACTTCCACAACTGACCAGAATTAAATAAAACTAAAGTG
Organism: Taxus wallichiana var. yunnanensis; assembly: GCA_018340775.1. Classification (NCBI taxonomy): domain Eukaryota; kingdom Viridiplantae; phylum Streptophyta; class Pinopsida; order Cupressales; family Taxaceae; genus Taxus; species Taxus wallichiana. The sequence goes on from CM031238.1 coordinate 524,011,987, forward strand.
TATAGCTTACAAGGAAGAGAAGATGGTGGGGGGGTTTGCGTGGTGCCTCCATACAAAAACAAATTCTAAAAAAAATAATACGCATTTCCATGAAATGGTGGGACACCAACAAAAGTGGCCAATGTGGGTGAAAGCATCCAAAATTCTCATTAATTTAGATATATATAAAAAAATATGAGTGGAGACTTGGTCGGCTCAGGTGGTAGCAATATCATTTCACCTTTAAAACGAAAAATAAAACAAGTATGCAAGCAAGCTTGGTCAACCAAGGAGGAACTAGAGATAGCAGTTTGAAAATGAACACAAGACAAGGACCAACCACAACATCACAACAGGATACCCTCCTCTTTGCGCGAATCGAGGATTGATCGCAAAGTGACCAATCTAAACAATAAAATCACTTATCGATAATTAACAACAAAGTTTATAACAAATCGACGATCAGATAATGAAGTTATCGTCGATCGATAATTAAAATAATAATATTATTACTATTTTTATTACTATTATTATTACAACTTAATACTATTTATTAATCACATTAACAAGGACCAACATACAAGCTTGACCAAAACAATAATAGCAAAAATCGACAATTCAAAAGAATAATTATTATTATGTAGATGTTCCCTCTAGCTGGTCATGCCCTAACAACATCAAGTCATCATTCAAACCACCTATCGAATTCGAGAATGAGATTTTTCCTTAATAGGGTAATCGAAAAGGTGAAGCCAACAAAGATCAAGCAGAGCACAACAACGTTAAATGCTTAGCAACATGTTCGTCGAAGAAGAAAAAGAAGAATGATGAATGGGGCATTACATTCTCCTCCCCTTAAGAAAGCATCGTCCTCGATGTGACATAACACAGAGGAAAGAAAAAAAAATGGTATGCAACAAAGAACAAATAAAGGTGAAAGTGCACCCTATGGTTAAAATTTCAGTTGATTAAAGCATGGTCATGGGGTAGCCTTAAAAACATTTGGCATAAATTTTAACATTCAAGGTTTTGTGAAGATTGGTAGTTCCCTCTTATTCATTGTTTCATTAGTCTCTTTCCATTATCATTACTTCTAGTTTTAATTCTTCAAAATTTTATTGTTGTAGAGTTTTAGTTTATTCCTTATTGTGGGTGCCCAACATGAACTGCTAACACAACACCCTACCGGGGTCAGACAAGACACTACAGATTCACAAACACACAAGTATATACTTCATGACTATATTACACCACAAAATATTACTCAAATATGGAAGGGAATAGGCACGGTCCACATAACATAGTACTTGTCACACAACCATGACTGACAAATAGAATACTTGAACAAAGTGTACTATGACAACCAGACATTTCCTCAATTCCATAGATGAAAAAAATCACATAACTCCGAACAAAAGCTACAGGTACATAGTGTACACCAGGAGCCACAACCATAACCAACCCTCATGAGCACACATACATCATAACACTACCCCCAAAACACCACCAACAACACCATATACCACCCAAAGCATCAGAAAATAACCACCTACTCCCAAGTATTACAAAACAACTCCATATAACTCCCAAACCATCACCAAATAACTCCATATACCTCCCAAGGAGAAATAACCAATTCCAAATAACGGGTCACTCAACCATAGATCCACATCAAGAATATGAGGTCACTCCACCATGAGTGTCATAAAGAATAAAGTCACTCAACCATAGAGGCTCATCTCCTTTCTCCTTTTAATGAGGTCGGGTCACCCTATGGTCCTAGGCACATAGAGCCCCGTCACCCCCAACCCAAGTGACATAATAACTCGTGGTTCAACAACCCCCTAGTTATCTATTACTCCTTGGGGTGTAACCCCATATAAACGAAGTGGGCCCATAGGTTCAACCACTCCATGGTTAATCCTCATGACCCTATTCCAACACATTACGACATTAGAACCAAAGCATAGCAATCCGATAAAAATGCCAAGTGGAAAAGTACAAGCCTTGGGCAAGGTGGTAAAATCTTAAAATTTAAAAGAAGATTCAAAACCAAGCAAAACAAATGACCAAATGGCCATAGTTAGTGCAAAAATCACTCGCGTGTTAGTACCAAAAACCAAGGAAATGCCCAAAATGTATAACATGGCAATCAAGAAAATAGATGGTTCTAAAGCTAAAAGAGATAAGGATCAATTTATGAATAAAATACACATGAAAAATAGCATATTACATGATCACATGGCTTTATACCGCCACCAAAGGGGTACTCATCAAGTTTTGCAGCACTCGGACATCGAGCCTCATCTTGTAAAAATATACATATAACCAGAAATGAGTAAATCAAATAATGTAACTATCATCATCTCTGCTGAATCATCTCTCCAAACTCCTACAAGGATCAACATAGTCAAAATCACATAGGATTGTGAATCCAATGAACAATCCATATTAGAAAGAAAGCAGGAACTCTAGTGCATAAGTTGAGCCTAAGGTGGTGTGCACCCACAATACACTTAGCAAAGCTCAAACATACTAAACAAAGAAGAAGTGGGTTTTCAGCCTATATAAGACTCCACTTCCTCACTCATACTCGGCTCAAGATTATGAAAACCTAGTCCACTCCTCTCTCCACACATACACTCTCATACATAGTTTTTATCCCCTTAGGGTCGTCTAGTGTAAGGTTCACAACATACACATAACTACATCACTAACACAATGGTGATTCATGCACATTAACCATAACATCTTACGCATGGTATATATAATATATATATATATATATATATATATATATATACGGTGGTATAACACAATCATTACATTCACGGGTTATGATACATCACATTACCATATCCCCTGCATCCAAAGTGCAATCACTATACAATAGGGATCATACTACCATATGCCCCTAAATCATGACATGAACCATCACATATTACATGAATTATAATATGAGGAACACAATGTCTAACTTCACAACATATAGTCAATTACGAATGCAACATGACGATGTACACAATTTAGCACAATACATGGTAACATTATGATAAAATTCATTCACTTTACATCAATTTTGTCATGCAATACATCAATACACCTTCACATCACATAATGCCAAAATGTTCTAACAATCTAATCCACAATAACATTCCATTCACAAACAACAAGAAATACATTACACTCGAATCCCTTATTAAATCAACAAATAGAGAGTGAATACTCTCATCACAAGCACATCAATAAGATAACAAATACGCACTAAGTGACATACATAACATGTGTGCTCACAATTTCACAATTACGACATAGTTCACATCATGCATATATTACATTACTCTTCCAATATCCACCACCATCATGCAAAATCATCACAACTCCAATCCATCCCAGTGGTTCGAGAGCATGAACCTCCGCTCTGATACCATATGTAATGACCCAAAATTCCACACACACTAAACAACAGAGTAAAGTATAGGATAAATTTTATTTTTTTTTGACTTGCTTGACACATAACACGACACAACATGCCACCACCCAGGTTACAACTAACTCTGTGAACAACTCGATACAAGGATGACCACAAGGGCAACATGGAAACATTTACACCCAACAAGGACAATTCACTTTTCTTTTTAACAGGTCAACATAGAAATCCACCCACATAACACACTTACAGTTAGGGAAAACCACAATGAAAATTATTGAAGGTTATTTATTTTAATAAAACATCCTTCAATCCTTAACTTACGTTTTCCAGGACTCTAGATATGGTTCGTATAATTCTCTTACAACGCTAAGTTTCTTACTTTTACACTGAAGAGAATTTTGCTTTAAGTCTTCTCTATTATGACATTTATTTGTTTAATTCATTTATTTAGTAAAAGAGGTAAATTAATTCTTCAAGGCCATCTATTTACTCTTTCACTACTAGAACTCATTCACACCCTTATAACAACATGGGTTCACGTTCAACACACTTAAGAGAAAAAAATAAAGCACCTTGGAAAAAGTTAGAGGAAGAAGGTTGAGTTGAATTCATCTTTAAGACATCATTAGTTATTACTAGGATTTAATTGAAGCTTGAGTATTTATCAGAATTATTAAAGATTTTACTTAGGCTTCACTGAATAAGTTTTACAAAAGAAAACAATTTACCTTCCAAATGGTGAGGATAGATTGTGTGGTTTCTAAATTTTTTCTCCTACTTATTAAATCTTTTATCTTCCAAAACTAACCATTGATTTCCCTTAAGCTCGTTTAAGAATTCAACATACAAGGATAATGTTTGCTAGCCTAGCTAGGTTAGCAAGTGATATAATTTTACTTTACAAGGATAGTTTCTTCTTTGGTTACTTATGGAATTACTTGTTCTCAAGTAGGTCACCTCTAAATTAATTTATTTGAATATAAATTTTAGTTTAACTTCTATAAGGTTAACCAACCCATTTTATTTTACTTACAACACATTATTACTAAGTCTAAGAAATATTTAACTCAACATTTATTCTCAAGGGAAAAGTTTAACAATACTCATTTACGAAAACAAAGCAAGGTTACATCGATTCTTAGAATACCAATAATCCATTAAGGTCACTCAACAAAGTGGTAATCCAATTTTCTTATATTTTCCATGATAGCCAAACAATCCAAGGTTTCCAAAGTTAAGAAGATATAGTCTATAATACATTATACTAAGACACTGACCCTCTTCTAAAATTTCCACTGGACCTTACCAATAGTTGAAAAACATAAAAAAGGATTCAAGAAAAAGAACTTCTCAACTGGGGTTGATGCAAAATCTACAATTATATCCCTCATCTACTCGCATAAGCCATCTACAACAAATTTTCCACAAGAGTCAGTTCGCGAGAACTGAGCAAGATAAGGCTACACAAAGCCACCATAACTATTATCTAACAATACCATGAAAGGAAAAACTTTATTACAAGAATTGGGTCAATTCTCTCAACACTAAAAACACCTCAATTTAAAATATAGTCTCAACCATGTCAATCAAAGAAGAAAGACCTTGTACTTTAGTTATGAACAAAAGCAATGAAAGTATAAAAATCAAACGAGAAGGGTCCTTGGCCCTATATGAAGAAATAAACAATCTATAAGAAATAATATTCCCATCAAACAATTAAATAATTACAAGATTGAAGTTTGATATACATGCCATCCATCTAAAATTATCAAAAGATACCAAGAGCATAGGCTTTAATGTTATATTTCTAAAAGACAAGAATTGATCAACCCAACGAGGAAATCATGGTGTTCAAAGATCAACATGAAAAGCCAAGCATGCTAAAATTTTCAACCCTCTAATCACTTAGAGTATATGAGTGAAATTAAATACATGGACACGACACAACATAATTTTCGAAGTGAAGGCAAAGTATATTAGACTTGACCCTTAACTCCCAAAGATTCCCCAATCATTCAAGAAGGGCCAATGCCCTTATGGGATAACAACAACACACGAGAGAAGAAGGGGGTTCCGTCAAACAAGAGTATACAAAACGTCATCCAAAAATTTATATCACTAAGGATTTACAAACCTCCACAATAATTCTAAAGTTTGGTTAATTTAAAAGAAATTACCTCTTTTCCAAAACAACAATATTTTAAGTCAACCCTTGATAACGTAATCAACCATTCAAACATAGGTACACACATAAACTACTAAGTGTCATTATCAAACAACCTTCCGCTATAAATCCATAATACTATCGATTGCAAGAAAATTTTCCCCAAGGTCAATAACATTCAAGACAATTTTCATCACAAAACATTAAGGAACATATGTGCATAGAAACTGTCCAATCTTAATTAACAACACAATCAAAATAAAAGGGAGGAAAACACAAGTTATAAAAATAGATTATACCACCAACAATCTTCTGAGAGGGAATAGACCAAAACAATTCTAGTATTAGCGAGGTATTGGTATGTATAACTATAATCTCAAACTTAGGAGATCCGAAAACTAATCATGGTTCAAGTTGAAGGGGATAGTCAAAGTACTTCCTGAGAAAGGATTTAAAAACCTAGGAACAAGACTGAAGCTACACAGGAGTCTAAACACGTGAGGTTTGAAACATGTTGCACACAAACTTATTCATTCTAAAAGTTTTAATACCAAATCTCTAACTCGGCTAGCCCAAGCATTGATCACACTAATCCTACAACCTTTCTTTCTCGATGCCAAAAAGGGTTATCAAAGGGGCTTGAGAGAGAGTAAACAACATACGTCAAAAGACAAAGAAAGACAAACTTGGGTGATAGGAAGGAGCTTCATAGTTATCGCAAGCTTACTTTAACGACTGCTAATTACTAGCTGGAACAACATAATAAACTTGAAACTCTAATCGTAGAGAAAAATATATATATATATATATATAATAAAACAAAGGTCGATCACTTCGAGCAGAGAAAAAAAACATAACACCCAAAGGAGAGAAACACATGCATGCTTTCCACTAACATACAAGCAACGATAACAGCTAAAACAAGAAGAAAGCAAGCAGAAAGGAGAGACCTCCCGACAAGGCATCCAAAAGACAGCCAATTCAAGGAAATAGTGGTTCGATTTCATGATAAATTAAATATAGCAACAGTAGAAAAGTGTAGAAATATCTTGCCTGCTCTTAAAAGCCATTTCCCACAGGCCACACACTGGCAAACCTCCTTCTCCTAGCAGTCCACATGGCCCACACTTTCTTCATTAGCATTCTCATCAAGCCCATGAACAACTAAAACATGCATTGGTCCAGATTATGATCCTTCCTTTCCACTTGGTGTTGGATTAGAAACAACTACATCAGTAATAGGAGCATCTTCAGTACATCCCTTATAGCACTGAAAACATGACATACGATGAGAAAAGTTGACACAACCACAACAACACACATCCAGTCATCTACAACACCAATGCCTTTAGGTGCTTCGTTGAGTTGACCCCTTTTTGTTGTGTTTTCATTCCCTGATTGAGGTGCTCCTAAGCCTCCAGTTGGCTCACTACTATACACAAAGAAGAGGCATCGCAAGAAAACAACCAATCCAACATCTCCAACCCCTCCTAGCATGTTGCGAGCTACTTCAATTGAAGGAAAATCAATGAAAGAAAAATAGTATAATATGCCTGAGTTCCTCTCCTTAATGACACAAACATGGCGCAGAGGACTCCACTCTGCATAGCCTTATACAAATCATTCTCGGTAGTCTTTTGTGACAAACCCTTCACCACGAGTGTAGCAGATGGTGCCACCAGTGTCAAACATGATCAGTTCACCTTTACCATTCACACAGTCAGCAGCTAGAGGAGATTTGACAAGGGTAAGGGCATCCTCTCTAGCAAGGTAACTAGAAACATGCAAACAACAACAAAAACGTCCCAGCCAACAAGGAAAGCACACCAGAACTCTTCACATGGCCAGCATCAGGAGAAATAATTGTAGGCTGCAATCACGAGCCAGGGAGAAACAAGGAGGAACATCGATCCAAAAAAAATAAAGTGGACAATGCATTAACAAATTAGTTTCAGTCTGCACAAAACAAAGCACCACTAAAACAATGAAAATGACCCCCACAAACCCACGCCAAGCACATTCCTGCGGCCGAGTCAAGCATTTTAACCACCGTGGAAACTAGAGAAAGTTTAAAATAACACAAAAGTTACATAACAAAGAAAGCACTCAGACTCCATGAAAAGCATTTCCTTCCCCCAATACATGGGCTAAAACCAAGGTGTGAATAAAATACTAAATGCAGCATGGGCCAATAAAGGCAGCAGTCAGATTTAATTGGAAGACAACTAGGAAGGGAAGACAAAAAAAAAAAAGGTGGCCACCTCCCAACTGGAATTAAGACCAAGCAAGGGTCAACATGCCTTCTCTTGATAGAAATTAATGGAAATGCAGGTTCCCATCCTCCAACGCACTTCCACAACTGACCAAAATTAAATAAAACTAAAGTGTACAACTCGCAAGGAAGAAAAGATGGTGGGGGGTTGCGTGGTGCCTCCATACCAAACAAAGTCTAAAAATAATAATACGCATTTCCATGAAATGGTGGGATGCCAACAAAAGTGGCCAACATGGGTGAAAGCATCCAAAATTCTCATTAATTTAGATATATATAAAAAAAATACGAGTGGAGACTTGGTTGGCTCAGGTGGTAGCAATATCATTTCACCTTTAAAACAACAAATAAAACAAGTATGCAAGCAAGCATGGTCGACCAAGGAGGAACTAGAGATAGTAGTTTCGAAAATGAACACAAGACAAGGACCAACCACAACATCGCAACAGGATACCCTCCTCTTTGCGTGAATCGAGGATCGATCCGCAAAGCGACCAATCTAAACAATAAAATTGCTTATCGATAATTAACAACAAAGTTTATAACAAATCGACGATCAGATAATGAAGTTATCATCGATCGATAATTAAAATAATAATATTATTACTATTATTATTACAACTTAATACTACTTATTAATCACATTAACAAGGACCAACATACAAGCTTGACCAAAACAATAATAGCAAGAATCAACAATTCAAAAGAATAATTATTATTATGTAGATGTTCCCTCTAGCTGGTCACACCCTAACAACATCAAGTCATCATTCAAACCACCTATCGAATTCGAGAATGAGATTTTTTCTTAATAGGGTAATCAAAAAGGTGAAGCCAAAAAGATCAGCAAGAGCACAATAGCATTAAATTCTTAAAGCAACATGTTCATCGAAGAAGAAAAAGAAGAATGATGAATGGGGCATTACACAAGTCATGCAAGAAGCTCCAAGTTCTTGCTCCACTTCATCCCCTCTATATTTTTTATTTCAAAGATAAGTTTGAGCTCTCCAATTTTTTATTTGAGGATGAGGAGCCTCATGGTGAACAAATTACAAACCCAAAAGACACCATGGAAGTGAGCGAGACAATTGTGGAGATTCTATAGGAGGAAGAGATCATTGAGATCTTCTTTCTCTCTTATGTTGATAAAAATGCAGAATTACCTCTTCCTTCATCATTTGATAAAGATGACTTACCTAATGAATCCACTTTGGAGGAGAGTCTTGAAGGCCCTATTATTAATAACAGCACTCATGAGTAGTATTATTCAATAACTTACAATAATTCATCAATGGTTCAACAGAGATCGCAAGTGATCCTAAAGAGTTGCATATAATGGAAGGGCTCCACATTACCACAGAAGGAAAGGAGCACAAGGATGTCATCACTTATTCCATACCATCCACCAAGGTGATGCATCAGATGTTTGTAGATGTGCAAGAAAAAGAAGATCCAATCATGGACAGTCACCTTTTCTAGGAAAGTATGCATGAATATTTTCTTACTAAAGCTTAAAATAGCAGAAAAATATGGTGGTTCAGGCCATGCCCCATTAGGTATCTAGCTTCGTTGGAGCTAGAAACAGAGTTTCCATAACCATTCATGTTCACTTCCGAATATGAGGACAAGATTCACATTACCAAATATCATTTGCATCAATTACAACATCTCCAAGAGCCTCATGTGAATCATTCCAAAGAGGTGTTTATTTTATGTCCAGTTGATACCTTTAGAATTCAAGTGGAAAATTGGGTCTATGTCGATTTCTCACTCATGTATAACCATGTCTAGCATCAAATTATTCATGTGGCTGCCTATTGTAAGAAGGGGAAGTTACTTTGCACTACCAGTGTCGTGGTTTGTTTGAAATTTTATTTGATGCCGTTATTATAGGGTAGGTGTAGGATTTGTTTTTAGTATCACAAGTGTTTTGGCATGCCCTACATTTCTACTTAGGAATGTATGATCTTCTATTTTGTACATAGTTTTTCGTTTGTGTTTCTCCAGTATAGTACATGATGTTTTAGTAGGCCTCCCACATGTAGAAGAGGTTCATACTTGTGGGAAACAATTGCAATTTTAAAAGAAAACAAATGCAGAGCAACTAAAATCAGGTTAAGGACTAATTTTAATGATTTTTCATTCTTCAAGTCCTTCAAGGCCAATCACAAGTGAACTTCCAAGTGTCTCCACCGGATCAGAAAGAAGCCTCTAGTAGTATGTCACAAGTGGAACTTTCTGAAGAAAAGGAAAATTTAAATTTAATAGAGTTCCATGATGTAAAAATTTGAAAAATGTCTTATTTAAAACTCCGCAACATTCAAGACATGTCAAGAAATCATTATTCTTGTGGGCTTCATACTTGGCAGAATCAGGTTTCGAGACAGTCCATTTTGGTCTCGCAAAATAGGGTTGTAAAGATAAATATGTGGAGATCTCAAGTCAAGACAATTTTCTACTCTCACAAATCTTAATTTTAAGATTTTCTTATGAAAATTGAGAGTGCAAGTGGCAAAGAAATTCCAGCAATTACGATATACAGTCTCCAAGTTTTAGTTTCATCAAATTTAGGATCGGTTGGCAAGTTATTAATTATGACTTTACACCCAATGGAAATGCTAAGACTATGGGTGCAAGAATTTATAGCAGAAGATGTCCCTGCGAGTTGTCAAATTGTTGACAATTTTTGCCCCCAGGAAAAATCAGCCAACCCGGGCCCACACTGAGCCCAGATAAGCAAAATGGGTAAAAATGTGAAGAATCAAAGATTCTCCATGCTCAACCTCTATCGTGCTCTTGATTGAGAAAATTCCAAAAAAACCTAAGAAAATGAACCCTAAAGGTTAAAACATTGTACTTTGGGCCTCAAGGGAGACTTGAGAGCCAAGGACTAGCTTGTTGAGCTACTCGGTGAGTTAGAAGTGTGTTACAAGGAAGAGTGAGTTGGGGCGTAGTTCCCAAGCTCGGCTAGGTGATGTACCGTGCTGAGCGATGGAGCATATAGGTCAAGCTCAACATAGGACATGAATGTGGTGAGGTGGCCCGAGCTCATTTAGAACTCAATGAGCCCGAATAAAATGATGGGATCTCGCAGAGAGTGTGAACATCCAAAGAATAAGCTTGGGTAAATAGCTTGATTATGGTAGCAAGTTGATCCAGGAGTAAAAGGAGCTCATATTGAGCAAGCCCAAAGAATGCCATCTTGGCCAAGGACTCGATGACCGAGCAAGAATAGGTGGTAGATAGCTTGGCTCAATGATCTAGGATAAATAAACAAGTCTCAAGGCCATGAAATTGGGCCAGCGAAATAAGTCTTAAAGGGTTGGCAAAATATCGTTTGAGCCTCAATGTTAGAGGAGAAAGCACCATGAAATCCAAACTCACAAAACTTGCAAAATGCCAAGTCAAGCCAGAGATGAAACTATGAAATGAATATTTTGAGGCACTTTGGCTATAGTCAATGCATGATCGAGAGAAAGAACCTATTATGGGTCACAAACATAGGGGATACATTCCAAAATTTGCAGCCACGAGGAGGGATCTCGTGCCATCAAGTCACAGAGCCAAACAAACCACTAGAATCAATGAAACCAAGCTTGAGGCTCAAAATCTTGCACAGGTGAAATCCAAGCATCGAAGGGCTCAATGGAATGAACAATATAGCAAGATAAGATCCCAAGCCATGCAAGAAGGGAAAACTCACAGATATGTGATGAAGATTCGAGGGCTCTTTGATCTCAAAGTGAGTGAAGAGATCACTTGATAGTCATAAAATTTGAAGGGGTCTCAGTAATGGTGGACATATTTGAGCCACAGAGAAATGGCAAAGCAAAACGGAGGGCCAAGTGAGTAAGTTCAAGGGAAGATGAAACCCGAAGGTCTAAAGTCTTTAGACTTCAAGTGATTTGAAGTTTCGGATTCGAGGACCCACTGGGCCAAAACACAAAATTCACAACCAACCCTCAAAGTCTCAAACCCGCAAGGGTCAAGGTCACGTGGTGAGCTATGGACATTTTGGAGGTCCGTGGCGATTTGTTTCGGGGACATGAGAGCAAGAAGCCTAAAAAGATGTAAGTGACATCCCCTAAAGAAAGAGTTACGAACCTCGAAAAGGTGTGTCGACATGGTGAGTCATTGGCATTTCAGGCTCAACGCGAAAGGAATTTTAGGGATAGCTTTGAGTTTAGGAATGGGAAAATCCTAAAATGGCGAGTGATCTCGAGTTTGAAAATGTTAGGGTTGAAACCTCAAAAACTAAAAACTCTCACCCCTTTTCCATTAAACAAGATGCGGAGCCAAAGACATAAGAGACTCGAGCCAATTGGGAGGTGAGCTAGGTGATAGGTGAGTGGGAGGGAGTCAATGCCAAGTTAGAGGGAGATAGCGAAGGTGAGTCACGTTGATGAAAATAGCTCAAAGTGTTGTAAGAAGTAGCTTGATGGAGCTTAAGGAGCCCAAAATGAAACACTAAATCACGCCCAATTTCAAAATCACATATCATGAGCAATACTCCACAAAAATTGACAAACTTATACTTTCTAGAAAGGATTTATAATGAATAATTTAATGGTGATGGCTAAATTCAATTTTAGAGGAGTAGTTGAAATTGAAGCCTAGTCAAGAAACCATAACAAAAATGGTAATATCTTTCAGCATACTCAACCATTTCTTATAATTTTACAATCATCGGAGAGGTGATTTCGAGATCTAGAGCATAAGATCACCCAATTTAATATTTCAAGAGAGTTGGACCTCGAGAAAATGGTAGAAATAAAGTGGTAGGTGAAATCATTTATGGAGGTGGGTGAAAGGTTGGGTCATCATGAGCCTACAGAGGCTATATTAGACAGAGGTTCAATCACATGTTATTTCATCAAGCACAAGCCATGACATTAATGAAGAAAGGATTTTGAAGATCTTTAAGCACTCATCAGAGATTAAAAATGAATTTTTATGGGTTTTGGAGCAATATCTAGGTCTTCTTTCTCTATCTTCTCTCATTAAAGTTCTTCTATAAATATGTAAGGGGTAGCACATGCAAAAATTTGTTAATCACCTTCTTCTTCCATGCACCTTGTTTCTTTCGGGGCCTCAAGCCTTCCTCTCAAGATTTTTAATGGTTTCATGCCTCTTTACTAATACAATGTACTATGTATTTTACATGGAGCATTAAAATTATTTTTGTGTTGATATCTTTAACCTCTCATGGTTTTTTGTTTCCAATTTACCTCTCATTATACTTGCAAATTTGTGCATTTTCTTGTCCCATTGCATGGTTTGTTTGTTGTGCTCATTTAGGAATGAAGATTGTTTATATTTTGGGTCGTGTTGAATCGTCCAACCTTCCCATAATGCATTTGGTAGGATTTGGGTTTTTGTTGCATTTGTCTAACCTCCCTAGGATTCACCCTTTCTCCATTTTATAGGGTTGGGAAGAGTGATTAGCACTCCTTTCTTGGTGTATCACCATTTTAGTGTAGGTTTCTTTCTATGCATCTTTTTTCCATGTCCCCTTGGAAGAATTAGATTAGGATTAGTAGTATTTTGATTGCACTTGGATTAGTTATTGGTAGGTAGTTTAGAGTAAGAACTGACCTTCTCCATAGAGTTATCTGATTCGCAAGGTCCCACACTTCATGACAAGTCCATGTTATGCGATCATGCCAAATGCCCCATCTCAAACTAGGAAATTAAGGGGTGTTGTGATTTTCATTAACAATTCCCTTTTCTATAATTTTAAATCCTTAATTAATCACTTTCCCTTTATCTCTTATCTTTACTTTCATGAGATTTGGACCTTTTCATCATCATTTATTCACTTATTGTTTTGACATTCACATTGTCATTATTTGAGTGCTCCTTCCATTTTTAGTCTCCTCTCTTAACACTTATTTATTTTAAAGTTTATCTCTCATCATCTTTCTAAGTCTCTTCCTTCTTAACACTAATCTTGTTAAGAGTCAAGCACATTCATCACATTTTCAAGTCTCTTCTTTTAACACCCATTTTGTTACGAGTTGAGAAAGCCAACCTCTTTCACCTCTTCCATCTTTACATTCATCTTGTAAAGGGTTGAGGAATATTTCAAACCTTTTCATCTCTTAACACTCATTTTGTTAAGATTCCTCTAATATAACCTTTCAATTCCCTCTTCTACCTTAACACTACTCATTTTGTTAAGTGTTGTGAAGTCACACTCTTTCATTTCTCTTAACTCTCATCTTGTTAAGAGTTGACCTTTCAAATATTTTAGTCTCTCTTAACACTCATTTTATTAAGATTTGATCAACCCACCTTCTTAATTATATTCTATTTTAAACCCCTTTTAGTCCCTTTTATCTTAACACTCATTTTGTTAAGATTCGGGAAATCAATTAACCCTTTTCACCTCCTCCCTCTTAGCACTCATTTTGTTAAGGGTTGAGAATTTTGACCTTTTCCCCTCTTACATCCTAGCATTCACTTTGGTAAGGGTTGAGCTTTCTATTCTTCGTTTCTCCCATATTTTAAAAATGATGGGAACAAGACATCAAAATTATAGTTCCTTCTAAGACAAAGACATAAATACTTTCCATATTAGCTCCAATGAAGAGGATGAAAACCAACTAGAAAATATTTCCTTCAAAGAACAAGCAAAATTTCAAAACCTTTTACTTATTACAGAATATAAAAAAAATCTTTGTCTCTTCGAAATGGGACCAAAGCTACGTCCATATTTTGATGATATCACTTTTAACAACTTACGACGATCAACTAAAAACCAATAATACAACCTAGAAAAGACACTACTCCATAAAAATTCAAACATCATTTTTATACCCCTTAGAGAAAGTCACTCTAGTGTTTTTCATAAATTAGCAAAGGCTAGATTGATAAGATATCCAATTACAAAACCATTTTCCAAAGGAGAATCTAAGCCATATTGTTACAAACTCAATATATATTGCGATTTTCATCGCATTGATGGCCACTTTGAGATAAATGTGGGCGACTCTTCCTTTATGTACAATAATTAATTTATGATGGATTTATTTCTATAGAACTTGACAATGAAGCTATCAAAACCGAAGACATGCCAACTCCCACAACTTCTAATGAAGAGTTGAATGTTGTCCCAAATCCTCGTAAATGATGTAACTCAATAGGATCATGATGATATGGGGCAAGTATCTCTAAATTCAAAGTTAGTCAATATATTTTATGGATTTCCTCGTTAGTTCAATCAAACATTGAACCTATTTTGGAAAACAACCTTCAAACATCAAATGAGATCTTGAACTTGTTTCAAGACTCCTTTCCAACCCTTGATATCAGCTATACATCCATTATGTAGTCTTTTTATTTACCCAATATAGTTATGTGTACTCGGCACCTCATCCAAACAAGTACGGAAGATAACCTAAAGCATGTGCATCCACCGTTTCATCCTTTATTATGTTTATCAAGATGTTAGCATACATGTTTTTAACCAATCATCCATTCAATCAAGTATATACATTATAGCATAAAGATATGGCAAAGCACGTATGATAAGGAAACTAATCCACATGCCGAATAATACTTGAATCGTCAAGTATACCATATTCATATCTAGTCACTTTGGCAACCTATACACAATTATCAATTACAAAACACTATTAATTACTTAACATAGAATATGGGTACATTACTGAGATCATTATAATAGTGCGTTGGACCATACGCACTCTCATACAAACTCCAAAACCCTAGATCGTTGAACTTCTAACTCGAATAGAACTCTCTATATCAAGGATGCACTATATATATATATATATAATATATATATATATATATATATATACACTCAATGGGGACTTTCCCTTCACTGCTTTCTTGCAAATTCATTATAATAATATTGCTTATCATAGCTTGCATGCTTTTTCCCACTTATCCTAATAATAGATTAAGTTATAAATAACTCCATGTTTTATCATATTTATTTATATTATTATCCTTTCCATGTGTTTTTTATCTTCTTTGCTCGTGTGTTCTTTCTTCTCCCTTTTTGCCACTAAGTCATCATGTTTTTATCTATTTACGAATCTTTGATTGAGTGGAACTCCAACCCTAATTTTCTATTTTTAGCATTCTTTGAAAATCAGTTAATTCCTTGATCTTCTACATGTATATGCGTAACCTTGTGTACCGACTTGTTTCCCTATTGTGTGTGCCTCGCATGCTACTTTGTTTTCCTACACATATACCCTTGCGTGTAATCCTATGCGCTTTGTTGGTACTTAGTCAATTTTCTTTGACCAACATTTCCCCACATTAAGGATATTGTCCATCCTCACCAATACTAAACCAAAGAATGCCCTTCAAATAATCAAAGAATAAAGAAATGGAAGACCAAATAATGGTGGGGCATATACCCAATGAATCAAATAATATCAATTTTCTAGTGTACACATTCAAATTACTCTTGGGGTGGCTAGAGTAGTTATGGTGACTTCATTTTCATGATATTTTTCATCTCTTCCCATCCTACAAGTTATTTTGTAGTTACATCCGGCACCAATCGGGAAGTATCCAACACCTTCTCGGGGTAATTTCTTTCCCATTCTCCTTTAGTTCCCTTTTTACCCAACCAAGTCTTGATGTCATCCCTTCCAAGGCATCCATTCTATGGGAAACTAATGATCCAAGTTCCTTGAGTCTTATTGGTGCTCATTTTAAGCTTGCACCTTCACTTATAATGGCCCTCCTCAAATTTTCCCTCATGATTTTCAAAACTTTGTATTATACAAGTTTACAATTCCATGACTAGTTTCCCCTATGACCAAATAAACCCATGCTAAGTGATGATTGCAATATCATTTGTGTAATAAATATTGTGTAGTGGTTACTCAACATATGGGGAAAATCATGATCTTATTGATTTGATATAAATATGTATGGAAACCAAATGAATCAACCATGAAAGTATATAAGTCCATCAACGAATATTTCTTATCTTCACTTTGTGTTATATCCGTATGAAAAATGTACATCTTTTCCCCGTTGCCTGATGATGTGGTGCTCTCTGGGAGGACTTCAAGATGGTAGAACTACATGTTTTTCAAAAGAATTTGTAAAAATGTAAAAGTGACTTTGCGCCCGACATGGGAATATTTTGGTGAATATTTTTCAGAATTTATATAAAATTGCATTATTACAAGTAGTTCACATGTAAAAATACAAAATGCAAAAGTGGCTCTGAGCACCAACATGGGAATATTCTGGTGAATATCCTTGAGACATTTATACAAAATAGTACTTTTACAATATGTGCTCACATGTAAAAATGTAAAATGCAATTAGGACCTCGCCCCCTAAAAGGAACATGTGTCGTCATAAGAACATGGGGTGGTGTGGGGAATTTCATGAACAATTTCACTTTGCAGTTTTTAGTTCAAAAAGAAAGTGCAAGTTACATTCAAACCCCCAGGAGAGACTAAGGACATGTGTCTCATCACTAGGAAAATTGGTCAACTATGTATTTTGTAGTCTTCCCATCGAGTGCATAAGCGCATAATGCTTCCTAATTCTCATTCCCACTAGAGGAAACATGTGGAAGGTCAGTATTCAAAAGAAAGGAAACATATGGGTTGTCACGTATTTAAAATAAAAAAAGCGTGAAAATAAGTGGCTAATTCTAAATATGACACATATATGGTTTCCGCCATTGATGTTGCTCGAGTGAAGGAATAATGGTTCAAAAATTTGTTAAAAATTTCACATTCTTACCTATGTAGGACAAAAATCATTCTTAAACCCTAGAAACTATGAATATAGATTACAGATCGTAAAGAATTGATTGCAAAAATCATATTTTTAAGGAAATCAAAGTAAATGGCATGTTTGAGTGATTGGTGTGTTGAAGGAATTCACAATAACGGATGATTTCCCTTGAAAACTAGGTTGTTATTTGAGTTCTCATTTGCATAGAAGGATTTTTCAAGAAGTTCCTACTATTTTCATTCTTGTTCCTATGCCTAGTTATTTCGTGATCCTTATAATATCAAAAATAGAAAATTATAACTACAAGATATAGACAAAAAATGACGGGATACCCGGTAATAACAATAAGAAGGAAAGGACATAAGCACACCTGGCATTATAAACTAATTGTCTTGTACACATGGTAGAAAATGAATGGGACCAATCCTAAGAAGGGTAAAGAAGATAGGATATTATACTTTTAGTTAGGAAGAGTGTATGCTCACTTTAATTAAATATCTTTACAAACAAGGGAATATTCTCTTACCGAATTGGGGGTAAATTGAATTACAGAATTCACCAAAATTATATGAATATGAGGCCATATCCTTATATCAAGTGGGGGTTATTGTTTCTATTTTGAAAAGGTTGAGAGAAACTACCGTAGTATTTCCTTTAGTGAAATGCATATGAGTTTTAGTTTTTCAAGCTCTTGTGTCAAGGTGGTTGCAATGTACAACCATTGACAAAAATTGAGAACATCTTATTTATGTTCCCTTATCAAGAGATTGAAGATTTGAATAAAATGTGTTTTCTTATGAGTTTATCTATATTTATGGCTTTTGTATGTTGGACTTTTGATTGATGAGTTATATTTTCTGCTGTAATTTTTGTATATTGCTTCTTTGTGCACTACACTAGATCAGTCCTTTGTGGTTATGCTTTGGTCATTGAGTCATTATTGTGTTGTGAGATTTTACTCTGTAATATTGTACATGATTATAAAAATCCTTATTATAACCACTTTTTTGAGTTATTTTTTTATCCTTTGAGTGGATCTTAGGCGTATGAGAATTGAGGCAATAGATACTTCATTAGAACGCTTACACAATTTTTTTGTCAAGTATTTTAGAGACTCATGGAACTTTTACATTTGTTGGTTATAAATGAATGTGACTCGCCTCTTTTCAAAAACTATATCTACTTGATCAGGTGTTCCTTATTTTCCAAGATGGCATTTTGATTTAGTGAGTGCTTAATGCATTATACAAGAAGATCTATCATCATATATCCCCCATCTTCATAAAAATAAACGTACTTTATAAATCTCAGCCCATCACACTAGTTTCCATCTATTAGTTTATTTTTTTCTCTAAATATCAGTAAAATGGGCCTTTAACCTCATTCCCCATCAAGAATATGCAATAACAACCAAACTTTGTTGTCTATAGTAACCTATGTCTGATGCATTAAGCATATGCAACATTTTTTGATAACTTGTGAAAGTGAATGTTGTATTCATGGCCATGCTTATCTCATATTGATCCATTATTTTACAAACTAGGAGGGACCAAGAGTTGAATCCCCTCTTAATCTAGGTTACCCAACATGTTCTCTCACCCCGATTTTAGGAAAGACTAAAAGTAGTAGGGAAAGGCCATCCCCTTTGTATGTGCCTCTTCATTACCCAAAATCCTTGTCCCAAAGAGAGTGTTAGACATATCCCCGGCTACAAATGACACATACCACATATTCTATCATTATCCAAGCATTCCAATTCCCTAAATAATGTTTTGTGCCTTAAGGGGGTGTAAGATTGAGTATCAACATGCTTACGGTATTGTTGTCGCTGGGAGGAAGATAGTCTTAGTTCACTTATATGACCATTTCCAGTGATTTATTGATACAAGTTGATAGGAATTTTGTATTTCAAAGTGTGAATTCCCGTCAACATACTTTTGGCTCTATTTCGAGGACAAAGATAATCTCGGTTCACTTATGTGACCTTTTCCAAGGTTTTATTGATACAAGTTGATAGGTATTTTGGATTTCAAATTTAGATATCCTGTCAACACGCTTTTGGCACCATTGTCAAGGATTTCAAAGGGTGTTGAGGTATAATTAAGGTTTAGATCTCCCACCAACCTATTTTTGGTGTCTTTGTCTGTAGGGACGTTTATATAAGATTTATCTCATTAAATCAGATGTTGAGTTAAATTTTCTCAAGCTATATGAATTGTTATTATTCTGGAGTTTTATTGATAGAATTTGATAGGTATTTTGGATTTCAAAGTCGATATCCTCATCAACACACTTTTGGCACCATTTCTAGGGACAAAAGAGTCCAGAAAGGTCCAGAGTACTTACCTTTGTAGAGATTTGCTAAAATTATACAAATATAGAAAAAATTGTTTTGTATTATCCCTAATCTTCCAAATATAAGAAAAATTTCCATAAATATTTTACTTCCATGAGTATACTAGGGGTTGACAACTTGAATTGTTGAAAAATTTGTAAAGGTCAAGCAAAGATTCACCTACCAATTTATGAAGTCATATTTTCATAAATTCTTGAATTAATCTACAATATCTAGGTACAAGCCTTAGTGGTGGCTTCATCTTTCAAAGAGTATATGTGTTAGACTAATGTTGAATTCTTATTTTTATCCACCTTGCTTATTTACTCTCCCTCTTCATAAATCTGAAAGGATGAATATAATTCTTCGGTTCCGATCCCACCAAGATATTACTTTCAAAATAGGAAAATACACAATCAAGAAGGAAGCATATCTAGAAACTTGTGAGTGGGCAAAGGACAGAAGAAAAGGTTGTTTAACCTACTAAATTTGATCCAACTTTTGTGGAATATTACTCTAGCACATCCGACAATTCTAATTCGGGTTAGTCCTCATGCCTATTTGCATTCCTTATTTTAAGAAGGTTTAGCATCTGCTAAATAACATAGGTATTCCTCATCTTCCTTATTTTTGACTCATAAGAATAGAGTAATTTTGAAACTGAATCCCGAGAGTTTTTAATTTTTGGATCATAATATTTCACCTTGGATACCTCTAGTTCTCCACTATTTTAACCCCCTTTTCGAAATCCTACACCAAATAATATGGAACAACCTCCACCAAGGGCCCCTTTTTTGGTTAATACTTATAGACCAATAAGGTTCCATGGAATGATATGCTATCCTAACTAAGTGCTAAATGAAATTATAAGTAGGTTGCCTAAGTTCCAAGGGAATAATTCCATAATTGGGGATCAACATCTCATATTCTTCTAGAATGTTATGGATGACTATGAAGTGGATTATGAGGATGTTTATGTCAAGTTGTTCATACATACATTAGAAGAAGATGTCAGGAAATGGTACAACTTACTACTTGAAAATTCAATTGACTCCTAGATAGAAATGAAGAATGCATTCATATTACAATATGATGATAAGACTGACCGGGTTTCTTTTATCAGAATTTGAAAATATCAAGAAAAATCCTAATGAGTGTGTGTAAGACTTTAATATTAGGTTCAATAAAAATTTAACTAGATTTCCAAATAATATAAGGCCTAGTGATGATTCTTTCTTGAATAAATACTCAAATTCCTTTTGATAAGAAAGAAGTTTATTATTTGAGGGACAAAATCCTAGAGCCCTAAGGTAGGATTTCTCTATGTCTATCCAAATTGATAATAATACGAAAGAATTCAGAAGCCTCCAAAGAGGGAAGGTGTTAAGTTGATTAATTTAGAGAAGCCTCAGGCAAGCAAGGTTGTAGACTTGGAAGAAGTGGTTAACAATTTGGCCGGAGTAATCAAAGATATTTCATATAAGCTTGCTAGAGTAAAGAAAGGATTGGTTTCAAATCCTTAAGCTCAACACCAGGCCTAAGGAAAAAAATATTTGGGAATCATTCCAAAGGATATCACTGGGATTGATGACAGAGGAAAAGGACCTATGGGTTTAGGAAATAAACAACAAGCTTTTAGAGATAATAAAACAATCTCAGATCCATTAACTACAAGAGTGTCCATGGTAGAAGAGGAGCACATCATCTATTGGTGAGATAAAAAAATTTGCCACACCTCTCTTGTGATTAGCCTATTGAAGATGATGATGATGAGGAAGCTAATTTTGGTGATGTGTGCATGATGGATTGTTCAATAGATTCAATGTAAGGAGCCACTTCCATGGATCTCCTATATGCCAAAATTACAGAAGAATTTTGTACATGCACCAATCAAGTATTATCCTTTCCTCCTATAGTTAATGTTGATGTAGATATGGCTCAATATTTTGATCTCCCAAATCATGATTTTGAATATCTAAGGGAATTAATGATCAAAAATATGATGGAGGAGTTCCTCTAAAGAGGATAGGAAATTGTTGATGAATGTTTTTGTTGCCCAAGAAAGAGACTATAACCTTCACAATAGACAATTCAAGGACCCACCCAAACCTCTAAACCAAACATTTCAATCTTGACTAATATCCCCAAAGATTCTCCCAAGAAAATATGCCTGAAAATGGCCATGTTATCTCTTCAAAGCTAAGCACTTTTGCTTCTTCTCAAGCAAAGAAAGGATAGTATCCCATCGAGAAAACATAATCACCCCTAGCCCCTAATATAGCCTTGCCCAAATATGTAGCATGTGACATGGCCCAAATCTTGATTCAAATAAAGATCACTGTCCCAATTTTGGAGTTACTCAGAATTCCTAAGCACGAAAGAGGGCATTTGAATATTTGGGATTAAAGGAGGATACAGTTTTCAAGGTAAAGGAGGTAAGTAATGTGGTGATTCCTCCTACTATAGTTGAAATTGAAGTATGTAAAAGAGAAGTAGGAAGGTATGGAGGAACCCCCATAAGTATATTTGGGTAATTATTTGGTTGAATAATAGCTAAATGTGGACCCTTTCTTTACTAATTTTATCGTCAATGAACAAATTATCCACAATTGTATGTTTTATTTAGGAGCTTCATGTAATATCATGCCTTTAGAGGTCATGAATGAATAAAAAATCAAAATAACAATAGCTTTTTGGAGTTTTTATACCATGGACTCAAGAGAAGTACCTATTGTTGGGTATGTCAAAATTTTAGTAGTGCATCTTGCTTGAATTTTTCTTATCCTAGAAAATATTTAACTATAAATATGGTTATAGTTGATTTCCTACTAAATGGGGTATGTTGTTATCAAGAAAATGGGATGCCAATGTGGGAGGTAGTGTTTAGATGGACATGTCCTATGCCTCTATACCATTGGATGGGAATTTATTCAAATTGCATAGAGAAGAAAAAATGCTCCATCTTATTAAGGATCCCATGAATGCCTCTTATGAGGTATTGTTTTTTGATACATAGTTGTGTAACTTCATAAAATATGTAAATTTCAAGATCATTACATGGATACTAATGCACACCTTGAATATGTCAATGTCCCTAGACCAAATATTTTTATGGAGCATGTTCCAATCTTGGAAATGGAGCTGGAGTGGTTATGACTTCTCTAAATCAGGTTTACAAAGATAATGCTCAGATTTAGAGGTTCTTAAATTGTAAAGAGGAATTAACATATCAACTCATTGACTTAGAGATAATGGTGGTGTTATATGAAGGAAAGGAGACCCTCTTTGAAAATTATATAATTTAGCTAAAGACAAATAACAGTCCTTGAGGACTTGTCATCCTGGAATCAAATCTTAATAGTATAGACATGGTCATAAGAAAACTTGTATTTGCATTTAGGTATGTTGTCAAGAATACCACTTGGGAACTTCTCAAAACCCAAGAAAGATCTTGTTGGGATGTAGCCTAAGAAAAGAATATAAGAAATATTATGTCAAATTACTAAAGAAATACTGGGATTTCTGGCATGGTCTTATCCATATGGTAAAGTATAATCATTGTATCTTTGTATGCACTCTTGTTGTATTATTTTGTTATCATTGTGTTGTTATTTCCCTTTTTATGCTCTAATTTATAGTAACTAGGTTTCTTTAGTTGTATGTATACCCTCGGCCTATTAATTAATTATTCTAATGACCATGTGTGTTATCCTCATGACTTGCCCAATGGATTAGGCACTGATCTATCTCTTGAAGTGGTTTTTGGTTCTTATACCACTTGCAAGGGGTGCCCATCCCTGAGTTGGAGCTGATGTTGGTGCTCATTTTGATATTGCACTTTTGATTATAATTTCCCTCCTTGAATTTTCCCTCCTACTTTTCAAAACTCTTTTTTATACAACTTTACAATTCCAAAAGAATGTCCATGAAACTAGTTTCCCCTATGACCAAATAAACTAGTTCTAAGTGATGATTGTGATATCATTTGTGCAATAACTCTTATGTAGTGGTTACTCGACATATGGGGCAAATCATGATCCTATTGATTCAATATAAACATGTCTGGAACTCAAATGAATCAATCATGAATGTATGTAAGTCCATCACAGAGATTTCTTATCTTCACTCTATGTTTACGCCCATATGTAAAATGTAAATTTTTCCCTACCACCCGATGATGTGGCACTCTCTTGGAGGAATTCATAATGGCGGGAACTACATACTTGTTAGCAACTTTGCGTAAAAATTCAAAATGCAAAATTTCCTCTGGCCCCGGGCTTACAATGACATGGGAATATTCTCGTACATATTCTTGGGATAGTTATACAAAATTGCATTTTTACTATACGTATTTTACATGCAAAAATTCAAAATGCTAAAGTGGCTCCAGGGCTCACTGCGACATGGGAATATTCTAATGAATATTCTTGAGAAAATTATACAAAATTGCACTTTTGCAATACTCACATGTAAAAATGTAAAATGAAATCAAGACCCCCAACCCTCGAAAGGAACATGTGTCGTCGGTATAAGAAAACGGGGTGATGTCAAACATTTCATGAATAATTACACTTTGCAGCTTTTCGGTTTGAGTAGAAAGTGCAAGTTACATTCAAACCCCCAGGGTGACTAAGTACACGTGTCTCATCACCGGAACATTGGTCAACTATGCATTTTTGTAGTCTTCCGCTCGAGTGCACAAATGCAAAATGTTTCCTAATTCCTCTTCCCCACCAAAAGAAACACGTGGACGATAAGTATTCAAAGGAAAGTAAACACATGGGAGGTCAGTATTCAAAGGAAGAGAAGGGTCAAAATCAATGGCTAATTTTGAATATGACCCATCTATGGTTTTGCCATTGATGTCGCTCAGCCGAAGGAATAAGGGTTCAAAATTTTACTAAATAATTTCACATTCTTACCTGTGTATGATAAAAGGCATTCTTGAACCCTAGAAACTGTGAATCTAGATTGTGGAATGGAAAGAAATGATTGCATAAATTAGAGTTTGAAGGAAATCAAAGTAAATGGCATGCTTGAGCAATTGGTGTTTTAAAGGAATTCGTAACAATGGGTAATTTCCCCTAAAAATAGGTTTTTGTTTGAATTCCCATTTGCATAAATGGATTTTTCAAGAAGTTCTTGTGATTTGCATTCTTGTTCTTATGCTTGGTTATTTCAATGATCCTTATATTATAAAAAATAGATAATTACAACTACAAGATACAAATAAAATATGATGGGATACATGGGTAATAACAACAGAAGGAAAGGATACAAGTTTACACTCAAGGGCTTTTCGGCAAAAGATCAACTAACTATCTTGTACACATGACAAAAATGCATGGGACCAATCCTAAGAAGGGTAACAAAAGATATGATATTCTATTTTCAGTTAGGAAGAGTGTATTCCCACTTTAATTAAATATCTTTGGAAACAAGGGAATATTCTCTTACCAAATTGGGGGAGAATTGAATTGTAGGAATACACCAAAATTGTACAAATATGAGGTCTCGTCCTCATATCAAGGGGGTTAATTTTTCTATTTTGAAAAGGTTAAGAGATACTACTGTAATATTTCCTTTATTTAAATGCGTATGAGTTTTGGTTTTTCAAGCTCTTGTGCCAAGGTGGTTAATGTACAATCGTTGAAAGAATTTGAGAACATCACTCTAATTTGTGTTCCCTTGTCAAGAGATTGAAGATTTGAATACAATGTGTCTTCTTATGAATTTAACTATGTGTTATGGGTCTCCGTATGTTGGAATTTTGATTGATGAGTTATAGTTTATGTTGTAATTTTGTATTTATTGCTTCTATGTGTAATACACTAGATCGAGTCCTTTGTGGTTATGCTTTTGCCATTGATTCAATATTGTGTTGTGAGATTTTACTCTGAAATATTCTACATGATTTAAAAATCCTTACTATAACCACTTTGTTGAGTGATTTTTTTAGCCTTTGAGTGGATATTGTGTGTATGAGAATTGAGGTAGTAGATACTTCATTAGAATCCTTACACAAGATTTTGTGTCAAGTATTTTAGAGATTGTGTGGAACTTTTACATTTGTTGGGTATCAATGAATGCAAATGCTTCTTTGCAGAAACTGTATCTACTTGATCAAGTGTTCCTTATTTTCTAGAATGAAATTTTGACTTAGTGAGTGTTGAATGGCCGGGCCTCTTCATGATTTTTTACAAGAAGATCTATCATCGTATAATCACCCATCTTCATAAAAAATAAACCTACTAAAAATATCGTCCCATCACATTACTTTCCATCTCATTATTCTATTGCTCTGTCTCTAAATATCAATAAAGCGAGCCTTTAACCTCATTCCCCCATTAAGAATATGCAATAGCAACCAAACTTTTTGTTTATAGTTACATATGTCGATGCATTAAGCATATGTAACATTTAAGTGACAACTTGTGAGTGTGAATGTTGTATTCATGGCCATGCTTATCTCAGATTGATCCAATATTCTACAAACCAAGAGGGACCAAGAGTTGACATCCCCTTTTCATCTAGGTTACCCTACCGATTCTCTCACCCCAGGTTTCACGCGGGGACAGAAAGTAGCAGGAAATGCCATCCCTTTTACGTGCTCCTCAATTATCCCAAAGCACGGTCCCAAAGAGAGTGTTAGACATATCCCAAGGTGCAAACATTGACACAAACCCCATAGTTTATCATTCTCTAAGCATTCCTATTCCTGAATAATGTTACTCGGTCTCAAGGGGGTGTAAGATTGAGTACCAACAAGTCTTATCTCAAGTTTGTCTCCAACGACCTTAAGTAAATCTCACTTCCATGTAATCTCAGCCATGATCTCCTCAAGCCCAACCTTGTTGTATTTCTTAGCGACCTACGATTTCTTATGTTTATCCTTTTCCTAAGTAGTATGTTTCTTGAGGATGGGATCAAGTTCCTAAAAAATTTTAAATGTGCACCATATCTTTTTCATTACATCCTTTATCATAGCATTCAACACCTCATATTCAACTATTTTCAGCGGGCCACTACTTTATTCTTTTCTCTCTCTACACCAACTCATATTAATGTCCAACTACGTAAAGACCCTTGCACATACTTCTTTTCATGTAACAACATCTTTACCAAGTCTTCCAAGTAGTGAAATTCCATTGGATATTCATTCTTATCATTCTCTATTAGGTTGGGAACGTTGTTTTAATTGCATGCACAATGTGATTGGCTTTTTTGAAAGCATATTTTCACGCTTCTATTCTTTTCCTAACTCCTTCGTTAGTTGTTAGACCTCTTATTCTTTTCCTTCTTATCCTCTAGAAGTAATTTGATTGTGGCCCCTTTGTCTATATTTCTTTGTGTTACCTCTACTACCATATTATTCAAAGCATTCCGGCCTTCTCATCGAGTTAGCTCTGTGGTTTTGATAGTTATGAGGATTTTAGTATCTTATTTGTACTCAATTTCCTAGGCATGCTGGAACTTTATTTAGTCACAAATAAACACTCACCCAAACCACACGAAGCCTACTAGGTTCCTCCTTTGTGTTAGCTTGTCAATATGTTAGCATGCACGATCATGATTACCATTACTAACTATTTATTCAATCACATATCATTACAAAATCACAAGGAAACACATCTAATAAGAAAACATGGCATATCAACCCATTACTAAGATCAAGTGCACTATGTGATAACCATACCTAGAAAATTTAATTACCATATTCCAATAACAATTATCCATTCATAACATAAAGATTACATCACAAAAGTTGAACACATAATAACAATCACTAGAAATTCATGCACACTAGAACATCGGGAAGCATAACTCTATTACACCACACGGTTCACGGTCCAAAACTATGCAGATCAATACATATTTATAGGGGTGGTGACTTTCCCTTCACAAACCATGCATCTTAAAAATATATTGTATCTTAAAAAATAGCCATGCATACATCAATAAAGCAAAGTACATGTTTTTTCAAAAGTCTAATACTAAATTAATCCAAAGATAAAATCAACTTTAATCCTATTATTATCTTAACACGTGTATGTTCCTTTATGCAAAAATAGAATCTTCTTAGCCACCAAAGTCTCCTTGTGTGTCGCATACTCTAAGTCTATTCTTAGGTTGTTCCTAGAAAATTGGCTAAGTCCTAATTTTCCATCTTCTTGTGTACATCCACACACTCATCCTATTCATTCTCTCGCTCGCTACCTCTATCATCATGTGTGCACGTGCGTCTCTTCTTTTCCCAATAATTATTCATTTTTATACAGCCAACATTACCTCACACTAGGTATGTTGTCTGTCCTCGGCAACACCACATTTGTCCACGCAAAATAGTCATATAGTACTCCACCAAAATCAAAGAATAAAGAATTTGAATGTATGGCTTGCGCAAAGAATAAAATAATCAAGTTGTTTATTGAGTGAGGAGGAGTGGAAATTATTGAATCACTATTTTCTCTAACTCCTTCCACCCTTCTAACTCCCTACTCCCATGTACAGGCGCATCACCAACAATCTTTGTAACCTCTGTTGGAGTTAAATCTTCACCCCTTCCTTTCAACTACTTAATCAGAGTCTCCAGATATTTACCTACATCATTAGGTGCATCCATCATGTGTGTTACTTGGGGGAAGAGTTTCTTCAGTTTGATTTTGATTGAGGCCCTTAAAAAGTTGATTTCCTCCCTCTTTTGTTCGACCTCGACCAAAATCCTTTCTTGTTCCACCCTATTACTCTTATTTTTGTCCTAGAAATCCTTAACTTGGTTTCATCCTTGGCCACCAAAGAACCCCACAATATGGTTGAATTCCTCCCAGATTTCATATACTACCTCTATAATGTGTGCAACTAATTTGACCACTCCAACAAACTCACTATATTGCGTAAAGGATGCTTCTACATGCTCTTTATCATGTTGTTTTTTATGTGCCAACACATCTTCGTAGATTCTAAGGCGAGAGTTGGATTTTCACTTGTAATCATATATGTTATATTTTCTAGGAAATGGAGGGCTGACTCATAGGTAGTTTGACCTTGAGGTACCAAGTTTAGGCATGCGAGTGTAATTTCATTTGCGATACAATCTACCTTTCTGTATGCGGCACGTTTCCTCCCCCTCTCTTCTCTTACCTCTTGTTTCAATTGTGTAATGATTGTTTCCTTTTCTTTTATCTCTTTATCTCTCTCCCTTATTTCCTTGTTCTTCACCTTTATCTCTCGTATTCTTATTTTCTATCTCTTTTTCATATTTCTAATTTTGCAATCCTTGTCAAAAGTTCTCACACCGATGTATGTCGATAGTTTGTTGATCGCATTACACAGTTTCTCATTTGTTAACAATTATGAATCTACTATCGGATATGCCTCCCCTAGTGTGGACTTTAGGTGGGTCTCTATTAACGATTGTGTAGTAACTTTTAACTTCATATCCTCCATATGTGATTGAAATGCCTAGGAGAGAATTTTCCTAATGCATCAAAAGGCTTGTTCTTTTCTTAACAATGGCCAACATAAGAAGTCCTCGATGGCCTCCATACTTTGGCACCTTACACATGCAACACCTTGTTCGAGATAATTATCATACTATATCATTAGTTCTTGGGGTGTTTTCCTTGGTCTTCTATTCTTCCCACGAACACCATTTGGAAAACTTAAAGCAAGGGTGTTCTCTGACCCTCATATTTTATCTTCACTCTTCTTCACCTCTCTCGTGCGCTACTTCTTCCTCCACAATGTGCTCTACTTCTTGTTCAATCGGTGTTCAAGTTTAGTGTCAACCACCCTCTCCACCCTAGGCTCCTTCCTTTTTCCAAAATGTGGGTGGTGGAAGCATCGACCCTTTCCGTATCCACATCCATCACTAGGATCTTGTCATGGTGCGCGTTATGCTCCTTGGCATAAGACTCCTCAACATCGTGTATCTAAGAGCTACACTTTGTGAAATTTCCTCTTCATGCATTTCTTCCTCTTCAATATTTTCTATCTTCACCGACACCTTTTGCTTCTTCATGAGTGGGGCTTGTTTATTATAAATTTCCTCCTTGAAATTGTTATTGGTGTAGATTCTTTGTGCACGGGGTTTTATTCATAGTTACGCTTCGGGTCAGGGGTTCATCATCACTTCCTTCTTCCTCCTCGCTAATAGGAGGGGTATCTTGGTACGATCTCTTCTTCCTGACCATATTCTTCCGTGTCAACTCCTCTAGGATAGTTAAATCATCTTCCACATACTTTCTAATGACCATGCTCAGCTTCAAATATATATAAATTTTCACAGCCACCACTCCTGCTATTAGTAAAGTAACTAACCTTGTCATGTTGATATCATTTGATATCATTCTCTCCTCATATGTGCTCTTCTTTGGGTATACAAGCATCTGGTGCAATGAATGGTGCTCATAGTCCACCTTATTTGCATCAAGTATGATCTTGCACACTTCCTTAAACTTATTCACAACACTTTGGAAATATTTGTCTGTGAATGCAAAAGGTAAATTACTCAAGGACTTTTAGTTCCATCCTTAAATTCAAAGAAGCCAATGCAAAAATGTTGATATATAATAAATTCTACCTTTCCCTCTAGATGAGTGGGTAACTCACCGAGAATGCACCACTCTACCCCGAATGCATCACACATTATTTGTACCACCTATCTCCCCAAACCTTATATGCAAGAGTTATATTTTCATAGGTTTACTTTAAAAATATTTATGCAGGGGACTTGGATTCCTCGGGGTAATCCCATATCTTATCATTGGGTCCATCTAGAACCCCCAATTTCAAAAATACTATCAACAACAAGATACTCCCAAAATTTATTTTGTCACCTACATGGGCCTCTTCAATGATCTCTTCAACTACAAATCCTATGAGGTTGTAAATTGTTCCTGTGTAATTTTCTTGGAAATGTACAACCAACATTTATTCACTTGCCCCCATCATTCTTGTCCATTCAACTTAGTCAACAGGTGTGTTGTTATTCTCATAACAAGGTCATCAAGCTTCAAAATTTCCATTATGTGACTCCCTCACTGATAGTTGAACTCCGTGGCGGTCGCATTTACCTCATAAACATTTTCCAAGTCCAAAGGAAGTTCTAAACATGTTCTCTGAAGTCCGGTATACTTATAAATTAGCATTGTAGTTAAGCGCATCCTCCTACTAGAAAAATAGAAGAAGTCCTCGTGAACACGTGACATTAACCATTGAGTACAGTCACTCAAGATTTCCAAAGTACGAGAGCTCATATAACTGAAACATCCCTACCTTCTGCAAAATTTTCTCTCCTTCATCATCATATATGACCTTGTCCTCTGAAGTTCTTTCTTCAATATTTCGAACAAGCTCTATCACACATTAGCATTTTTTGATGATTGTAATCATTTACAGTCATTTTACAAATATGGGATACCCATTCCTTCCCCATTAGTACTCCATTAGGGTATTGCATTTTTTAGTACCATCCCTCCTATAGATATTCTTCTATGGGCTTTTCCTTTCCCTTTCCTTTTCCTTTTCCCTTTGGCGATGTGGTTTCTTCCTTGGTGTCATCTTAGGGAAAAAAATTCAAGTTTACACCTTACCTTCTTGCTATGTTAAACATCTTGAACTTCCTACTTCATCTTCAAACACATTTCTCTCTCCTTTGAATCATGCCCTAATCCTACAAACCCTAACCATAACCTTCAATGCCTTTGAAAATAAGTTTTCACCTGCCGCAAGCTCCAATCCATCTTCCAAAATAGCTTTTTCACTTGGTCACATCTGCAATTCAATCTAGTTCACAAATTCTCTGGCTTTGCACTCAATTTTGCAAGATTTCACACAATAATCTCACTTGAAAACACATAATTTCTTCACAAGGTAAGGTAAAAATGAATTTACCCCTGACAAATTTTGATAGTTTTTAAATTTTTACCGCATTAAATACTCGCCACCTACCACCGTATGATAGATTTTTTTCACACCTTTTCCATTGTTTTCCACTTCACACTTCAAATGTAACCTTCGGTGTGCTCCATTCTTTATACATATTTTTTCTTCTAAGCATTGTCCTTATTATCACCATCCTTCTTATGGCACTTTTTCTACTTTCTTTTACTTCAGTCCATCAACCAATATTTTCATCAAAGCACGCACTCCTTTAGTTCTTAGTCAACCTTCAACACCGAAAAAGATTCTCTTTTGCAGCGTATTGCAATCCACCCCACATTAAAAGTATGTGCGAGTCCTCTACATGTGAACTCAAAATATAGTAATCAACTTCCTACACGCAAGCGTGCTTATTACAACAAAACAAATAACTAAATTGACCAAGAATAATAATAAGGTAAGGAAACACATGAAATGGAAATCTAATCATGGCAATGTTGTTATGATGCCCATTTAAACAAACCACTTGAGACCTAAGAAACAATCTAGGGTTAGATAGAAAATTATGGGATAATTTTATTTTTTATTTGAAGTGTCTACAACCAGGTTGCAAGACATTAGTTTTCACTAACAGATTTTGAACAAGACCAATGTACTACAACATATTTTTTCCTTCATTAACTAATATCAAGTTCACAAGGTTCAAATTTTAGGGTTATATGTTTTAGTTAGGTTTAGGGAGTAGTCTACCCCCATGCCTGCTCTCTAACAGGCTCAAAGTTTCAACTAGATTTTTCTCCTACTTAACGCTTCCAAAATTTCCCTAAACCATTTCCAATGGATAGGAAATTTTCTCACCTTTCTAGTGATATAAGGAAGTCCTCCTAACTCCAAGTAGAACTCAAGATATAAGCGGGTGGAGTTCCTAGGGAAAATTTTCCCTAGGTGGGACACGTGTCAAGAGGAGGAGAAAGTGCCTTGAACGGGTTGGCGGGTCGCGGGGTGGCTTAGGGAAAATTTCCCAATGTGTGAGCACAAAGACAACCATTCTTCCGTGCCTCTGCGGGTCCCTGGAGTACACATGTCACTACCCGGTTGGTTAGGAGAAACAATGAGCCGGTGGAGCGGGTTGAGGCTTTAAGTCTCTTTTGCCAAAATTCACAAGGGACTGAATTGGTCCACGCCTCCACCATCACCATGAGGTCACCACGTGTCACGCCGGTTGAGCAAGGGGAGAAAGGGGTGGTGGGAGATCTTAAGGCAATAAGTCGAAGGAGGGTTTCAAAGGCCCAAAAGCTCGCTGGATCCGCACGCCCACGAAAAGACGTTTTCCAAGTGAGGCGGGGATTGCGGGGCTGCAGAGACAAAAGGGGAAATTTTCCCAAAGGCCAAAACAACAAAAGGAATAAGGGGTCCGCCCTCCCCGCTGCCACCCCAAGGTGCCACATGGCACCTTCTCATTAGGGCTGCGGTCCAGCAAGAGGCCAAAATGAAAATTTTTCAAAAATTTTCAAAAGGGTTAAGAGTTAAAACAAATCGCGCCTCCGCCTCAACCCCTAGAGGACACGTGGCACCCTCTGATTGGCTGCGGGCCAGGCGGAGGAAAAGGAAAATTTTCCCAAGGCAAAATTTTTAAAATGGATAAGTTTAAATTCGGTCCGCCCCTCCGAGGTGCCACATGGAAGATCCCGATTGGTTGCG
This sequence comes from Taxus wallichiana var. yunnanensis, assembly GCA_018340775.1. Lineage (NCBI taxonomy): Eukaryota > Viridiplantae > Streptophyta > Pinopsida > Cupressales > Taxaceae > Taxus > Taxus wallichiana. The sequence goes on from CM031238.1 coordinate 524,045,495, forward strand.
GGATGGCGGGGTTGGCCTTTTAGGGAAATTTTTCCAAAGTTTAAAATTTAAATTTTTAATAGTTAGATTAAATTTTATTACTTTTTGAATGCCAATTGAAGTAAAACTTCAAATGGCCATAACTTGAGCTAGAAAGCTCATTTTTGGGCAAACGAGGACTTTTAGAAAGCTCTCGATGCCCTCTTTACAGGAGTCATCAATTTTGAATTTGATGAAGTTTAAGTGGTCAATTTAATGAAAACAATCTGCAGGCTTTTGAATTAGTGCACTGGCAATTTTCAACTTCTCAACTTGGTTAAATTAGATCTCCTCCTTCACTCAACATGTCAAAAAGACATGGAGGATTGGTCTAGGGAGGGTTTAGAGTGTTTTTGGAGAGTTGATTTATCTAATTGATTTCAAATTTTATTTCTCCGACAATAGACAAAAAAATGATTGTGCAAGTTTCAAGTTGGATTCTATAAAGTTTTGAAGGTTCATTCTTAAATGTTAGGGTCAATTTGAGTTCTTTGGGACTTACTAAGTCTAAATTTCAATGTTTCATATCTTATTGTTTGGTGTAAGTTTGAACTGCTCATTTTTATTAAAGAAAAGAATTTCCAAAATGAAGTTTATAACAGTGAACTATTTCTTTTAAATTTGTATATCAATTTTGTCATTTAAATGTGTGTATAGCTTCTAAATTAGTCCAATACATTTGCTTGTTAAATCAACCATTCAATTCTAAGTTAAGGTACGAGTTCTGATTTCAATTCTAATATACATTTTAAAAGGAATACAACATTGTCTTTTCTTCACACGCATTCTTCCTTTACAAACAAAAATCTCATTCTTTAACAACAATTCAAATCCAATACACAATACAATTTTGAAAACTAATGCAATCCTTTATTCATATTCCAATACAACTTTACAATTTTCTTTTTCCATTGGTTTTCTAACATGCCAAATACAATGCATGTAACATATTTTACATTTCTTTACCAAAACAGAGAGTAAAATAAATCTCCTCTACATTTCACATTCCAATTTCAATCTTCCATTCTCAATACACATATCTTCACATTACAAATATTATACAACTCATCCACTTCAAGGTGGGGAAGGATTACAATAAACTTGCTCAAAGAATGGGACTGTCAGACTGTACATTCTTCTTGCTCCAAAACAGCAAGCATGCTAGTTTCTTCATCTTTTCATTTGATCACAACAAAGAAGGGGGAAAGACAACGCTCTCCACCCAACCAAGACATCCAATGAGAAGGGTGAAGCCATCCTTCCTCATTGGCCCCGAGCCCCAACCATATTGAAATAAGAGATGAGAATCAACACGTGGTAATAATGGCTTCCACAACAAACAAGTAACATTCTTTCACATGCATAATTCAATAAGAAACACAATTCAAGCAAAAACAACAATTCACAACTACATTTGATAACATTCACACAAGACCTAGGCTTGATCAAGCAAGCCAACAAGAGCAACGAACTATGGGGAAACTACTTATGCCTCCCTATTTGGAATTGGGCATCCACCTAAAATCATACCGCCAATATAACATATCAAATCCTATAAACATTATGTCTCCCAACCCCTCCTTATGCTCCCCCCAAGAGTAAGAAATGCAAGCTATTTATTTTCCAAGGTGGATCCCAATCCAAACTCCCTCCACAATAAAACTGATGCCCTTGGAATTCCCTTATGCCCCCATTTGAAATCCCCATAGCCTTCTCCTATACCATGTCCTAAGCAGTCTACCCAACCAGCCAAGAACACATAACACACTCATCATTTCATACATGTGTGCAAGAGAAAGAAAACGTTCTAAAAGGCTCAATTTCCTACCTCTCCATACTCGGAGTTTGTTCCAAGCTCACAAGCTTCCCAAAATCCAAATACAATCCAAAATGGTAATGTTCAAGCATGCAAAAAGACTCCAACTCCTTCCACAACAAGCTCCCAAAACATCAAGCAAAAAAATGCACCCCTAAGAGGAATAAACAAGTTTCAACAACCACAAACAAGCAAGGAGTTTTGAATTTAAAGGAAAGGGAAGAGAAGAGGATGATATGGATCCATGTGGGATGCCACATCATTCTTCCTCAACCCCAAGAGGAAATTCAACATCATGCACCTAAACATAATAAATAAAAATGACAATTTAACTTACACACTCCAAAATAACCCATACCCCAAAAGGACTAAATTAAAAACATGTAAGAGAAGTGCAATTAAAACTTACAATTAGTCATTTCAAAATGTAATAAAAAGGACTAAATTTAACCTCCAAACCATAGGTATGGTTGGTGAATCATTTTAAGAGGTGTGGGATAAGTTTAACTTGTCCCACAAGCCTCCAAATATAGCCTCTAAGGACAAATTCGAATTCTAAGAGGATGAAGTGTCACTCAAAATCTCCAAAATCTATCTTACATACTCTTACATATCCCTTACACCTTCTTACACATTTCTTACACACTCCTACAACATTTACATTTAAAATCAACAACTTCATTAATTACATTCTTATGACATGTTGATTTATTTATTTTAACACATGATTATCCACAACATTACACAACACATAATAACTAAAGAAGAGGGTAACACATCACAAAATAAACACATGCAACATTAATAAATTACACAAACCCATGGTCACATATAATGGGAATCCCTAGCATAAATCCACACACACAACACAAATCATGGTGACCTTGTTGAATTCACCCAGAATTCCAATATGGTTAGTCTCCAGTCCCTCGACATTGTTGTGATATTTTAACCTGTAAAACACAAATACCTCCTTCAGCCTCGTGGCCATATCAGAACATCCAAAATGATATAAACAATATTTCAAGATCATCTAAACATGTGAATCACAACAACATCAAGAAATCAACACTATCATTTTCAATTAATTAATCAACTATATCATCATCAATAATCTACCATACTAGGTCTACTCAACATATCCAATGTCACATGTCTAAATCAACATCTATAATATGTCCATGTCAAACAATATATCATCATCCACATATAAAAATGTCTCTAGTAACCATCATGCATAATAACTGAATCCAAATCAATAATAATCCATGATCTAACATCTAACCATCATACTAAAACAAAACATAGTAGTGTCCATAATATGATCAACAATATCAAGATCGGTATCTAAAAGTGTCAAAGGGAAGTGGGCACTACAATTGCCCTATTACAAACACCAAGAATATTTATTTATAGTATGGCTTTAGCTTACTCCCACTAAAGTAACTAGGAAATATGGTGTCATCCGAGGCTCGCAATTGACAAGCACCTAATTCAAGTATCTTGGTTACTAAAAACAATCCCAACCAATGCACTTTCATTTTTCCTAGGTACCACACAAACTTGGAATCATATAGAAGAACCATCTTTCCAACCTCAAATGTTTTATTCTTGATGTGCTTATCATGTCATGCTTTTACTGTTGTGCCTTCTTGGTATTTTGGCTCTAACACGCAATGATGATGCGTAGCTCATCTAATCGCATGATTTTTTTAATGTGCTCTTACACAACTTGTTCATCATCAAGTCCTCCTGCACGTGTAATACACATGGATGGTAACATAAATTCAACAAGAAATATAGCCTCTAGGCCAAACACCAATTGAAAGGGTGTGGTTTTATCAACCTCTTATAAGTCATCCTATATGCCAAAATTACATCAGAAACTTTATCATCCCAATATTTCCTTCCAACATTACATATTTTTGTTATTTTTTGCCCCAATATTTTATTAAAAGCCTCTGCAGTACCATTAGCTAATTGGTGATAATGAGTTGTCTTATAGTGTGCCACCATAAACTCTGCCAACATAATTTTGATTTTCTCATTAAGGAAATGATTTTCTCTATCACTTGTCAAGCTTAATGGAAAACCATGCCTACTAATGATGCTTTCCCATAGAAATCTTGTTGTGGTAGCCTCTGTACAATCCTTTGTAGGTGTTTCTTCAGCCCACATAGTCAGATAATATGTACAAGTTATGATATAGCGTGCACCAATCCTATAGACGGGTGGTGAAATAGGACCCAAAAAGTCAATCACCCACTTCTGAAAAGGATCAACACTTTTAATAGGCCATAATAGAATCTCATCTATGTGTCTAAGATTTCCAAGGCGTTGACAAGTATCACACAACTTGACATATTCCTTAGTATCTTTATACAAGGTCTCCACAATCCCAACAATTAGAATCTTGTGTGCACTAACATCACCTCGCATAATGACCTCCCATTATTCCACCATGAGCTTCTTCCATAGTAGCCTTACGCTCATGATCCGAACACACCGATGTAAAACTTCATCATGGCCTAGCTTGTATAAATATCCACCAATCAATTGATAAAGCACCATGCATATTGCAAGTTTCTTCTTCTCTAAGGTCGTCATCCCCTCCGACACCTATCCAAAGGTGCGTAAAAATACTACAATGTCCTCTAATTATATGGGTGAGTGGTTTAATCTAAACATTTGTGCATATGACATAATGTCCTCAATACTTTGCGCATCCTCACCAGAATTGATCCTTGGTAGATGATCAAGCCTTGAATTACTTTTTCCTAGTTTTACAACAAGTGTGAAATAAAATTCTTGAAAAAGAAGGAACCATCTACATATGCACCCTTATAAGACAAGCTTGTTGACTAAATACTTAAGTTCCATATGATTTGTATAGAAAATGAACAGAGTTTCTAATAATTACTATCTAAACCTATGTAATGCCTAGATCATAGACAAAGCTTGCACTTAGTAGTTCTGTAATTCTTCTCCACAGAGTCAAATTCATTCTTACAAAGAAAATGGGGTGATCCACAATTCCTTCTCGGGTTGTGCAATATTGTGGCTATTGTCATGACAAACGCATCAACATGAACATGAAAAGGTTTTCCCCACAAAGGAAATCACACAATAAGTTTAGTGATCAACCTTCCTTTCAATGTCTCAAATGTCTGCATTGATGTAGGTCACCCCAATAGAATTTCCCTTTCACCTTCAACAATCCTTCCAAGGGCATGAGAATATTTACATACCCTTAATATATTTCATGTCATATCTTGTGTGACCCAATAATCCGTACACTTCACTTTGATTGTTAGGTTCTTCCAGACACAATATCACAACTACCTTGGATGGATCTACTAATAGTCCTTTACAAATTATATGCCAAAGTAAATTGTTAAAATGTGTTGCAAAGATGCACTTCTTAATGTTAAGGGAGATGATCAACTCGCATGCACTCTATAACATGATCCTTATATTATCACAATGGTCTTTGACTAAGCCATACATTTCCAATCATCCATGTATACATGTAAAAAATTGTGAATAAAATCTTGAAAGGCATGAACAACAATGTGTGAGAACATTGTTGGCGCATTCTTTATCTGACAAAGGGCATACTTGTATTATACAAAACTTCCCCATTCAGTTGTGAAAGTTTTCTTTTCCCGATCTTCCTTCGCGATGCGCACCTGGTAGTAACTAGAGAATCCATCTGTAAAAGAATATATTTCATGCCTAGCAACTCCTTCAAGGGTCTCTTCTGTGAATGGGATGGGAAAAGGATCAATAACACATGAAGCATTGAGTTCTTTATAGTCTACACAAATCCTTATCCTCCCATCTTCTTGATACTTATAATCATGGGGCTAACCCATTTAGATTCTTCAATAGGCTCAATTATACCAGACTTGAGCATTTTATCAATTTCTTCCTTTACCTTCATGCATAGATTAGGATTCATCCTGTACGACCTCTTCCTAACTAGGCGTGTGCCTTATTTCAGATTGATTTTCATCTCACCTAAAGAATGGTGTACTCCTTTAACTCATGATAGCCCCTCATAAATAATTCCTAGAAGTCATGCAAGTAATTCAATAATCTTAGTCACTTCTTGCTCTAACCAATAATCACCAATAATGGCCTCCTTAGGCTCTACATCTGTACCAATGTTAACCTTCTTTGTTTTTATAGGAGCATGATATGCACGTGCTTTTTCATATGCATTATCCATCAACTCATGTGTACCTTTAGTGTGGTTAATATCTAGGTTATCAACTTCATCATCATCGATCATATATACTATTTTTCCCTTTTATTTTTCTTTTTGGGAACGCACCATCTCTTCCTCATCGTATGTTCTAGATCCAAACACGCCTCAAAATTTGGGTTCTCCAAATATTTCTAACAAAATCTCTTGACCTTCATGCTATCTCCCAAACTGATGCACTTCATTATATATAAATCTTCAATGACTAAAGGCTTAGTAGAAAAGTAATCAAAGGTTTAAATCATACCACGAGGTTCATCTCTTTCCAATTTGATGTTTCCTCTTCAAATCATAATGGACATACAATGCACACATGTAGTCGCGTAATGTGGAGTAGATTTTATGCACCCAGAGTGATGGAGGTAATGCCTCTTTTCCCTGTGTCCAATATCTCTCACACTTCTAGACGTGATGAGAGGCAAGAGACATCCCATGAAATTCACACATTTGTATAGGTGCATTATTCCAAGTAAACCTAGTAGAAAAGGTGATCCTCAATTCTCACCACTCCAAGAGGATATCCCTATGTGTTTCCCACCAACATGTTGTTATCCCATACGAGTATAGACCAACATATTTCTTCTATCCCCTTCATTCTACCACTGAGTCTCCATGGTGCACAAAAATATATTAACATTTCCTTCACCAGTATATCTTGGTACCCTATTAAATCCCAACCACCTCACCATGTGTGGTCTAATAATTTTGGTGAATCTTCCTTTAACCTCGCACCCAACCATTTCATATGTCACATGAGCCTAGTTATCACAAGCAACACTAGTAATGTCACTTACAAATTCAATGCGTGTCTTTCCAATGAAGCATGCCTTCCTTTGATGGTTCCAAATTCTACGGGTCATGCACTAATTACACATATATTATGTTAATCTCTTCTTCACTCAATGGTTCAACATAGGGCTTTACCTTTTTATTAAGAAAGGGTATAATCACACGCTCTTCCTTATTCTCAAAATTGGTGTACCTTTTATTAGAGTGAAAATCTACCTTATTTGCATATAGCACCAGTCCATCCAAGAAATGTGGGGAAGTTTTCCACTTCAGCAAGCTCTAATACCTCAAAATCCCTAGTAAACTTGACTCCCTGAATTATAATAGTTACATCCTTCAATAACCCAATTGGAATGACCCTAGTTTTATTTTCCATATATAACACATTCGTCGATGGCTGCAAGGTTTGTCTACCCATCTGATTCCAAACATCCAAAGTTAACACATTCACTTCTATGCCTATATCAATAATAATGTTGTGCAATAAACAACCATCAATTACTGCATCAAGTGTAATCTCTTTATCAAATTCATGATTATGAGGTGGTATATTTTCATGAACTATATGTCTTTTGTACTTTGATCCAACACACGGTACCTTTTCTTATAGCCATTCCCCTAACAGAGGAATGATGTTTTCCTAGCACAACATCCTACACACCTCTTTCAAGTCATCCATGTCCTTCAACGTGAGTTTAAATTTCCTTCGCATGATCCTGCCATGTACATGTTCCTTTAAACATTGTATCTCTCCTTGCAGTGCTCTAATAATTTTCATGGTATCCTAATAAACTTCCTTCTGGTGTGTAACATCTGAATACTTAGCATGTATCACTTATTCCCTTGTAATGAGTGGCTTAGTCGTTGGCGGCTCACGTGCACACGCAACCTCATCACGGGTGATAACCTTTATAGTCTGTAATTCAGGATTAGGTGTTTTCTTCGACATCCACTGATCAACAACAACACATTGTACCTTAATCATCCCTGCACCCTTTTCTTGCTTCTTATTCTTACTCATGTGCTCATACAAATCTAGGCATTCTTCTAACTTATGTGGCTTCCCACACCATGAGCAAGTAATGTTTTGAGGATACTCATGCTAATAATGATCGGGGATCCATAAGTATAACATGTTCCTCGTGGAAATCTACCTCTACCACCACCGTAACCTCGGCCTCTATATCGCGCTCTCTAAAGCGCTCTAAAGCCACCATTCATGTTATTTCCATTGTCATGCCCTTCATGGTTATGGCCTTCATGATCCTTAGATCCACTAGCCACACACGTATGGCGCACTCCTGTCTCAGTGGCTTCGTGAATGTGATAAATCAACTTGCAGTCAATTATGTCATGAGTGTGGGATTTGTAAATCTTACAATACATTGGCATCTTCTTAATTAATTAAATAAGGATCCACCCACTTTTGCCCATTGAAACCAAATCCGAGTGTTATATCTTTATGCAAACAAGTCTTGATCATCTTCTACCCATATTTCAATACTCTCCAAAGATGGTCAATATGCCATCCGCATCTGCAACATCCTAATAGACAAATTGAAAGAGGTCCGACAATAAAACCAATGTGTAGTCTTTTTTTGCACACTCATTAGCTATGTGCGCTAGCACCTCATTCAAATAGATCTCGAACGCTCACTAGTAGCACGCCTAGCCACTAGGTCACTCATTTGTTATGTTTCGACAAAAATTAGCATGCATAATCATCATGTTAATAACCAAGAAACCATTCATCCATGGATAGTCATTCTTATAATGGCAATTTGGAAACACATATAATAAGGAAGATACTTAATCCATGTAAACAAAAACTAATATCAATTGCACTATCAAATCACCATGATCATATCCATTAACTACCATTATCCAACCACAATTATCCATTAGAAACCTTAAGCAATTACATAACAACAATCGATACATATAACGGACATTACACTAGTGCGTTGAACAATGTGCACAAGTATCAAACCCTAAATTTGTATCAAACAACATAACTATACTACAACATACATAGTTACCACTAACAAAGACTCACATTAGGTATATATAGGGGTGGGGACTTGCCCTTCACCGCCCATGCACTTTCCTAATAATAGGCGTGCTCACAAAAATAACTTGCATGCTTTACATTCCATGCTAATAATAGATTATCCTAAATATAAGGCTTGCTTTAATCATATTATTAGCCTTCTCCATGCATGTGCTTTATCCTTGGTCTGCATGTGCTTTTTCCACAAATAGCCCTTGCTTGGCCGACAAGTCATCATGTTTTTATCTGTTGTTTGGTCGGTACTCAAGCTCTGCTTTTTCCTATTTTTAGCCCTTGCTCGAAAATGGCTAAGTCCTTATTCTATGTACAAAGTCTCGTGCACTACCTTGTTTAAAATTTGTGCGCACCCTCATGCACACTACTCTAGTTATACCCGCACGTGCATTCCACCGCATGTTGACTCTGGGTTGTTCCAATACTTAGCAAATTTCCCGCCTACAATGACCTTAGATGGGGGCAAAGAAAAACCTCTCCATGATTAAATTTACTAAGTACAAAATATCAAAGTAATCTTCTATCATCCAAATTAAATCAATCAATCGGTTCAATAAACATACCTTACTATCTCTCCCAGATGACCTAACTTGGGAGCTACATTACTTTACTATCTCTCCCAAATGACCTAACTTGGGAGTTACATTACATTATTATTGCTTCCAGATGACCTAACTTGGAAGCCATCTATCACATTATTCAAATTGGAACACCCGTTACTATAGGAGTGGGGAAATGAGACGTCATTTCCTTTCCTATACTGCTCCTATATGGGTTCTTCAAAATAATACAACACAAAACTAAATTTGGTCTTTATCCGTCTGCAACAGTTGGACCTTTTAGGGATGTACTAATGGATGAAGAGTAAAACTAGACCACTCTCCCCAACACTCTTCCTCTAGCTAACGCCCAAATCCTTCCATTTACAAACAAATCGGGTTGGAAATTGATCACTTCCTACCCCTCTCTATCATTGCATGGAATAAACAATCAAAATCTCTAATATCTTCAACGACATCATGAATATTTCTCCAAGTGCTCCTTATAATGGTTCATTATCTCCACTTACGCCACATGGGTCAAAATGTTGATCCATGGTTCGCCATGCTACAAGTTCAACATTTTACATGCACTTTGCAACATGGCTTCTCTAGACTTTATACAGGTATGTTCCTTACTTCCTTTACACTACTTGAATTTCATTAAAATAGCATAAAGGGGAGGGGGAAAATGTAGACACAAAATCACGCACATACTACTATTTTACTATGTCATCAAGTATGTTGTTATATACATGGATCTTAAGTAAGAAAAGTATTCACTAGTGACACAATCCTTTATCCATCTATTTTCTTTGATTGTTTCTATTGTCTCTCTCTCTCTCTCTCACACATCTTTCATTTCTATACCCAGTTCACCAGTCACATGGATCCCTGTCTGTTAATCTTTTGACATCTTTTGTCATTTCTCTCAGGACACTAACGCCCATTCTGGACACTAGCGCGTAGGTGCCCGTGTCATTATGGGCACTCCTATCTTGTTTGAATTCTTTTTACTTATTTTGACATTTGTGGTCGGCCTTTCTAGTTTTTTTATCCTTATCCCGAGCTCATAATCGACCTTTTGGGTCATTAGTTTCAAAATTAAAACAAGAGATCCATGCGCTTGTGTCCATTCCGCGCGCATGTCTTGTTTGGATTCTTTTTCCTTATTTTGACATTTGCGGTCGACCTTTCTAGTTTTCTTATCCTTATCCTGAGCTCATAATTGACCTTTTGGGTCATTAGTTTTGGAATTGAAATAAGAGATCCATATATATACACAACATACACTCTATTGTTCGGATGACAATTCTAAGGGGAAATATCATCTACATACTATCACTACCATTACAAAGGATTGCATTTTTGGGCTACATACATTGCATAGGAAGGGGAAGTGCTCAATTCCATATCACACATTTGCATCTTATCTAACCATAGCCCGCTATCTTGACGTCATTCACGCGAGGGCAACCTAAGGACACTATTAAACACACTAAAAAAGAACTACACGGATTATAGAATGTAGTACAACGCTCGGTCATAAGCTCACTCATCAAGAGATTGTCGAGATCAGTCCGACTTCACATATTACATTTTCATTCCAATTTGATGTGTTTGTGAGCTTGTGTAGGTATCTAGGCTTTGTGTTGCAGTGCAAGTCGATAATCCAAGTGTGAATATCAAGTGATCAACAGGAAATGATAACGAAATCGAAAAAAGTATATTTCGACCTTCTCGTGTAATCACCGGCGTCCAGTGCCCCTCGTCCCAATACTAGGCACCGTGTCCGACATCATTCTCGAGAACCTTGATTTTACAAAGAGTAGTTGTGACACAGTTCCAGCCTTGTTAAACACTTTTCATCATTCGAGATCAATCCCAGAGCGCACGTGATTCAACTAAGTAGTCTCCTTTTCTCATTTACTTATAGCATTGCATTATTTGAGTATCTAGTGTTTGTATATCTATTGTATTCTATCATATATGTTACTCTAAAATTAGATTTAATTCAAATTTTATTAAATTAGTTGTCCATTTGATCACCCAATCATTCAACCACTCAATCAATCTCCATTGCTCGTAGCTTGGCTTTCTTCCATTCGAGAATATCTTGGAGCAACCACAAATCAAAGAAATCAACTTCATATTCAACAAGAGTGTCACTTGACCCCACTCTTTATCGATCCAATTTGAGGTGACAAGAAATTTGCTTGGGAAAGATTTGCATTTCATTTGTTTCTCTCTTTCTTTCTCTATTATGCATTTTTACCTCTTCACAGGATACTTGGAAAGACAAATGAGTCCGATGGCTTAGGTTAGTGTACTAGTTGTTTGGGATTTTTATTTTTGTGGGTTTTATCACTATTTTATCTTTCTTGCTTGATGTACTAAGGTTTGTGCCTTATAAACAAAATCCATTTATACCATTAATTTAAGAAAACATAGTTGAATTTACCCCTTTCACTCAATTCGACAAAGCATAAGTTCTAGTTCTCCAAACTCTAAAATTTCCAAAATTGATGTCCTATCACAAACATTCTCAAATCAAAATAATTTAAATTAGGGAATGAAAGTTTCCCCTATAATTTAAATTTTTAAAAAATGTATTCTCGCCATTTAATTTGTTATAGATTTGAAAGGAAAATTGTCCTAAAATACCTCAAGTAATGATGTTGAAAAATAAAAATAAAAACATGGGACCATACCAAGAGTAAAATGTCCCTAATTATCAGTACCCACTTACTCAATATTTTAGGTGCCCCTTCCATCCCACATTGATTTTCACAAACTACAAAATTTATTAAACTTCTTCAGAAAAAGTGGAGCATAGGCTGCATAGAAAGGCCATAACCAAGGGGGCTGGATTTTTTTGTTGGTGGAATCCATTTTTATGGAACAATCTTCTCTCCAAATTTCGAGAATTGCTTCCCTCTTCCCTAAAAGACCTGGAAAAACATGGGACCACAGACCTGCTAACTTCTTATGCCTTTGCCCCTTACATTGGACCTCTCCGTAAGTCCAATGTAACCCTTGTCATATGCTGTTATGGACATGCGTTCAACTTTACTTAATCCCATTTCCTACACCTGCACTTTGCTCAAAGTGATGATTTCAGGAGGACAAAGTTAGCGTATCATCCCTTTTGTCACTGGGTTCCTAGAGAATCACATTTTTGGCTTTTCGCACATCAAATCGCAAAGAAACGCACGCAACTGAAAACCTAGTGAGTAAAGCAGGGCATCTTGCGAAGCACTCGTAGAATGTTCCGAGTTCTAGAGACTCTAATCTTAATTCTTCCAGAAGTTAGTTCAGGTGAAAAGTATCGACGCTGGAAGTTGTATGGGCAGTGTTAACATTAGCTTTCTTCATTCTTTGCGTCTATCTTTTTCCTTGGAGCTTTTTTTTTTTAATAGTTGTTTCATAGATTTGATGCTAAGTGGCCTACTTGTAACTTATTTATATTTGAATTTTCCTATGATTTATATGTACATCATCATCACATCGCGATGCCAAAGCAGAAGACCAAAGCCCGGTTCCCCGAGCTTTCTCCGGGCATTGAACAAGCCCTAGTTTGATTTGCCAGATCTTGTCCGGTTAAAGAGGGATTTATTTTTCTGCGTGTGTGACATTATTGCAAAGGGATTCCATCGAATCTTGCTAGGCTATATTTTATTTCTTGTTTTGATGGCAAATCTATTTTCTTCACATGTTCAGTATTTTGGAGCTATACTTCCAAAAAAAACTTTTTTATGATGTTATCCACAAAAATTCACGTTTTGAAAATATTCAAGGACCGAACTCGAAGAAATCATGAAATCCAAACCTTCTTCCAAGGTTCCAAGGTTAGGAAAAAGTGTGTTTTCTTATTGATGGAATGGATTGAACACAGCGCATCTTCACATTATGCGGTACATTACTTTGGAGGGTGAGTACAGGAAAATCTATACACATCACTTTTCCATTTTAAACATGTTTAGACACAAAATTGTTATGAGCATTCCCTTCTTTTTGTATATGTCGATCTCTGCGTCGATTAAGGATTTCCAGCAGGGTAAGGTGGATTCTCCCATGCACCACGGGCTTATCCTCCTCCTTTACCAAAATGGCAAAACCCTTGTTCCCAAGGAGGTTGAGATGACTGAGGTGGACCTGGATGATGCTCTCACTCTGGCAGATTGTATGGCTAAGCTTAGGAGAGCTAAGGGCACTCAGAATCAAGTCGAAGAAAAGGATTGTCAGAGGGCAGCGGTGTCGATGGCTAATATGAAGGGCGAAACTTCCAAAGGCAAGGAAAAAGCCCACATGGAGTGGGAAGAGACTTGTGAGAAGCTCATTCAGGATCCAAAAGCTGGAAGGGGATATGGAGTCCATGGGTGAAATTGGCCAGGATTTGAGGGACAGTATGTATGACTGCGTTGAGGCCTCCAAACAGATTTGTATATCCCAACGTACTATGAGAGAGGGTTATATGTTGCAAGGCCAACCCAGCACTCAGGGCCCCCCTCAAGCGCCTCAAGAAAAATTAGTGTCCCTATTGGTTTAGGGCCTTTTGGCCAACTGTTTGCGAACTGTTTCTGTTTTTTGTAGTGGGCTGTTGTCCTTTTTGCTTCTGTTTCTGTTCGGGCCTGGTGGTCTCTGGGTTAAGCTGTTTTAACTCTGTTTGTGGCCGTGTTTCACTTTTTGTTTCTCTCTTGCTATAGTCACGATGTAATCTTTGGCTGTAATGGTCTCTGGGAACCACAATCCCTGTATTATTACCTTATCTAATAAAAAAACAAAAATTCATGTTTTGTAGATGTAAGCTTTTTTATTTTGTCACACTTGCAATGAGACTTTGAATTTCTGAGGGTGACCATTAGTGCCATTTCTGCGTGGAGTCTACCAGTGCAGTGTTTTCACATGCTAACAATCTTGGACAGGGCTGTGAGGTCTTGTTCTGATTTATGTCCCGTTGTTGCAACAGCTGCATCTTGGTTAGTGTTCTTATTGGTGTTCAGAAGTTATTCTTCTTGGTGCTATGTTACATCTAATTTCACATTTCCTCTGTAGTTTAAATTCTTGTCAAAGATATTCTCACACTTTTATGATGTACTATATGAATATCTGATGTAGTTTTGAGTTCCACTAACTATGGTCATCTGTGAATAGTAATTTTAGTTTTACATATTTGTCATTTCTTTCTCACACCTTGAGATTTGTATTCTTGCTGTACTTAGCTATCAGAAAGACATGCTAATATTTCGCTTTCTGATAACTTGAAAAAGAGTCTCAGAAATTTGGCATTTCAACGCTGCCCACCTTCTATGGATTCATTTCCCAACCACAATGGAGTCTAAACCAGCTTCTATAGTGATGAACTTCATACAACTGTTTGAGCAGCGATCATCCATTGTATTGGTGGTAAGCACATCGAAGCTAATTTGTATTTGTATGTATATCCCTGAATTTGTACTGTCTTAATTTGGGAGTAATCAACACATAAGAATTTGAAGTATTTGTATGGTATGTTTGAACTGAAAGTTCTGGGGATTGAGGTGTAACCATTATTTCAGACATAACATTGTGTGGATGGTACCAACTTTAGTGATACTGTTTCTTGCAGATACCGACCATCTTCAAGGACTCTGAATGCCTGTCAAAGAGCCTGACATCCAGCCCTGCAATTGATGTTGCACACGATTTTGATTTTCCATCAATGCAATATCTGCTTGGAGTTCAAAGGAGCAACTTTTTGCTTGTTAATTTTGCTTGGAGTTTAGGTTCTAAACTTGTTTTAAGAACATTATCAGAAATCATGATGGTTGTTAAAGCTCTGAAGATGTGATCCAGTTTGTGGGAACCTCTAAACATTAATAAAGGAAAACAAAAGTTTTGTTGATCTTAGGGAAAAAATTGCCTATGAACACAACCAACATTCTTTAACTTGTTCCCTTACAGTTATGAGTTTGGACCGTACTGCTTATTGGGGTGTTTGTAAAAATGTGTAAATTTTGGAGTTATTGCCATCTGCATATGTGTTTCTTCTGTTCTTAAGTACACATGCCAAGGATCTGTATTGCATTGTTGTAATGTTGGCTATATGCTATAGCAAAAATCTCTATCATCCATGTTGGATCTTTGTATGTTCCTGTGTACCGTACTTCAAAATTGATGTATACACAATTTTTTTCCTTGGGTGGGTGTATATCAATTTAACATCCACTGACAGTTCAGTAACTCAGATAACTGATTTAGCTTCTATGTTTGTTGTCTTAGGGAAATGGAAATTTAAATGTACCACATACAAAACTTGATCATAATGGTTTGTGAATTTTGAGTTTTTATGTCTTATGGATTTATCATACACCTATTCTTGATCACATAAAATGGAAATTTAAATGTACCCACACACAAATTTATTTAGCCCCAGTTGGAGTACATTTTTTGTTTTGGTTGAAGATCCAGATCCTTAAAAGTCTTTTAGTGTCTGTTCGTACCAGTTGTATTCATTGGTATCAAGAGCAATAGCACCAATAAACCACCTTCTATTTGACCAAATTCATTTTATTAAAGCATCTTTTATCTCACAAATCATTACACAGCTCCACTACAGTTAAAACATAGCTTTAACTTTTGCTATTTTGTACTTCAATGTACAATATAGCTTTTTCATACTGATCTATATGAAGTTGCATTACCTAATAAAACTTGTCATGTCCACAGCTCCACTACAGTTAAAACATGCTTTGTCCCATAAAATTTCACTATATTGTACTTGAAGGTACAATATAGGTTTTACACACTTTAACCTTAATAGAAGATAAGTAATTGAAAAAATTATGCTCTACTGTATTTCATACTGATTTATAAATATAGAGCTGGAATCATGAAACAAAAAGTTGCATTGTCATGTCCGTCTCTTATTTTAGAAGGAATACAATTTTCCATTGTGTAAGGTTTATTGTTTGTGGTTTTACCAGTTTTGTCTATATAAACTTTTTGATACTTTAATTATGAGAATACAATTGAAGCTTCTCATTGGGAATTTATCATATGGCTGTCTTACCTGAACTTTTCCTAACTTGACAAGTTGAAAATGCAAAAAATATTAGACCTGCTCAATATAACTAAAAAATGAAATAAGCATTTAGTAGTCCCTGACATATCACAAATATTTCTTAGTACCATCCTTTTCCATTCTATTATGCAGCAATGTGAAAAACTTTCACAGTCGCAGAACACATGGCAGGGACTCAGGAAGAAGAAATAAATCTCTTTATCTATTGTAAGAAATAAATCTTTTTAACTATTCTATAGTTACAGTCGACCAGTCTAACAAATTTGCAATTCAAATGAGGAACTAATTTACTTGCTTCTTAAAAGTTTTTATTTGGGAAAGTTCAGTTTTTGTACTTGTTAAAAGCAAAGGTTAACACCTGCATAAGCGCTTAGGAATAACAAATACAATACTTCAGAAGGTAAAACCACCAGGATGCCAGGTCAACATATTTGTAATTAAAATGAGGTAGAATTTGCTTGATTTATTTGCTCCTTAAAGGTTTAAATTTGCAGAAAGTTAAGTTTTTGTACCTGTTAAAAGAAAATGAAACCTGCATAAGCGCTCAGGAATAAATCTCAACAAACACAATACACGCACAAGGCATGCTGAAATTTACAAGTGGGATTATATAGAGAGCAGTATGCAACATGCAGACGGAAGGTGATTTACAAATTCACAGATGCCCTGCCTATACAGCCAGCAGATAAACATACAAATAAATGATAAATAATAGCCTTATATTGCTCCCCTTGATGGACATTCAGGAAATGTCAGTTGAGAAACAGCCTCAATAGAAGGGCCAACTAGGGAATACCCATCTATCACTTGTCTGCATATTCATCAATCCAATGCTTCTTGTAGAACAGGTGTGGTAACTTGCATGTCTTGCAGATTAAATTTCTCAGGGATGGCTCTACTGGCTCAGTTGAACCACTTCTAACCCGCAGTTTTGTGCATATTAATAAATCCCTGACATACTTGAGGAAAGGTAAATCACCTGTAACAAGACATTATAGCATACTTGAATTTCAGTGTAATATTAGCACGAAAACAATATGTTTCATTCTAGATGTCCAACCTTTGCCATAGTGTCAAATATTAGCACGAAAACATAATTGTATTGTTTCATTCTAGATGTCATAGTGTCGTCATTAGAAGACTGGCAGATAGTCAAGCCCATTATTATTTTTCTAGGCCTGGATTTATAAAATATAATAAAATTCCAATACTTTATCAAAATATATGAATCATTTCATAAAGAAATAAAAAAGGAGGAAAACGGGTGGTTTATCCAGGAAGAAAACTAAGAACACAGTAATAGCATGTATAGTTGAAGAAAATGAAGAGTGTTTTTGGCTAGAAAAGTGAAAAACATAAAACCCTTGAGTCACAAACAGGAGGTGGGGATGAAGGTATACCTGCACTGTTGTTTAGCTTTCTATTTCTGATCAGCGTGGCATTTTCATGTCCAAAGGACCAGCTTCTTCTGAGAGCTGTATTTGGCTTTTCCAGAATTGTATTGTATCCGTCTTCGTCACTTTCAATTTTGTTCTCTTTTCCCTCTGATTGCTGATCCTTTCTTCTCATGGAAAGTTCTGCATTTGATGCACTAACATTGGTAATTCTATTACCCATGCCACTGAAATTAGTAATGTTTTCAATAGGTTTAAGACTCCGCTGTTTAGGGCAGCTAATAGAGCAGTCACGATCAAGAACACTACTTTTATATGGCATTTCATCCACAGAAAGATCAGCATATTTTGGATTTGATGGTTTCATGCAAACAACTGGCAAGGTTGCCAACCTAGCAGGAGGCAAGGGAAGAACCCTTCCTGACACTGATCCCTTGGTTTCAGCAGTTCTGTTAGGAACACTCTCTTCTACATGAGCATTAGGCATTGGACTAGAGGACCGCTTCCTCCTGGAAGGCAATTTAGATATAAGAGAAGGCAAAGGTTGGACTGGGGAATGCATCATCTGCTTTGACAGCAGAGATATGTTACAAGTGACAGGAGATGAACCTGAACGTAATGCAATATTTCTATGGAACCAAACTGGTTTCTTTGAGGATGAGCAGTGTTTGGGACTCTTATTTTTGAGGGAGATAACTTTGGGAATTTGCGGGGAGTTCTCTGATTTGCAAAGAGGGAGTGCTTCTAGCAGGATAAGATGAAGTAGAAGCTTTAACCACAGGAGTTTGCTTAATCATCCTAATAGGTTTCTTTATGGGTGTCCTAATAGGCACTTTGGGCAGAGAAGAACATTCTTTTACCTTTGGAGTGTTTAGATTGGAAAAAGGTTTATGTGTACTCTTGCTGAGAGGAGACTGTTTCAATTTAGGAATATCAAATCCCTGTTGATAAGAAATCTTTCCAGAATTATTCCGGAAATCTGAAGGTGAGGGAACAAAAGATGGATTGGGAAACATAATCGCCTTGGTGAGATTAGGACTGACACTCCATGGCTTCCGGGTAGGAGTAATCTGGTCAACTTTCATCAGAGGTTTTGTTCACCAATTGACTTTACAGGAGAAGAGCAGCACGAAACCAGTGCTGATGCTACAGCTTTTACATTCTTCCCACACTCATTTGCACATTTAGTAGGAAAGTTCATTTGGGATTGAACCCTTGCACTTGCCAGAGACAATTCAGCTCTTGCTCTTGCATGTGGCTGCTGTTTTTCTGCCCTTCGACGGAGTTCCAAGGAAGATGAAGCAGCTTGAGAGGACAAAGTCTTCACTTTGTTCTCAGGTGTTATCATTCTAAACTTGTGGACGACCTTTTGGCCGTTCCTATATGTAGGTTTCTTATCTGTATTACCTAC
Organism: Taxus wallichiana var. yunnanensis; assembly: GCA_018340775.1. Lineage (NCBI taxonomy): Eukaryota > Viridiplantae > Streptophyta > Pinopsida > Cupressales > Taxaceae > Taxus > Taxus wallichiana. The sequence continues at coordinate 524,064,857 of CM031238.1, forward strand.
GAGGAAGCATTTACCATCCAAGCCTTCATTCTGCAAGCAGGAGATCAGAGATTGATGTTTCCCTGGTGGAGTCTTTAAAATTGATTCTGCAGCCTTGATGCTCCAATGTTCAGTATTGTCAACCGTGACTCGTTTATGGTTAAGTTTCCTAAATCTCTGTGCATAATTATATCTGCAATTCTTTCTATGCACCGAAGCTACTTTCCTATCCACTTGAATGTCCTTTTGCTTCCTTTCTTCCAACAAATTGACCCCATTAAAGGAATGTTGTGGTGTTTTGGGATCTTGCACTAACTTATTAGAAATAGAATCAGAAAAAGGGTAACAACGCCCTTAGCAAAAGTACTAGCTTCCAGGATCTCCAAGATGGCCTGTTGGACAAGTGCAGCTGGTAATGACCATCTCCTCCATTCTCCTGATGCACAGTCAACGCTTGGTCAATATGTTTCCATAATCCTCCGCATTCATGTTCTTAGTGAAGAATTTGTTCACTTGCCAAATATCCATGGTATGATTGAATCACACCACAGAGAAACAAGAAGACAACGAATGAAACAAGGTGCAAATACCATACCAGGAGCAATGTAGCTTCCTATTTCAGCCAAACCGAGTGGCTGGCAGCATTTGTTAGCTGTAAGAAAAAAGAAATAAAAATAACTTTTCTAGTTATGAATGACAAAAGATACATAATCCCTAAACTGGTCATCATTCTTTGAAAGAAAACAACATCAAAATCTCTCTCCTACCTTCTGCTCCAGTGCTTCCACCAGTAACACTCTGTTCAGTTTCCTGTATCCTGAACAACATCATCATTCAATTAGTCTAATAATTACAGAGCATGTTGTATTCTACATACAGCTGAAACACATCTAATCAGAACGGTTGAAGTGGAATAGAAGCAACTCACCTCAAGGATTCCTGTTTGCACCTCAGGTTCGTTCGCGCGTATCCTCTGGCACTACGGGGCTCGTGGTCACACCTGAGCATACCTTGTGTCCTCTAACTGTGGATTGAAGTTCTTGCAGACGTGCCATTGCTCTATCAACCTTCACATCTCAAAAAAGAAAAAGAAAAAGAAAAACCATTTAATTACAATACCATCAGAAGCAAAACCAAAATATGTGGCTTTAGCATAAAACACCATGAATATAAGCTTGATTTCATGCATTTGGCTTACCCAACCCCAATCATAGGTTTATCAAACGTGAACATCAAAAACTGAGAGTACAATATTTTCTGTTAAAGGCCATAAAAATGAAAGCAGATTTATCATCCCCTACACACATTATATATTCACATTCTGCAACCTCTGGTAACAAATACAATAACATGAACTAAAACTCACAGCTTTTAAACAGGCTTTAACGCTGCAATCGGGAACCAGGTATCCATAAACCCATTTTTACTCATTACAAACACAGGAAAATTATTAAAAGCAGTGCCAGGAAGCCCAAGTTTTCCTTTCATACCCAAAACCAGGATCCGGTGCTTACCTTGTTAACAGTCTGTTTGAGGAGCAGAGATTGGTGGCACGTTTGATCAAACGCAGGGCGTGCATCCTTGGGCGGACTTCTCGCAACCATTCTTCTCTGCTGGAGAGGATTGAAAGCAGAGTCGTCCTTCACATCATCATCTCTTGTCCTGTGAATTTGAATTTGGTCAAATGCTTCGCAGACATCTGGATCCAACACTTGCTTGCTCCTCCTCCTCCTTTTAGTTTTGTTTTGACGGGACCATTTCTCATTCTCATTTTCATAGGCCACGATCCGATCTCATACATCGACACGATCCCCTGCTCCACCTCCCCCTCCTACTCAAATTTGTTGAAACCGACAAGGTCATAACTACGATGTTCCGTGGGTTTCTCACCAGCTACAACGGTCATTTGCATGGATCTCGAATGTCAAAACCGAACGGCTACATTTTTACGCAATCAATCACGTGGGGCAGGGCAGGAAGCATTTAGTGTGTGACGTGGACATAAGATCGAAACTAGTTGGAGACGGATATATTTGTACCCAACCATTTTGGGTAATGCATTTAGGTTCCATAGATTGCTTTGTTTCGGGACATGATTAAAATCTTTCATTTATTAACATGGTATTGACTTTTCCACGACACTCTTTAATTGGTAATATGGTAGATATATTTTAGGATTTTACTTTTGAATTTCAAGAGAATTGAGGTAGTTTCGTCATAGGTAAGAGGTCGTGGATACATGGATATTGTGTAGCAGGAATTTGCGGATATAGGAAGAAGCCAGTGCATGTACTTCCACGAGGCCAACGAAATTTTAGTGTTATGCACAGTCACAACAGAACACAAAGCCTTCGTCTGCAAGTGAGGCTAGGAAAAAAACATTAGTGTGGGTCCGACCAAGATTTGTGGCCACAGTAAGAGGGTTGGAGGGACAGGACAGAGACAGATATGTGGGCCCCTTTTCAGCAAGTGTGTGGGATCTAGGGCACAGACCAACAAGATCAGGTAGACCCACCAAACCATTTATTCTCTTGCCACACACACACACACACACACACACACACACACACACACACACACACACACACACAACTAGTCTAAACAAGACATTGCAAACCATGGTCAAACATGAGGGTTTTAAAGGAAACCTAAACATGGGGTCACCGAGGTCTACTATTTCAGAGGCACATTTATCAATAGACAATAAAATTTCAGCCATGACAGGAAACTCTCAAACCTATGCAATGGGTACAGACAAAAAGTTGGTCTTTGTGAATGCAAAACAATATAAGGGGATCTTAAGGCGTAGGCAAGCCAAAAAGCTAAGGCAAACTCAAAAGAAAAATTTCACTTTGATTTTACCAAAGACAACAAACAACAAAGGAAACTTTGTTTTCAAAGAACACCGAATAGAAGGAAAACAATCAATGTAGAGGGATGGTAGAGAGGAATCAAAACTGAGCAAAACAAAAAGGATTGCCGTAAGCAAGGATGAACGAGAGGTAGGAGTGCACGATTCTAAATATCTCTACAACCCTACATCAAGTCCATTACCGTAGTCTTCATACTTGTATGTGAATGAGCTCATGAACATGAAAGAGAGGTTTGGAATTTTAGAAAATTGTCATGCTAAATGTCTAGTATGAAAAATTGAATTTTTTTGCCATGACAACTAAGCCAACACTAAAAATCCATGAACCGAGTAATGTAAACCTTCCCTCCGGCCAATTTCTAACTAAGTAAGCCCCATCATGGCTGAGAGGGATGTGCTAACTAGATTTTGAAGTGTGTTTCATGTGCAAGTAAGTTGGTGGGAAGCAATTCATGGGTTCATTTTGATCCACTTTGAAGGAACTACTCTCGGAGGCCCAAAAATGCATATTTTAGGGTTTTTACACATGGTAAGCACCCTCGAGGATGAATCAAGAAGAACTAATGCATCAAAGCAGTGTGTGACAAAGCTATGAGATCATCAAAGGTAGTTTAGGAAAGTTTTGCAAGGAAAATAGGTTTAGGAACAAGCTATGCAACACTGGGCTACTTATAGCATGGTGCAGGAAATGAAAGTAGTGAAAAGCTAGTGGGCTTGTTTTGGATGTTGTAGGAGCCTCGGGAATTTTTGTGAAGTGACCAAATACTCATTGGAAATCTAAGAAGGCCTACTTCACATTGCAAAAGGTTTCAGGAGATTCTATCGTTTGGATTTTGAGATATTGGCCCGACAGTGCAAATGAAGATCCTTGATCCGGTAGAGATTCAAATGAGCCTTCAGGAGTTCTATGGGGAGTTAAGGATTGATTATAATCTCTATGTGACCTACCCAATGTCCTCTTCACTCACAAGGTGTTGGTTTCCCTTTTCATCATCATTCTTTTTGTGGCAGTCACTTTCATTGGTGCACAAGCTTGAGAAGAATAAAAAGGGGGTAAATTTCAAATTCTAGGAATAATTGGCTCTTGAAACCTATGGGAATGATCCTAACAGACCTCTTGGAGTTAAAATGATATAAGTTTTCCTAGGTAACTCTTGGGAAGCTCTAAGAGTGAAGAATCACTCTATAGTGTCTATTTTTGGCAACTATTGGTGAAGGTGGGGTTTCTAAAAGTATCCATGGCCCATTTTCAAACCTTGGATGCACTTTTGCACCATTGCACTTGGTGCAAAGGTGTAATGGGTGTAAAACCATCTGCTACCATGATGAGGAGAGCTTGGTTTGAGCCTTTTGTAGCCTAGATTTGATCACCAACAACCCAAGGCGCGTTGACACATCACTCGGCCCTAAGCGAGCGCTCACTCGAGGCGCGCGCAAGGGTACCGAGTCCCTCTTTATGGAAAATTTCTCAAGAAGTTAGCATGATCATACAAATATTCCATATCCATAATCAGATAATTAAGTATATTACAGTGCATAAACCAGATCTAGATCTTAACCAATAAGCATGAGTAATCAAACAAGAATCAAGATTAACTTTACCATATAAGAACCATTCCAGATGTGTCTACAATCAATATCCACCACAAAAAGATCCATTATATTAAATATTGCAAAACACAAAAGCTTCATACATCCATAGTATAGTCACCATAGTCATGTGCACCCATAAATCAACAACATAACTCTATTACAAAGTGATCCCCGAACCGTGCAAATCACACACACACACACACACACACACACACACACACACACACACACACACACACACACACACACACACACACACACACACACACATAGGTAGTGAGGAATTTCTCTTCATTGCCTAAACACCTTCAAAATAGATTGCATGCTAAGAATAGCCATGTGCCTTTACATGATAAATACAAAAGCATGCAAGCTCGCTATTAATAGATTATCTAATAATACAACAACAATATAATCCTATTAATAGCCCAAAACTATGCATGGTGCTTGATCTTCTACTTGTCCAAAATAGCCTTTGCGTGTTCTTCAAGTCTTCTACAAAACGTGCTCCACACTCCATGTCCAAAATTAGCCTCATACTGTAAAATGACTAAGTCCTGATTTCCTTATTTTCCAAGCGCGCCTGTTTCACTATAGTTCGACACACGTGTACACACCATATCCCCACACACCCAATCCTTTTGCGCTGTCCATACTCAAACTGTATTTCACCATCCCAACATTAGCCCACACTAATTTCACCTTGCTTCCTTGTGTAATGGTCAACCATAACTTATCTCTCCATGAAAAATAATAAAGAATGAAAGAAAAGTTGTACAAAGAATGAAAGAATACTCGATGCTCTACTCTTCCACAGTGAGGATCAACTATGGATATTCATTTTCAACATACTTCCCATTTTATAACCTTGGTTTGAGGTTAATATACATAAGGGTTGCTCTAGACTTCCCAATGGCCAAACTCATAGCCTTCATGTTGATATCATCTTGAAATTAATTTTTCTATATATGCACTTACTTGGTTAAACGTAAGTCTTCCGAGGGTGTGGTAGTCACAATCTACCTTGTCTGCATTGAAGAGAAGCCGACACACGTATAAAAATATATGTATAGATGCCTAGAAGTAGCGCACGGTGAAGGCATAAGGGAGCTTACACCAAGGGCTCCACTTCCCATCCTTCATCTCGAAGTGCCCTATACAAAAATGCCGATATAATGAAAACTATACTTGTTTATCTAATACTGAAGGTAATTCCTTGGGTATTCTCCATTCCTCCTCAAACGCGGTGCGAAGACATTCATACCACAACTATTCTTTCTCTGTTTAAAGGTCCACTCATGGTACCATCACATGTGTACCTAACAAATCTCTTCGCAAGAGATTTCTTCTCCTCAAGATATTACCAAATTTTATCTTTTGGCCCATTAGGCACTCCAATTTCTATGAAGACAAGGCACAAAAGGATCGTGTCAAATATTATTTTCTCACCTTGGTGCGCTTCCTCAATAATAGTTTTAGAAATATAACTGGAAAAATTGTAAACTACACCTTCTGTCATCTTTTTCACCATATGCAACTAGGCCTTGTTTACCTGCGACCAATGCTCTTGATTTTTCAACTTTGTAAGTAGGTGTGTTATCGCCCGAACAAATGGGTACTTCTATAACTTAGGGATGTCCATCCTGTACCCTCCTTTGTATATCGTAGTGCCTTTTTTTTGCTTCTCTTTGCCTCCTTTTCGGTGAGGCCTTTGTTCAATTCAATACCAAAAATCCTTAGTCTTGTCAAACTCCCAATCAAGGGTGCGGTTAGCCCAACAAAATCGAAAAAGCCCTCATGGATTTTGCTCATCAACCACTGGTATAACTTCTATGGTTTGCAAAAGTAAGGAGTTCATACAACTGCAAAACTCCCACCTTTTTCAACAATTTTTACCCACATCATCATACACGACCATATCATCCGCTATTCTCTTTGTTGTCTTTACCACTAGCAACTTATCCAATTCATCCTTATTATCTTTGTTTCTGTGGTTGTAATCACTTACTTTACAATGTCGAATGTGTGAATCCCAGTAACGACCCATAAAAACCCCTTCTATGTATTACATCTCACAAAAATGACTTTCAAGGGTGTCCTCCACTTCGACCTCGACTTCCTTCTGCTTCCTTCCCCTTGTGACCACTCTAGGTGCTCGCTTTGGTGCCATAGTATCTATAAAGTGTGTTCTTGTAACTGATTTGAGCTCTGTAATTCCAAATCCACGTGCCCTAGCTCAAATCCAACCCCTAACAGTCTATTTCTCCTTTTTGCACGCCTTTTTGTCGCTCAAACACCTTCTCTAATGGAGCACCAGATAATCTTGTGCATAAATATGAGAAATCCGACTGGATCGCAGCTCTCCACACTTCACAACTCATTTGCTAGCTTGCTCAACTTCAACTCACTTGAATTCTCACAACCGCAAAGGTAAAAATGATTTCACAACACCTCCTTATATAGCTTTTGAAAAATTCTCCTCATTTATTGCTCTCTACCTATCACCATACTCAACATTAACTTGGCATTTATTTCCTTTTCCGCATTAATTTTTCCGCGCCACAGTCATAACCTTCTAGCGCGCCTACTACTCCTCGATCACATACCTCCTTTCACATGCCTTGCGCAAAGTACCTATCCACTGTGCCTTTCACCAAGGAGTTTCCACTGCTGCTGACCTCCCTTGTGTTACACCGTGCATCCATCCATCCATACATGGTTTTCAATCATGAGCAAAATTTCTCTATCCACACCTTTACTTCAATCACCTACACAATATCTCTTTATGCATACCCATCTTCAGAGAACATCCAAACCTAGTCCATGTACCTTGTATATAATCCACCCCACACTAAGGGTATGCGCGGTCCTCTACACATGAAAACACTTAGATAGTAATCAACTTCTGGCGCGGAAGCGCGCTTATTACACAAAACACTGAACTAAATTGACAAAGCATAACAATGATGAAAGAAACACATATAAATGAAATGCATTAAGGAAATCTAATCTAATGGCAATATTGCCTTATTACAAACACTAAGAAGACTTATTTATAGTAGGGCTTTAACCTACTCCTGTTGAAATAATTGGGCAACCTGTGTTCCATCTAGCTCCTCTAACCAGACAAGCACTGAATCAAGTGTATAAGTCACAATATACGGTCCCAACTAATGCATTTTCAATTTTCCAGGGTGGTGTGTAAAAAAATTGAATCATAAAGAAGAACCATTTGTCATACTTCAATCTTCTTATCCCTAATATGTTTATCATGCCATGCCTTCGCTGGCCTTTTCTTTCTTCGACTCCATTGTGCACTAAACAACGTCGAGTATACAAGGGCTTACAAAGTTGATATCGGACTCCTCGGTGTGATCTTGACAAACCTACAACTCACATACACTAGGAAAATAATGATTAGAGATTTTATGTGGGGGTTGCTGACAAAGCAGATCCGGGAAGCGTTAACTTCCTTAGTGGCTGTCAACCCCCATGTGATAAGAATAATAATACAATAACATCCAAAATAGATAACATACAAATTGATAAACAAAAGAACCTGGATGGTACCGGTGTGTGTAGAGACAAAATTACTTATCGATGCGTGCAACATGAATCTCATCACATGAACCCAAATCACGAGCAGAATGTCATGGAAATTCCACGTGTTATCACCAAATAGAATAATAATGATATTATAAAATGACTAAAATCTCACAACATTCACCCTAAATTTTCTAACTTTTTCTTCCTCTCAAATATGGGAAAAAACCCATATTTATAACTTAGATGTGAGGTTAGATTGAGGTTAACAAGTAACCGGGTTGAGTAGAGTAACCTGAGTTAAAAGATATGATGTGATCACGTGGGGACCATGGCTTGAATTATTAGATGGAGTGGGGAGCATGATTGACATGGTGGGTGAGATAAAAGATTCCATTTTAAAAAAAGGGTGTCGAGATGTGTATTAATACTCATGGATTAATAATTTGTGGAAGATGGGGATAATATCAAAAAGTTGAATTATCAAATGGGTCTACATGGAGCCCATTTGATAATTAATCAAATAATGTGAGCAAATAGGATTTCATTTAATTTAAGAAAAAGAGAAGTGAGAATGGAAATTGTGTGAATGTGAGATGATGGAGGGGTGCTATAACTAAAAATAGGTGTCTACATTTGCCCCTTTTTGTTGAGTGGTTTGCAACAAGCCATGAGACAAAAACAAAAAGGGTTAGATGAAATATATGTTCGAGGATGGATGAAGACATGACCAAAGGCAAGATGCCTTAGGAAAAAAAGGATCGCAATAACAAAAAAAAAATGGTGGTGACTTCAATATCACATGGTAGAGGACAATTGTGGTCTCAACGGAGATAGATGACAATGTTCTACATACCAGTGAGTGGGTGAAGACCACTGTAGTATGGATGTAAACCAAGATGACTAATGGGTCATAGGAAAACATCAAAATATGTGCAACTAAATGCAAAAGATGTGCACAATCCTTTGTTTGCGAGGAATCATGTGAAAAAATCATGCATCCACAAAAGGGATGATGGATGAAGATAATGATGCCCTAGCACAGGGCACGGGAAGGACACAAAGTGAGTGATATGTGTTGACAAGTATATGGATGAAAAGATGCCCCAACATAAGACATAGATGGAATAATCATAAATGTGGACAAGATGAGCAGATAGGATAGAAATCTGAGATAAAATGCCCTAAAGGTGTGATAAATATGATGGTAATCATGTTTCATAGGAAAGATGCATAAGTGTTAGCAAATTAGAAGATAAAAACAATCCTACTTGTTCGGTAAGTAGGATAAGAAGTCAAGATACTTTTGTGACAAAACAAAAGAAGAGAAAATATTCATGGAAGAGTACAAAATCAGATAGATGTTGGCCATTATGGTATCTTCCAAGACAAAAATGTCCTAGGAAGATGGGATGAAAGATGTGGATGATAAATGATAGAGATAGAGAAAGCAAGACATGGTTGGGGTAGAAAAGACATGGTGGAGGAGAGGGATCAAATAGTAGAGAAGGACGATAAGAGAGGTGAGAAGATAGATGAAGACAAAAAAGAGAGAGAGTGACATTCAATAAGAGGGTAGTGGAAAAGATAAGGGGGAAATAAATAGGTAAGGTACGAGGGACCTAGAGAAAAAGAAAATAGAGAAAGAGAGGAGGAGAAGAAGGGAAGGAGGAAGTCTAAACAAGAAGAAGATGAGGTGAGAAGGGAAAAGAGATTAGAAGGGAAGGTGAATGTATGAAGATATATCATAGTAAAGAAGCAACAGATATAATAAAGAGGAGAAATGGTGGAAGAAAGAAATGATGAAGGACAAAGAAGAAGACAAGAAAATGATAGAAGAAGGGATGAAAGGGAGATGGAGATCAAAACAAGAGGGAGAGAAAGAACGGATCATGAAAGAGATGACAGAACTGAGAAAGAAAAGTTGTGAAGAATATGAGAGAAGGATGATTGGAGAGATGAATATGTATAGTAGGATGGAAAGATGAAGGAGATGAAGAAGATGAAGAAGTTAAAGAAGATGGGGGAGGAGGTAGAATGGAAAAGAGAAAGAAAGGCACTATGAGGAGCTAGGAAGATAGGGGTGGTAGAGAAAGAAGTTCAGTAATGGGGGAAATGAAAATAAGAGGGAAAGAAGAGATGATAGAGCCAAAACAGGAAAGGAATTGAATATGAACGTAATGCATGGAAATGCATGTGGATGGTGGGATGATTAAAAGATGGGACAACATTGGTGAGTCAGTTATCAATGGAGAAATAGATGAAAGTGTGAGGAGAAGAGGAGATGAAGATGATACAAATGAAATGAAAGAAAACCAAAGGTAGAAAGGAGGAGAGGACAACAAAGAAAATGATGCAAAGGTAGTATGTGATGAAGACAAGTAGAGATATTGAAAAAGGTGAAGGGAAGATGAAAAGGCAATACCAACGGAGGGATGTTAGGAGAAATCCTCCGATAATGATTAGAGGGCACAAAAGAAAAAAAGGGAGGAAGAGAAAATGGAGGAGGTAAAAAAGAGTGAACTGGTATTAGTAGAATGGGGAGAAACGAGTTTTAGGAGAATTCCACTGATAATTCTTAGCATGAGAATGGAAGTTGATGATGACATAATGTTAGATGAACAATAATGATGAGTAAATGTGGTGATAGATATGGGGAAGTATTCTAGAAAATGGACCAGAAAGAATAAAGAAAGGAGGGCTAACGATATGTAAGAAGATAAAGGTGAGGAGAGAATGCAATGGATGAGGATGTGGATGAAGATGACAGAAGTAAAGATGAAGGAACAAGACATAGTAAGAGAGGGTATGAAGTAGTTAAGTTGGATTTTAAATGAGGGATGATGGAGATGATATTTGAGGAAGTTTGAGATATTTTGTGTGAGGAAAAAGAGAAGGGAAGAGGATGTGTTTGTGGGGAATGAAGAAAAAATACGGATGATGGGAATATGAAGGAAAGAGGAAAGGCAAGAAGACAGATCATTCTTAAGAGAGACTCTTAAGTAAGATCACCATGCCGTAGGAATGGTTAAGTAGGATCGCCAAGCCGAAGAAGAAGAATGATGAAAATATTGAGCGGTGTATACCAAAAAGAATAGGAAGTGAAAGGAGGTAATAACAAGGAAACAAAGGAGTGTGACATGAGTGGATGGAGGAATGTATGTAGTGTAGGATGGAGAGTGTAAGGGGAATTCTTAATTAGGATGCCTATGTTGTACGAGTGATGATGTCAGAGCGTTAAGCAGAAGTTATGAGTAGGAAGATGTTTCTAGCGTTGAAGGGAACAAAAAACAATGAAGGAGTTTCTACAATGACAAGATCTTAAGAAAGAGCTGCATTGTGATTAAGAAGCCTACGTGGAATGGGTGATTAAGTAGGATTGTCAAGCTGAAAGAAGAATGAAAGGAAATGGAACAATAAAATAGATGGCAGTAAAAGGATATTAAGAGAAAAACACAAAAATAATGGCCCGGGTGGATGACACGTGAAGTATCAAACAAACAACGGAGAAGGATGAAGTGGGTGAGAAGAGCAGCGGAGAATGAGATGAGGTGAATTTTAGGAGAAAATTGGGTTGATAAAGAGGGCTAGGAGGAAGGAATGGTCAACAGACATGATCACGAATGAGACCTTGTCCAGAATGACAGGTCTACCTCGAGTAGGGTTTCGGGTGTGGGGAATTACGTAGATGTGCCAAGCTGGGGATGAAAGGTCTGTGATGATGAAGAAGATGATGTCAATTCCAGATGACAAAAAAAATAAGAGCGATGAAAAATAAAATTGGTGGGTGATTGTAGAGAAGAGAAGGATGATGCGAAAGAATGGATGGAGAAAGATAACATTGGTCATGGTGGAGGATGAGAAGTTGTCGGATAATGAATGCTACTTGAGAGATAATCTCAAGTAGAATTCACAAACTGCAATGGAGATCAAGTAGAATTCCCAAACCGAATAGTGTATTAAAGAGAGTGTGTAGAAATAGTAACAGACTTCATAGATTCATGGAGGATATTGATAGGGGACATCCTTAAGAGTAAAAAGAAATATAGATGCAGATTTAATGATATAAAATTTGATTATAATTGTAATAAAATATGATTTTGATGAGATGGGTGTCACATAACCATAGCAAGGGCCATGTAAGAAAGTTATGCTTTTAACCGGATAAGAGGTAAACAAGAAAAGGTACTACTCAAAGCATTGCACTTGCAGCCGATAGCAGGTGTTAGTACATAACTAATGAGATTTGATTATATCACAAGACCAAGAGGAAGATATGGATGAAATATTCTCATAATCTTAATGTTGACATGATGAGGGATTTGAGATGTAACTTGTATGCGGGAAGAAGGTTCTCCAAAGGTGGTGTTCCTTAAGTCTATGCCCCAAGCTCTGGGAAAGGGAAAGAAACAATAATAGAAGAAAGTTGATCAATGCGGGAAGCTTTCTGAATGCCATAACAAAAAGTAGCCATCCTTTGAGGGTATGGTCTACTATATATACAACATAGATGGTGAGAATGATAGCCATCCTTTGAGGGATTGGTCTATTTTAATACATAACGTAGATGACAAGAATAATATAATAGCCATCCTTCAAGGGATCGGTCTATTTCTTTTGATTTTGATTTGATTTTTGATTTGTATATGTATTTTTTTTTTTGGATGAATAGTTGTCCTTCGAGGGACTAGTCTATTTTGGATAACTTTTGACTTTTTTTTTGCATACTTGAGTTTGAGCTTCACATGGGGGAGAGCTGGGAATAGCTAAGTAAACCACTTAAGAGGGGATAAGGAATGTACAAGAGACACCCTGGACCCTTCGCATGGCTACAATAGGAGAATGAGAAGGTAATGGATGTAATGATTATGGGATTCTCACCGAATGGGAGAACTTATCCATATTGAATATGCTATAAGTAGAGCCATTGTACTTATATTCAAGGTCATATCAAAGTAGTGATGGTAGACCACATAATTCATATCATTACCATGACAGATGGAAGTGGATAATGGTGGAGAGATGGTCTAAAGATAAGACTATACTCATAAGTGTGTGTACTAACAATAGAATGGCCATAAGTGCAATGCATTAAGAGGTTCAATCTCTGGTTTACCATTAGGAGAGGCTAAATGATAAGCCCCAGACCCATACTTATGTGTGATAATATATGGTCTGATCCAGTTGGGAGCAAATTTTCCCCATTGGCTTCTTTCTAAGGTAGTGACATTTTGATTTTCTTTTAGAACCAAGTCACCTATTTTAAAATCATGCTCTTTGATGTGTTTATTATAAGCACGTTGGATATGATCTTGATAGACATGATGGTGCTCAAGAGCAAGAAGGTGCCACTCATCTAATAACTCAAGTTGCATTAGATGTTCTTGTGATAATCTTCATCAGAAATGAAGTTGTGAAGAGACACACATAAAGATGGAATTTGGACTTCAAGGGAAGAATGGCCTCAGAGCCGTATACTAGAGAAAATGGAGTAGCTCTGTGGAAGTGTGAATGCTAGTGTGATAGGCCCACAGAGAAAAGGGAAGTTGGAGATGCCAATTTCATCTGCTCGTCAATAGTTTTAGCCAAGATATTTCAAAGAGTTTTATTAGTGGCCTCAACTTGGCCATTAGCTTGAGGATAATATGGGGAAGAAAAGCTAAGTTGGATCTTAAATGTATCACCGATATTTTTAAGGTCCTTGTTTTTAAAGGACTTTCCATTATCCATAATAAGTTTATGAGGAACGCCAAAGCGGAAAATGATATGTTGATATATAAAATTAATGATTGGGCCAGATTTAGTAGAGGTGAGTGGGATTTCCTCCACCCATTTAGTGAAATACTCAGTAGCAGTGATGATAGAATGATGTTGTTGTGATGAATGGGGATTTATTAGACCAATAAGATCAAGGCCCCACTACGAAAAGGGCCATAAATCTTGGGTAGGTATGTAAAATCTGGCTAGGAATACGAGATAAGATTAGAGTGTTGTTGACATCTTACACACTTCTTGACATATTCACAACAATCATGATTTAGAGAAGGCCAATAATAGCCAAGATGAAGAACATGTTTGGCAATAGATAATCCACTGAAATTCCCACCACAAATACCATCGTGAACTTCTTGGATAGCTCTAGAGGCTTCATGGGATTGAAGGCATCAAGAAGGATACCATCAAACCCCGTGCTTGTAAAGAATACCACCAAGGATTACATAATGAGTAGCACGTTGGATAAAATATCTCTTAGCATTTTTAGAAAGATCAAGGGGAGTAATGGATTTGGATAAATAATCAAAAATTTGTGAATACTAGAGGTCTGACGAATTAGATTCGACCAGATGAATCTGAGATATGTCATAGAATGGTTGTTTATGATGATGTATAATAACCGAAAGCTTGGATTCTTGTGTTGTCCAAGGGATAAGGGCCACAAGGGATGCCATTGTATCAACAAAATGATTGGTCGAACACGGGACAGATTGAATAGTGTAAGAATTGAAGGCTTTAAGAAGATGATGAGAAACATCATGATATTGTTGTAAAATATCATTTCTACACTGATACTCTCCAGTGACCTGCTTTATTATTAGTTCAGAATCACCAAAAATGTCAAGGATATGAATGCCTAGAAATATAGTAGTTTCTAGTCCTAGTATAAGGGCTTCGTATTCTGCCATATTGTTTGTACATTCAAAATCTAATTTAAAAGCTAAGGAGATTGGGGAATCCCCGGGAGGAATAAGAACAAATCCTGCCCCTCCACCTTGCTGGAATTTAGAACCATCGAAGAAAAGAGTCATTTTAAGGGGATCATGATAAAATTGATTGATTGATTCATCTGGGAAATGATTAGGAGTCTGTGTATTGGAAAGAGGGCCTCGCTAATTGATCCGCAATAGCTTGACCCTTAATTTCCTTTTGAGGAATGAATTCCAGGTTGAGCTCAGCCATGAGAAGGAGCCATCGGGTGATGCGATCGTTGTGATATGGCTTAGAATGCATCACTTTGAGGGGTTGAAAGTTAGTAACAATATAGGTTTTATGATTAAGAAGATAGTGTCGAAGTTTTGATGCAACGAAGAAAATAGCGCAACACAATTTCTCCACTTCAGAGTATCATGTTTCACAATCATGGAGAGTATGACTGATATAATAAATACCTATTCATGTCCCTGATTATCACGGTGTGCTAACATAGCTCCTAGAGCATGATCAGTTATAGAAACATATAAATAGAAGGGTTCTCCTTTGCGTGGAGGTGTGAGTACTGGTGGAGATAACAAATATCACTTAAGATCTTCAAAAGCCTTTTGATAGTTTTGATCCCAATCAAAGGTTATGTCTTTTGAAGAAGGTGATGAAAGGGCTGACAACGATTAGAAAGTTGCGATATGAAGTGATGAATAGATTGAAGTCGACCTTGAAGACTGTGAAGTTGCTTGAGATTGGAAGGAGGAGGCATTTGAGAATTGCTTTGATTTTTTTGCGGGGTCAACCTCAATGCCTCTGATAGAGACAATGAAGCCAAGGAGTTTTCTAGTAAGAACTCCAAAAACACACTTTTTGGATTGAGGCAAAGGGAGAAATGAATGAGACGCTCAAAAAGTATCTCAAGAACCGAGAGATGGTCACATCTATGTTTAGATTTTGCTAAGAGGTCATCAACATAGTCTTCTACGGTTTGATGTAAGAGGTCATGAAAGATATACGTCATGGCTCGTTGATATGTAGCCCCAACATTCTTTAAACCAAAGGGCATGACATGATAACAAAAGGTACCCCATGGGGTGATAAAAGATGTCTTGTGCTGATCTTCAGGTGCAATCAAAATTTGATTATAACTAGAAAAACCATCCATTAAAGAGAGCATCTCATGTCCCATTGTAAGATCTACAAGTTGGTCAATACTTGGAAGAGGGAAATCATCTTTAGGACATACGAGGTTAAGATCTTGAAAATTAGTACATATACGAAGCTTTCTAGATGCTTTTACGATGGGTACAATGTTAGAAACCCATTGGGGATAATCAATGGGGATAATGAAGTTGGCGAGATAGGAGACGTTGCAATTCTTCTTTCACAAGAAGAGCAACTCGAGGATGCATTCGACAAAGCTTCTATCTAACTGGTTTGGCATTGGGGATAACAACGATGTTGTGGACAATGATGGAGGGGTCAAGACCTAGCATGTCCAAATATGACCATGCAAATGCTTGGCTATGTTTGGAAAAAATGAAGTGAAGGCTTTGAGCTCTTGAGGTGTCAAAGACTGACCTATTTTAAGGATGTGGTGCTCCTGAGGTGCTCCAATAGTAATTTTGATAGTGGATTCATTCAAGAGATTGGATTTTTCTGGCGGATGAGTTTTTGATCTTGAGAACCTTCGGCTCCCATGTAAGAGAGAATGGAAGTGTCATCATCACATTGAAGAATGTCAATGATAGGGGAATCTTCCTCTACCATCTCTGGATATTTAAGGGAAAAGACCAGTTTCATTTTTGGCTTGGTAAGTCACCGGTCCAAGAAAGATGGTGGAAATCAAAAAAAAAAAGTTAGGGGGAATAGGAACCGTATCATCTTGATCTGGATCTGTGAGATAATTGGATGGAGAAAAATCATTATCTGAGCTGGAAGGATAGTTGGAAGGAGATGAGATATTATTTGAATCTATAGGATAGTCAAAATGGAGAAGAAGTATGTTCTGAATTGGTAGTATATTTGGATGGAGAAGAAATGGATGAATCAATATGAATGGGAGAAGATGCAGATGTGCCGGGAGGGTGTATGGTGGGATCGTCGTATCCCAAACCAAATTTTGGCATGATTCATGGGCTTGGGAAAAGATATTACCATGAGGGCCCTATTCATAGCGCCCCAAACCAAACCCCTTCCATGCACAATGATAGAGGTATGTGTGAGTGAAAGATGGTTTACTAAGAAATCTGAAATCACTGTATATCGTTTTGGCATGAAAATGATTTTCAGTGTGAGAAGAAGGTTGATCAAGGCTGCCATATACTAAATTGGTTTTGAGGGAAGAAGGGCCAAATGAGACAATTTCCCCAACATTCGATTGATACATAGGGGCTTTATCAGGGGGTGGTGAGGTGATTGGGAGAAGGAAGGGTATTGAGAGTGAGGAGTTGATATTCCCCTAAAGAAAGATTTTGCGTTATAGTATCAGAAGAATCCTTGTATGAGGTAAGGTAGATGGAAGTACAGAAGAACTGGTGGATGCATCAGGAGAAAAATTGGTTTTAGGAACAAGGACATCTTTAGGTCTGTAGATCATGCGACATGTCTTGGAAGGGGGATCTCAGCTAGAAGAGCATAAGTAGTCCCTTCATGTTCATATTTGATACAACGATGAAGAGTAGATGGAACACAATGCATAAGCATGAATCCAAGGACGTCCCAAGTAAAAGATTATATTGGAATTCTCCTTCAATGATGTAGAAAAGTTCGTGGAGGAGTTTATATGGATGACATGGATAGGAAGAACAACCATTCCTAATGGGGGAGTGACAACATCATTAAAGCTGCATGAAGAATGGTAGGAGACTTGGCAACAATGGTATTGGGAAATTTAAGTTGATTGAAGGTATGAGAAGAAATGATATTAATATTGGCACCATTTTCAATCATAGTTGATGGACGTAGGTGTCATCGATATAGACTATGATGAATAATGGTAGATCATGTTCTTCTTGTGGTATCCTAGGGATTTCTAAACTTTCAAATGATACGGTAGTAGATGTTGCGAAGGCATGAGCTAAAGCCGTGAAAGGTTGGGGCTCATTGGAGGATACCGGGATCTGTTTGCAAGACCTCCATAAGAGCTTGTTTATGGTGTGGAGAGATTTGAATAAGCTCGTAGAGTGACATTTTGATAGGGGCCTAGTGAAGTTGTTTAATAATGGTATGTTCAATGGGGAAGGATTTGGGGTGGCCAGAACAGATACCTTGGCTTTAGAAGAAGATGAAGGCATTACTATGGGATGATTGGTAGGAGCAGTGATGACAACCTTTTTGGCCATGATGGGGGTGTGGAGGTAGCAAGATCCTTAGGAGGAGGGATAGTGACATAAGTCTTAGGGGTGGATGGTGAGGTGGAGTCAGAGTTATATGGATTTGAATGGGTGGTTATCCAAACAATGTTGATTACAAGAGGAGGACGATCCTTAGGATCATCCTCTTTTGATAATATGTTGGTGGCATTGTTGGTTATATCTTTATTTGGTAGTGGAATATTGACATGATTTCTTAATGAAAAGGGTGGTCGAGATGTTTGAATAGATGCATGTTGGGATGTGGAAGTTGATGGAGGAGATGGTAGAATTGGTTTTTCATCGTTAATATTTTTATTGACAAAATGATGCATGATGGCTTGGAGAGCTTTTGCAATGTTTAGTGTCATGTCCAGGGGCATGTGAAATGCACAAACAAGATTGGAATTAAACCAGGAAGGCCTTGGCACATTTGGATTGAAAAATTTAATTGGTGGTAAAGTGATGGTTGAGGCTTGGAGTAGTTGGTGAAACATAGTGGTATAATAACTTGGTGTTATCGATGGAGAACTTTGGAATGATGCATGGGAAGGTGGTGATGTAATAATGGCTTTAGACATTGTTTTGGATTTGGAAAGGGTAGATGAATGTGCTTGATGCGGGATAGTAGTGGAAGACATAGACGCCTTTGAATTTTCTTTAAGATATTGGTTGGAAAAGGGTGGTTGCATTGTTCTAGTAGTAGTATGTGTTGTTGGTGAAGGGAAGGTTCCTAAAATGGAAGAGGAAGATGAGGGGTGTGGTCCTAAAATAGAAGGAGATGATGTGGTTTCAGGAGCTTCTATCGGGAATAGTGAGGTCTACTTTTGGATGAGGATGTGAAGGAGAATGCTTGGGAAATGGGGGTCTAGGTCTTGTATATGAATGGGGATTGTTAGAGGGAATGACCAGAATCTCTATAGGAGGAACTGGAGATATTGAAGTGGGTATTTGTGGGGACTGCACCGATGTGTGAGTATCTAATGGTACAGAAGAAATGGGATGATAATTTGAAATTAAGGAATGTTGGAATGTTTGCCAAAAATCATCGAGTAATGACATGGCCATGGAAGAGGGAGATGAGATAGATGATTGTAAAATAGTAGATGTAGTAGGTGTTGGTAGAAGTGCAGAAAGAGGGATTGGAAGAGAAGCTAAGGATGAGATAACAGTAGAGGTGGGATAATTTTTGACAAGGTGATTGGGTTTAATGGAGTAGATGTAAGGGGTAATGACACAAAAGTGATATTTGCATCTGAGGAGGGGGTGGTAGGTGTTGAGATAGATGTGAGTATAGGAAAGGGTACCGACATGGGCATGGATGTAACTAATGTTGATGTGGAGATGAATGTTGATGCGTTTGGGGATGTAGATAATGTATCAAAGGGGACTGGTGTAATGGTTGATGAAGAAGGTAAACTTGTGGGGGAAACTAGAATTTTATCGCGACGTGGATAGTGTTTATGGTGTGGGTACTAGGGTTTGAGATATAGAAGTAGGAGTAGTTTGGTTTATGGATGTGGGTGTATGATTTGGAAATGGTTGTTTAAAAATATCTAAAGGTTGATTGGATGAGGCATTTGGGTTATCCACTTGAAGTTCTCCCTGATCGATGAGTCTTTGGATAGAATCCTTGAACATCCAACATTTTTCTATGTCATGTCCTTGGACTTGATGATACTTGCAATAGTGATCCTCTCGATACCACACAAGTCATGGCCTAGATTCATTAACAGGTTGGATAGGTGGTAGTGTGATCAAGTGTGTTGTTATCAATTTGTCAAAGATGACACTATATGATTCTCCTAAGGGAGTATAATTGGGCATTGGTCATGTGAAATCATTGTTGAGTTACTATGGTAGATGTCGGGGTAGGAGATGATCTAACAATGACAACATGGTAGTTGTCTTTGATTTATCATTTGATATGGATGGTCTGACAAATTCAGTTTTTGGCTTATTGGTCTTTAATTTTAAATGCCCCTATTCTAAGGCACGTGTCTCAAGCTTGTGGGCCATGGTAAAAGCCTCTTCAAAAGTGTGAAATGATTGGATTTACAAGGTTGATGAAATATGCTTAGCGCAAGAGTGTGTGAAGAGCTCGATGAGATCAGTTTGAGGTAGTGGAAAAGATAATTGATTTATCATATTGCGCCATCGTGTGATGAAATCCATGATGGATTCATCTTCGAATTGGTGGATAGTATACAGGTCATTGATGGTTATTTTATGCACAATATTAATGGAGAAATGCTCAAGAAATAATTGTGCAAGCTGGGAAAAAGAAAATATGGAGTACTGGGGAATATTATTATACCACTCTAAGGTGGGACCAGCCAAAGACATGGGGAAAGTATGAAGCATCAAGTCTTGGTCATGCACAATGAGATAACATGTATGTTTAAATGCTCTGAGATGTTGTTGAGGGTCCTCCTTGTTAAACTTGGTGAACTTTGGAAATTCCCAGTGTGGAGGATATGGTTTCATGGGCACATGGATGGATGGATGGGTTCATTACATATTTGTTCATAAGACAATGTGACTTTGGACCCTAACGTAGCAACCTCTAGGTTGGCTAACCGACCTATCAAGATTTGCATGGGGTCATTAGGAAGTGCCTGTTGAGAAGTGAAAGGTGGTGGTTGGACTTGCGTATGTGTAGGTATCTGAGGGACTTGGTATGGGTGAGTGTAAGCTATGTGTGATGGTTGAGGTGGTTGTTGATAGAATGTGTGTTGGTGAGAAACATGGGCATGGTATGATTGTTGAGATTGTGCAGGTTGTGGAAGTAACTGCTGAGTGGGGATGTGGGTATATGTGGGTTGATAGACTGGAAATGACATTATATGTTGCAAAGGTATTGTTGGAGGAAGTTGAGAAGTGAGGGTATAGACTTGTGATGTAGAAGGAATTTTTGTTTGGATAAGGGATTTGACACATGGGATGGTTGAATGAAGGTACCAGTGACCATCAAGAGCTGTTGTAGTGGTAGGGATGGTAGTCATGATAGTCGTGTTGATGTGAGGAAGATTGGGTGGAATGGGCATGACTACTTGGGTGGTCTGGTGTGCCGATGGGTTGGTGGAGGATGATGCAAAATCATGTAAGGCCATGGATTGAGGAATTTTAGAACCAGTATTATAAGGATAGACCTACTGAAGTGGTGGGCCATCCAGAGGGAGGTGTATGTATCTTCTTAAAAGATAGTCTTGAAGGGCCACAAGGTTGGCATCAAGAATTTGTCTGAATTCTAGGTCCCAAGAGGGAAGATGGAAGTACCAATAGGCTCTGATCTGACAGAGGGTGGAGTGGCTGGCCTAGATGGGATGGAATGTTGGTCTAATGCCGCAGTGTGGGCGAAAGGTATTGAATGAGGTATATTAGTGAGAGAATGGGTGCCTGTGAGTGAGATAGGAAGAAACATGGATGATGAAGTTGTTGATGTAGTGATTGATTGGGATGAAGCACTGTGTGTGGTGAGGTTGTGTTCCATCTTTTTAGTAGTGGATCGAGTGATTACGGGCATAAAAAGGAAATCTATTGTTATATCAACAAACAAGTGAGGAAAACAGTTTTTTTTTAATCAAGAACGTGTGTAAAGGAAAAATAAAAAAAATAAAATGGCTGAAAGAGGACCTAGAAGAAGGTAAACTATGTTTGGTTTCAGGTAAGTTATGGCTGGGAAATGTCTAAAATGGTTCTGTTGGGTGATCAAATCCCAATCAATGAACCAAGTGCAAGGAATGTTTCGATGTGTTGATTAATTTGTGAAATTTTAGGCAGTGTGTGATGATAGGTGTGATGCAAATAATTAAACCCCTAGTTACACTATGTGAGCAAGTAGAATGCACAAGTTCGTTTTACTCCAAAATCAAAATATGAAATTTGATGCTGACAATCATCCAAAATACCAACAATACCATGTAGAAAAGAGAAAATAGGGAAAACTGGAGAATACCTGTATATCACTTTTCCTTTTTATCTGACAACAAGTTGAGCCAAGTGTAAGCTTTAAGTGATCTGGAAAGCACCTTTTGTCGTATCCAAGTAAAATGTTTGAAAATGATAATCAATGATTGGGAACATCCAAGGATCTTATGACTATAGATGAGATTGACAAGAGATGATTGGCGATGTGGTTTGAGTTTAAGATTTTATCTTTGACAGCGCAATCCTGTAAAGGCAAGTATGACAATTAGTGGATGTGATCCAAAAGAGATAAAAAGAATAAATAAATTAGAATAAACAAATTATCGGGATTAGTCGAATATAAATTAAATTAGACACTAAACAATGCAATGACTATTATTAAGTAATAAAATAAATGATGATCTAATGTGAAAATAATGTGAATCGTAATACAAAATGATAGACACGAAAATGTGATAATCAAATCAAAATAATAAATAACGACACACACTATATAAATGACAAACCCATTTTAGACTTATAAAAATGAATGATAAATGAATAAGATAATAATTAAGCTCTTAGACGATAAACAATGTTATCAAAACCAATGTGAATATGTATTTATTTATTTAACAACTCATCAAAATCTAAAGAAATTTAACTAATATATGTTAATTAATGGTATAAAAATGGTATAAAATATAATTATCTAATACTAATAAAATATAGTTGAAAGTCGATGTCAATAGATGATACAATGAGGTGAGGCGTAATCGATGGGACAGAGAAAAGGAAAATCTTATATCTTCGTTAATATACCTCCAATCTACTTTTAGATAATAAGTTGGTCCTACTATCCCCAAAGCTATGAACTTGATATGTTGAGATGACATAGGGAGAAACACTAAGACCTCGTAAGGCTATGTAGAAACCTACTATAATGGCTATGGAGGAGTAATGTGGGGTTATATAAAGGTGGTGTTCATTACAAAAAATGATATAAATTGAATGGGATGAAAAGTTGAGTGGATTTGGGAGTGCTAAAAATTTACTCCTCTCTTGATAAAATATATGCATGAAACAATTAAATATGATTTGAGTCTAAGAGGAGATGTGAATCAAAAGAAATTTTGAATTTGGATGGATGGGAAGAAGAAAAGAAATGATAAGTAATTTCTATATAAGGGAATTCATAACACACACATGCCCAAAAAACTATTAGCCTTTTTATTTGATGAGGACAATCTCCTGATTTGAAAAAGACAAAAGGTGAACATGGATATAGCAATAAAATATGACAAGATAAAAATAGTGATTTTACTATATGAATTTGACTACTCCCTACTAAGAGGACTAGCTCAAAATGTTAAAAGAAAAGGAAGGCTTCAAAGTTGGAGCAAAAATATCTGAAAAAGAGCCCTTAAATGTTTGGGGGAATGAAGTTGGTGTTGAGCTCAAAATTTCAAAGCAGATCATTGGATAGGGAGTGGATAAACATGGGATGGAATGAAGGAGGTGTGGTGGTGGGGTGAAATCAGAGTGGCATGGTGAGGGGTGTGGAGAGATAGAGCATGGGTATATAAAGACAACAATTTATATGAAGTTATGGAATACAAAGAAATCTAGATGCCAAAATTATGGGATAGAAAAATGAGGATCACGGTGATGTGCGAGCTGAGGATGTGGGATGATTTTAAATATTTTAGTGCACAAGATGCTTTGTAGAAATAAGATGATCTTTGAATAAGCTATGTAATTAAAACTACTAGATGGAGAAAAGTGGAGGAGAATAGCACAAAGCTTTTATCGAGAGATTATACATTGGGTACAAAATATTTACTTACGTGGATTTGGGAGGAATGTGAGTCTTAGGATGGGTTGATCTAATCCATGTGAGGTGAGGGGGAGAAAAGATTTGTGTGGGAGATAGGCACATGGAGAAGGAAGTGGGACTATGTGAAATAAGGCGAGTGGAAAAGAGATGGAGTAGTATGGAGTAGGGTGGAGGTGGGGATGAGCAAAGGGGCTATGATTTGAGGAATAGGTAGTTTGGGTAGAAAGGAATGGGGTAATAGAAGGGGGGATAGTTATTTTATGATTTTTCCTAATTTATATATAAATATTTTTATTTTAAATTCATGTTTTTTATTTTATTATTTTTTATTATTATTATTATTATATATATATATATATATAAATATTAACAAGTACAATAAGAATAAAATTTTACCCTGATTATAAACAAATCAATAACCGACCTTTGCAAATGAGACATCGACGTACCTTAATGGTGACACAAACAACTACTAATTACCGTACGCATCACAACACATGGACGAAGATAGTACCAAAGATCCTGGAAGCTAGGTGAGTTTACAAATGAAAATTGCAAAACACATATCTAGATTGGCGTGATGTCATATTAATAATAATACAAAATACAATAACTATTATACATACGACACCTATACAAAGTAAACAAAAAAAAACATGACCAGAGCTTGGATCTGGTCCCACCGGCGTGCCAAATGTTGATCTACATTTCTAGCTTCCTGTCAGATGAGTGTATGAGTAATCAAGAAACACTAAACAACATCGAGTATACAAGGGCTTAGTACCTTGGAGATGATGATGGATGATACAGGTGCAAAGTTGATATCGGACTCCTCGGTGTGATCCCAACAAACCTGTAGTTCACATACACTAGGAAAATAATGATTAGAGATTTTATGTGGGGCTTCCTGACAAAGTAGATCCTGGGAAGCGTTAACTTCCTTGGTGGCTGTCAACCCCGTGTGATAAGAATAATAATACAATAGTGTCCAAAATAGATAACATACAAATTGATAAACAAAAGAACTGGATGGTACCGGTGTGTAGATGGAATTATTGATCTGATGCGTGCAACATGAATCTCATCACATGAACCCAAATCATGAGCAAGAATGTCATGGAAATTCCATGTGCTATCACCCAAGATAGAATAATAATGATATTATAAAATGACTAAAATCTCACAACATTCACCTGAATTTTCTAACTTTTTCTTCCTCCCAAATATGGGGAAAAAACCCATATTTATAACTTAGATGTGAGGTTAGATTGAGGTTAACAAGTAACCGGGGTTGAGTAAAGTAACTTGAGTTAGAGACTGATGTGATCACGTGGGGACCACGACTTGAATTATTAGATGGAGTGGGGAGCATGATTGACATGGTGGGTGAGATAAAAGATTCCATTAAAAAAAGGGTGTCGAGATGGGTGTATTAATACTCATGGATTAATAATTTGTGGAAGATGGGGATAATATCAAAAGTTGAATTATCAAATGGGTCTACATGGAGCCCATTTGATAATTAATCAAATAATGTGAGAAAACCATACCTACCGCTGATGTTTTCCCACAAAAACCTTGTTGCGTAGCTTCATGTAATCCTTTTTGCAATCGCTTCTACTTGTTGTGTAAGATAATATGTACAAGTTATGATGTAGTGCGATCAAGTCCTATGCATGGGTGGTGAAATAGGACCCAAAAAGTCAATTTCCCACTTCTCAAAAGTTTTTGCACTAGTAATAGGCCTTAAAGGCATTTTATCTCTATGCCCAGGCTTTCAAGGCATTGACAATGGTCACATGCCTTACAATATTCTTTACAATCCTTATACAATGTTTCCCACCAAAACTAACCAATAACATTTTTACGCACAATGACATCTCCTACATAATGTCCACCTACAATACCACCATGAGCCTCCTCCATGATAGCTTCCCACTCATGTTCAAGTACACATTGACACAAAACTTTATCCTAGCCTAGTTTGTATAATTCTCCACTAATCAACATGTAAGGCACGATGCGGATGACAAGTTGTTTCTTTTCCAAATCCTTCATTCCCTCAAGTGCCACACCAGTTCACAAAAAGAAAAATGTCTTCTAAGTCGGAGGGCACACGGTTCAATCTAAAAATATATGCATATGACATTGTGTCCTCAATGCTCTACACGTCCTCGCTTTGAATTAATCCTCGACAGTGATCCGGTCCGAATCACTCTTTCCTGGCTTAACCACCACTGTAAAATAAAATTCTTGAAATAACAGAATCCAATGACATATTCACCCATGCAGAATAGTATTATTCACCAAGTACTTCAATGACATGTGATCTGTATAAAAAATAAAATGTGTTTCCAGCAAGTATTGTCAAAACTACGCTTTGTAGGTGTATAATTTTGTTCGACGAGTGTTAACTTCTTGCTTGCAAAACAAATAGGATGATCAACAATACCTTCTCCAAGATGGGCTAATACCACACCAATTGCCATGCCAGAGATGTACACATGCACATGAAAAGGTTTGGTTGATGAAGGAAAGCACATAATAGGTGCTGTAGTGAGCCTTTCCTTTAATGTATCAAATGTGCGTTGTTGCGCTTCACCCCAATGGAACTTTCCTTTACTCTTCATTAAGTCCATTAAGGGCACGTAAATCTTATCATAAAATTTGATAAACTTCTTGTACTATCCCATGTGCCCCAAGAATCCATGTACCTCACTCTGGTTAGTAGGTTCCTCTAAGCCCAAAATAACAACAACCTTAGCATGATCCACTAACAAGCCTTCCTTACAGATGATGTGTCCAAGAAAATTCCCAAAAGGTGTAGCAAAAACACACTTCTTGATGTTCAAGGAGATTCTCAACTGCCGACATATCTCAAACATAAGCCTTAAGTTATCAAAATGATATTTCATTAGCCCATACATTATCCAATCATCCAGATAAACCTGCAAGAACTTATGAATAAAATCCTGAAATGCTTGAACAACAATGCACAAAAATACTGTAGGCATATTCTTTAATCCAAAGGGCATAACAGTGTACATAAAAATTCCCCATTCTATGGTGAAAGTTGTCTTCTCTTGATCCTCTTTAGCTATCCTCACCTGATGATATCCAGAAAAACCATTAGTGAAGGAGTAAATCTCGCACCCTACAACGCCTTCCAAGATTTATTTAGTAAACGGTGTGGGAAAAGGATTAATTACACATGTTAATACATAGGGTTCTAGAAAAAAACACACCATTCCATCAAATCCATCAACACTGAGAAGGAAAAATGAGGAAAAGGAGGTTCTGCTCGATCAATAGAACCACTTTGTGCAGGTGGTGAGTTGCAGAATCACTACCTAGATAGGGCTGTAATCCCATAACCACCACCCAAATGAGGGAAATGATCTTGTGATCGTGGTCTACGCAGGCGGCGGTCCCTGACACTTTGATGGAAAAAATTAAAAATCGGGAACAAACGGTTCCTCCAAAATTCAAAGAGATGGTGTCTCTTCCCTTCCATGCCCTTTCACATCCTCTAGTGCACGGGAGGACATGGGAAGGCCTATAAATGCATGAAAGGAAGAGGAGAACAGGCATTCGAAAGATCCAAAGAGATCAAGAGCAAAGTTTGAGTCATGAGAGCTAGTGAATAGAGATTCTTCAGTGCTGGAGTGGAATTGTAGGAGCAAGGTGTAAGAAACAAAGCAAGCAACTAGAGGGGAATTTTACATTGTTGTTCTTCTCTACACTTATTGTAATCTGTAATTGTTTTAAAATTGGCCAATAAAAGTGGGAAGAAAGAGTGTTTTTCCTTCCCGATTGGTGGAGGTTTCCAGGATAAAATTGTTGGTGTTTGGAGTTTGAATTCATTTCACTTATTTGCAATTTCCTTTCTAACACACTAGATAATCAGTCACTAAGGATCTAATCTTCATCAAATCTATCATTTTCCAAAGAGAAAGTAGAACAACAAATTATTGTGATTTTGTGAATTTCCAAAGTAGAAGTTTACAGATCATTTTGGTATCAGAGCTGATTATATATCTAGGACTATGGTATTTGAATATTTCTTGTGATTTGTCTAACAAGTTGATAAGGTCCAAAGGAAAAGAAGTTTTACCTTATGAACTTAGATATTTTACAAAGAAGTGGAAATAGATAATACAATCTAAAATAGAGGAAGAGAACCCTGTCCGTAGAGTTGAGATGCTAGAGACCATGATGGATAGGTTGCATAGAAAACAACAAGAACTTTCAGATCTCGTAAAAGAAGCCTTGAGTTAAGCAAGATTCCATGGAATCAAAGTGGTTTGAGCACCGCCAAAAATTTGGTATGGAGGGAGCCACGATGAGGAATATTTGGAAGGGCGTGAAGAAGAGGCTACAACTGTAAGCGAGAAGGTAAAATCTACTCATACTCCTTTTAAAGTCGAAACGAAAGTTGAAATAAAGAATTTTGAAGGACAAGTAGATGTAGAATTACTGGATAAATGGCTAAAATAGTTGGAAGTTTATTTTAGTGTGCATAATGTCACTGAGGCACAAAGGATCACCTTTTCACATCTCAAAATGGAAGGTCATGCTTTGGTTTGGTGGGAAACCCATCTAGCCACTTGTGAAAAGAAGAAATGTCCTATTATTAGTACTTGGAAGGGTTTTAAAGAGTTTCTTAGAGATAATTTCTATCCTATCGGCCATAAGATTGACCAGATGATTAAGTGGTAGTACTTTAGGTAGGAAATGATCAAATCTGTAGGACTATACTGAGTTTCGAGACAAGCCATGTTGTTTAATATAGACTTGGGGATGAGGAAATTGACCAAATATTGGGAGGACTTCACACTCACCTTCAGAGGAAGGTAATCTCCACGAAGCCCAAGGATCTTAATGAATCTTGCGTGGAAGCATATTATATTGATGATGAGAAGAAGCAAGGAGAAGCAGAGCCAAAGGAAGACCAGTCAAAAATCAACAACAAAAGAAGCGGAGGCTCAAAAATCTATAAAGGTAAATGGAAAGGTAAAAAGGCTGCCACTGCTTTGCATACTTGTAAATATCCTAAGAATTTTTGTAAGAATTGTGATATAAATGGTCATATTTATGCCACATGTTGGAAGTTACATCCGGAATCACACCTAAAGCACCAAACCAAGGATACCAAGAAATCCATGGCCACTGTGAAAATATAAGAAGAGGTGGAGATTGAGGATGATTCGGATGTAGATGAGAGGATGGGATGCATGACTATTAACATGTACATGGGAGAAACAAAAGAAGAGATGAGTAAGCTATTTAAAATTAGAATCCAAATCAATAAGACTAAGGTAAATGCTTTAGTAGATTTTGGTTCTCATTCAAATTTGATTTACGTTACGGTTGTAAAAGAGCTTGGTCTAGAAACTTATGAGCATCCACGTTCATACCCATTGGGATGGGTGAAGAAGGGTGTAGAAATATAGGTTACAAGGAAGTGTAAGTTTTAGTTTGGGATAAATTCCCAATACATAGATGTATTAGAGGCTAATATCATTCCACTTGATGCATTTGATGTTGTCTTCGGAAGTCCTTACTTGTATGCTAGGGATGTTATATTCACAAGGAGGGAGAACCGATACATATGGGTCAAGGATAGAGTTAGTTTCAACATCTGGGCACACTAGAGAAAATCAAAGAAGGCTATGGTAAGTGCCAACCAAGCACAAAGAATTATTCAGGAAAATCATCAGTTTTGTTTACTTTCATTAGAAGAAAGGAAAAATGGAGTAGAGAGCACAAATGTTTCTAACCAAAGGATGGAGAATTTGGATAACACTTGTTAGTTTTTACAGAAGAAGCCACCACAGGAACTGCTCATTCAAGGAGAAATACAAACTTCTGCTATGTAGTCACCATATCTACTTACGGATTCACTAGACCTAACAGTAGGACAACAAGAAGAGGAGGAGATACAAGGAGCAGTGGTGACTATAACAACAACACACATGGAGAGGATCTAGAAAATCCATCTCAAGAGACAAATTCCGCCACACTTCATATGGATGTAATTGGTAAAAAGTTGTAATATCTCAAACCTACTACGGTCATCTATGCATGATAAAGAAAACATACAAAAGCTATCTTCAAAAGAGGATTGTACTTGAGGAAACTTAGAGGAGGATGTAGCACTAGAGAAGCAAACCAGAGATCCACAGGAGTCTTGGCAAGTTGGACGAGAAGAGAAGATGCCAAGGGAAACCCGGTGGTACTCGAAGGAGCAAGAGAGGGAGTTGATTCCTCTACCACTCCCCCACTAAGATTTTTGGGACCAAAATCCTCCTAAGCAGGGGAGGTATGATCCATAGGGATAAAAACACACCATTCCATCAAATCCATCAACACCAAGAAGGAAAAATGAGGAAAAGGAGGTTCTATCTGCAAATAAAAATAAATTTCCACTTTGTGTAGAGTAGTTCTTACAAAACCACCACCCGGCCTGGGTGGCGGTCCTGTGATGGCTGGTCTGCGTAGGTGGTGGTCATGACACTTTTGATCAAAATAATAATAATTAGGAATGAAAATCTCTAGAATTTGAAGAGATGGTTGTGTCTCTTCCCTTCCATGCCCTTTCACATCCTCCAATGCATGAGAGGACATGGGAAGGCCTATAAATGCATGAAAGGAAGAGGAGAATGGGCATTCAGAAGATCCAAAGAGATCAAGAGAAAATTTTGAGTCATGAGAGCTAGTGAACAAAGATTCTTTAGTGTTGGAGTGGAATTGTAGGAGCAAGGTGTAAGAAATAGAGAAAACAAGTAACTAGAGGGGAAGTTTACATTGTTTTTCTTCTCTACACTTATTGTAATATGTAATTGTTTTAAAATTGGCCAATAAAAGTGGGAAGAAAGAGTGTTTTTCCCTTCCCGACTAGTTTTCCTCCATTAGAGGTTTCAGGATAAAATTATTGGTGTTTGGAGTTTGAATTCGTTTCACTTATCTGCAATTTACTTTCTAATGCACTAGATAATCAGTCACTAAGGCTCTAATCTTCATCAAATCTTTCATTTTCCAAAGAGAAAGTAAAACAAAATTATTGTGATTTTGTGAATTTCCAAAGTAGAAGTTTACTGAGATCACATGTAACATTTAATTCCTATAATCCACACAAATTCTGATTCTCCCACCTTTCTTTATACTAATCACCATAGGCCTAACCCATTTTGACTCCTCAATGGGCTTGATGATTCCAAAATTCAGCATCTTATCTATTTCTTCCTTCACCTTGATGCGTAGGTTAGTAAGGCCTCTTCCTAACCGGACACACACCTTCTTTTAGCTTTATTCTCATCTCACTCAAAGATTCATGCACCCCTTTCAACTCATGATAGCCTATAGGAATAATTCCCGGAAGTCACGCAACAACTAAATTATATTTGTAACCTCGAGTTAGACCAATAATCTCCAATGATGGCCTCGTTAGGTTCAACATATGTCCTAATGTTGAACTTATTCATTTTCATCACTCATGGTAGGTACGCATCTTCTCATCTCGCATTGTCTAAGACCTCGCCTGTACCCTTTATATACTCAACATATAGACTATCCAATTCTTCATCATCAATCACATAGACCATCTTACCTTTCTCTTTTTCTAAGAAAACATACCCAAGTTATTATGCATCTGTCTCTTCCTCTTCAAAGCGCACCTGCAGTCCGACTCACCTAGTAAATCCTTAATAAATTCCTCAAGCTTTGCATTATCTCCCATAGTTAAGCATTTCATAACTTGTAATGCCTCATTCACTGAAGGTTTAGTGGGAAAATAGTAAAAGGTCTGAATCATACCTACAGTCAATTCTTGCTAATTTTTTGTCTCCCTATTCAACTTTGCATAGACATATCATGTGTGCACACAACCTCACAAAGGTGTAAATCTTCTAGTACCTCTGTTGAGTATCTCACACTAATTAATGTGGTGCTAAATAGGTTCTTTACCATGTAATTCATAGATTTGAGTAGGCGCATTTCTCCGGAGGAATCTAGCAGAGAAGGTGATTCTCACTTATCGCCACTCTAAGAGATTATCCCTATGAACCATCCATTACGCGTTGTCCCACGTAGAGTATAAACTAGAATATTCCTTATTTCCACTTGATCTATACAATGAACTTCCATAGCACATAGGAACACTTCAGGATATCCCTCACCAGTGTACCATTATACCTAGTTACTACTTAGATGTATAACTTAACGCGTCCTACTTACGCATGTAGTTGCACTCCTTACTTCATTCCCAACCATTTCATAAGTGTCATGTGCCCAATTTTCACATAAAAAACTTGTAGTATTGCTCATAGACTATGCATCATCCCATTGGATAACCCCTTCTTTTGATGGCTCAAGGACTTCCATATCTCTAATGGTGCACACATAAATTCTATTCAAATCTTCTTCACTTAAGGGCTCTACATAAGGTGTAGCTTTCCCATCTATCAAAGGAATGATCACACGATCTTCCTTGTTCTCAAAACTTATATATCCTTTGTTGAAGTGTAGCTCAACATTGTTTGCATAACACCAAGGGCACCCAAAAATGATGGGAAACTGTCCACTTATGCAAGTGCAAAGACCTCAAATTCCTCAAGTAAATTTTTCCCCTCATATAGTAATCGTAACATCTTTTAATAATCCAATGGGTGTGGCCTTAGTTCTATTTTCCATAAAAACATATTGAAAGATGACTATAATGGTGGTATCCCCATCTGAATCCACACATCCAAAGTGAGTACATTCACCTCTCGCACTTATATTAATCAAAGTATTACTTAAAATCAATCCATCAACAACAATAGTAAGAGTGATCTCCTTGTCATAATATAAACTATGAGGAGGAAGGTTAACATGAAAAATGTGTCTTTTGCACTCAAATATAACGTGTAGAGTCTATCCCTTAGCCATTACCCTAATAAAGGAATTTTGTTCTCTTGCCACAATATCTTGCAAACATCCTTTAAATCATCAACATCCTTCTCGGGAGCTCAATTGCTTTCTTACTTCTAGATTCTGGGATTGCTCTTTCAAACATTGTATCTCACCCCGCAAATTCCTAATCACCTCTATGGTCTCTGTTAGACTTCTTTTCGATGCATAGGTTATGGATACTTTGCATGTAGTACCTCCTCTTTTGTAATGTCGGAAGCTTCACGCTTTGGAACTTCCCTAGTGATCTTCACGATACCAACTCTAGATCGAGTGTTAACTTTGGCATCCACTGATATTCCACAACACACTATACTCTAACCATCCCCATGCCCTTATCCTACTTGTGCTTCTTTCTTAAGTACTCATATAAATCTAGGCATTCTTCATAGTTGTGGTTATTTCCGCAAAAATAAAAAATAATATTCTAAGGGCATTCACGCCTGTAATGATCAGGGGATCCACATGTATAACATGTTCCTCATGGAAATTCACTTCTTCCACCACCACAATCTCAACCTCGAATCCTCTATGGTAGCCTCAACCTCTAACTTGACCTCCATCAAAGCTCCTTTTATTGTGATCATGATCATGATGCTCAACCTTTTCCTTAGAATTATTTGCAACACGGTCTGACGTACACCAATATCAATGGCATCATGAATTTGATCAATCAACCTATAATTTTCAATATCATGAGTGGTAGACCTATAAATATTGTAGTGGAAACGTTCTTCCTTATCATGGTCCAAGTAAGAGAATCTTGTAGTCCAAGTAAGAGATCTGTAGTCCAAAGAACATAGCACGCACCGATTTATGAGGAAAACTATCCTTAGCATGTCCTTCTACTTCACAATCCATGTACCAAATCCCACTACACGTCTCATGCACTAAGTTACTGACAATTTCTCTAACTATTTTTCCAAAGCTACAATCTAAGATTCCAAAAATGGGTGTACGCCGGTGTCTACACTCCCAATTTCCACAACGTGCAAAACTCTTTGCAAGTGCCTCATGAGGATCTGTATAAGTCTTTTGTGAGAGAAACCTTCGAAAGGCATGATCAGTCCTCCAATGAACAATTGAACATGCTTTATTAGATGTATGTCATAATATAAATTTAAAAAAGGGTCTTGAACCTTGAATCATACCCCAAATACTCTTGATTATTTAAAATATGAGACTTAGTGAAGGAAATAGAAAAGGTTCATGAAAAACAACAAAGCACATTCAAAGGTGTGGAAATATAGGGAAGGAATCACGTGCGTAGGATAGAAACAGATTCAGGACTTAGCCATTTTCACGATGAGGATCTATGTTTGGAGATAACGTGTGGAGAAAAAAAACCATTGGAGAATTTTGTGACATGCATTGACTATTTTTAGAGGGTCGGCTATGAAGTGCTTTGCATGTATGTGGATTAAAGATAGAATTGCAAATTGATAGTTGACTAAGAGAGATCTATTGTTAGTATTCTTGCATGTAAGCCTATTTTTGTAATGGCGCGTGGCTAATAATAGCATGTGACCTATTTTGGGATTAGATAAGTGGTGAAGGGAAAGTCCCCACCCTTATAAATATGTAGTGAACTGTGTAGCATAATAGAGTGTGTGAGAACTGATTTATTGTGAGGTTATTCTACCAAATATGATGCGCGCATGAGCGTATACTGTTATTATAAGGAAGCTTATGTGTATTACTGAATTTAATATAATGGAGATTATGGACTAAATCAAGGTGTTATCATGGTTATAGTTCAATATTGCATGCTTGATTTCATCATGGTTATCTTTTAAGTCTGTTATTCTCTAGATCTAGATCTGAACATGCACTGTAGAATGATAGAATAGATTGAATGCTTTAAGTCTTCACCATACTAACATCATACAAAAACAACCCTAAAGAGGGAGACCTTTTGTGCTTGGTGAGTGCTCAGTCTAGGTTGAGTGATGTGCCAAATTTGTGTTGGTGAATTCTAGGATGCATCATTGGTTCCATTCATTGGGACCTCTTTTAGTTGTTTTCAAGATGGTTCATGATGAAGACATACCTTGGTTGACCCTAGCAAGTGTTGAGGAGTGGATACATGATCTGGAAGAAGAATGCGCACAATGGTTTCAAGATGGATATGAGTTTAATGCATGCGTATGGGTGGAACATAATATTTATGACGGTATATATGAGATATTTTTGCTATCTTTCTAGTAGAATTTTACAAGTGGCTGATTTCTTATGCATCAAAGAAAAATTGGAGGCATCACACATTTGTCTGGACGTAGGAAGAATTTCAGACCCTTTATGATGCTGATTTGATTTGGACTCGTTATGGATACATGGTTCCATGGTTTTTTGAATAGTTATATCTTGGAGTACTCAATTTCCACTTATTCATACCTAGAGGTAGCTGAATTCTAGTTTTTACGATATCTAAGGGGAACTTGATTGTAAGGCATTCCACTGGTGATCAAGATCCTAATGGTAAATTTGAATTTAGAGAGCAAAATGATGGAAAAATAAACCCCACCACACGTAAAGGTGGAGCAAGTTTGGTGAAAGATAGAAAACCTAGTGGTAGAAAGGAAGAGAGAGGAAAGGCGACTTAAGTATAATGAGAAACATGAGAGGGAGGTAGAGAAGTAGTGGGAGGTTGCAGAGAAAGTGGCATTTTGGAGAAAGATAGTTCGGGAAGGAGTTGAAGTTCAAGCAGAAGATGTGGAACCCGAGCCTCATGAACTCCCCCATTTGGGAAAGCATGATAAGGAACTTTCCTTAGCCTCATGTAGAAGTGCATTAGAGAGACGACCGAGGCTATGAGCATGCATCCGAATCCACCGATAACCTTGCCCTTGCACTTGGTTTTCTATCATCTAGTACGACAAACAATCAACAAAATAATTCAAGCAGTGGGAGAGTAGGAGTGAGTCTTATAAGAGTTATAATGATGGCAGTGCAAATAAATTCATTGTTATATGGGAGTACCTTTTTAGTGTGTCATCATGTAAAATTTAGGCACACAAATTTTGGAATATCTTCTAGAGTAGTAACACTTTGCAGACTATCGTGTGGTACAATTTAGCTCTACTATTGGGTAATAGGAAGTACATCTTCTTGGTTTGACTCCATCTACGAGTTCAGGATCAAGAGGCATATGTGGCTCTAGTTCTAATAGATCTGGTGGTTCTAGAGGTAGAGGAAACATAGGAGGTTCTAGATCAGGTGGGAAGGGTCCACACCAACCCCAGAATATTTACATGGAGATGTCTCTTCATCTTCTAGAGTATAGGGGCATAAAATATGTTGTTGAACATGTGCATATGTGTGAAATACTATGGTGCACAAAAGGAATTACAACTTTGAATGTAGGACAAGTAAATTTGCTACTACGTTACAAGGGCACACACACAATGTGTACAAAACGGTTTGACCACGATTGGAATTGCGTAGACTATACAACTTTAAAAGATGTATTCCTTAAATAGTTTCACATCCCTAATTTTGAAGAAGAGTATAAGTGCACTCAAGGATATTAAGCAAGGCACTACTAAAAGTGTCAGAGAGTATGATGCCCATTTTAAAACACTATTATCTAATCTCTCTTATGATATACATGCAATCCAACATACACAATGGTTCGTTGGGACCCGATTACTCCTTTTAGGAGGGAATTATCACATAAGACATACACTAATCTACATAAAGAACTTAAAGTAGACTACACACATGCTGAGGAAGTATGGAAGCATAGACACTGGGGTGAGCCCATTTTTAGAAGCATAGATTACAGCTATTACGAAGTAGTTGGAGAAACTATCATAAAATTCAACACATAAGATGTGCACATGAATTTGGTGCAAAGATTGTGAAGTAGAAGGTCACACAAAGGATAGTTTTCCTCATAGATCAATGCGCTTGTTTTATTGGATTGTGAGATATGCCATTTAAACCATGATGTTAGCCGTTGTCCATTACTACAATGCGTGATAAGAAAGAATGTCTCTTGTTACTATAAAATCTATAGGTCCATGACTCATGACACGGAAGACTGTTGTCAGCTGATTGGTCAGATCCATGATGCTATAGATATTGGTGTATGACAAATAGGAGTTTTAGATAACTCTAAAGGAAAGAATGAGCATCAAGATCGGGATCACAATCAGGTGCGCTATGATTGGAATGAAGGGCATTTTGAAGGCAGTCGTGGCCGAGGTCAAGGATACCATGGTGGATTTGGAGGATGAGGCCGTGGTGGTGGAAGAAGTGAGTTCCCTCATAGAATGTGTTATACATGTAGATATCCTGACCACTATAGGTGTGAATGTCCTCAGAATATTACATGTTATTTATGTGGAAAGAATCATAGCTATGAGGAGTGCTCGAGACTTATATGAGCATCTTAGCAAGAAACATAAACAAGAAAACAAAGGCACATGTATGGTTAGGATACAACATGCTATGAAAATCCTTTGGATGCCTAAGTTGGAAGCAGAGTCGAGGCGTTACAAGTAAAGATCACAAACCACGCTGAGGAGGCATGCGCTAGAGAAGCATTGCAACAGAAGCCTACCATCACTAAGGAGGAGGTTCTACATGCATGATACCAAGATCTTACTTGTCGAAGGAGGTTTATCAGAAACCATGGAGGTACTCAAAAATCTTTAAGGTGAGATACAATATTTAAAAGAGAAATCATGGAAGATGGAGTAAAAGAAAGCATCGAAATGGTCCAAACTGATATGGATGACTTGAGAGAAGTGTGCAAAATGTTGCACTAGGAAAATATCATTCCATTGTTAGGGAATTGGTTAAAAGGAATACTCCACATGTAAGTACTGAGACTGGATGATAGATCTTGCATGTAAATATTCCCCCTCATAGCCTAGATTATGACAAGGAAATCACTCTGAATGTTATTGTGGATGGTTGTTTATTGAGTAATATATTGATTGATACATGCATGAAAGTTAATGTTCTTACTTGAGATGCATGGGTACAAATGAGGAGACCCCCATTACAGCCATCCTCTAATGTATTATTCATGGCTAATCGGACTAAGGAAAATCCCATTGGAGTTTTGAAATCCATTACCATACAAGGATCCAAGTTCATTGGAGACTTTGAGGTTTTAAAGACTTTGGTAGAGTCAGATAGCTTCCCAGCTCTATTATGGAATCCTTGGTGCTATGAAAATAATGTTGATCTTCAATTCAACAAGGGTTATATCAGCTTTGAAAACAAGGAGGAAAGAGTTATTATCCCTTTAATAGATGGAAAATCTATGCCCTATGTTGAGCCCTTAAGTGAAGAATATTTGAATAGGATTTATGTATGTGCCATCTAGGATCCAAAGGTGCTTGAGCCATGTAAAGAAGGAATCCTTCAGTGGGAGGATGCACAATCTATTAGCAATACTACAAGTGTTTCTTGTGATAATTGGGCTCATAGCACTTATGAGTTAGTAGGGCGTGAAGTAAAGAGCATATTTCCTAAGGGTAGAAAACCACATTATGTCAGGAGGATAGGTAATAACTCGGTACCTTGTTACACTAGAGAAGGAGATCCTATGGTGTTCCTATGTACCATGGAGGAACAATGGATAGACCCACTGGAGAGAAGAAATATGGTAGCATATACCCTATGTGAGGACATCAACACGTTGGTGGATGGTCCACAAGGATAATCTTGTAGGATGGAATGAAATTAGGATTTCTCTTGCTACTAGGTTCTTCAAGAGAAATTCACCAACTCAAATATGCACTTACCATGGTAATCAACCCACGTTCGAAGTGTGAGAGACTTTGGATAGAGGTGCAAGAAGCTTTACCACCTTCGCTCTAGGTGTAAGAGTTTTATTCCACTTTACAAGGCTGTGCACAAACTTGGTATGTATATGCAAAAATCCATAGAGAGACTAGAAATTGGTAGGATTTAATTGTAGGAATGACTCAAAAATTTGAATTATTCTCTACCAAGCCTCTGGTGGAAGAAGCATTAATATTCATTAAGTGCTTAACTATGGGAGATAGTGCCAAGGTTGAAGAAATACTTCATGGGTTATTGGATGAAAGAGACACATGAGTGCATTTTTTTGAAGAAACAAAGGCCGATGCCAAACTACTTCAATGATCTTTCCTTGAGAAAGAAAAAGGAAAAATGGTCTACTTAGTGGATGATAAAGAAGTAGAAAATATGGATGTAAACCATTCAACAGGTAGGCGTGAAGTGTTGGGAAGTGTAGATAAGATGACACACACCTATCATGAACCTATGAAGACAAAGAATGTGAATATTGGATTAGATATTGAGCCTAAGGAGGCCATAATTGGAGACTATTGGTCAGACTCTGAAGTGGAAAAAATCATAGAGTTACTATGGGATTATTAGGACTTATTCCCTAGGGGGTACCATGAACTTAAAGGCATGCATGAATCATTAAGGGAGATGAGGATAAAAATTAAAGAGGGTGCACGCCCAATTAGAAAGAGACCCTACAAGATGAACCCCAACTTACACAAAAAGGTCAAGGAAGAGATTGAAAAGATGTCAAAGTATGAAATCATCAAGCCCTTGGATGAGTTAGAATGGGTTAGTCCAATGGTGAATCAAGAAGGATGGATGAATTAGGATCTGTGTGGACTATAGGGAGTTGAATGCTACATGTGTGACTGATCCCTTTCCTATGCCATTCACTGAGGAAATACTAGAAGGTGTTGTAGGGCATGAAATCTATTCATTTATAGACGGGTTCTCTGGGTATCATCAAGTTAGGATCTCTCAGGAGGATCAAGAAAAGACTACTTTTAGTCGAATGGGGTAGCATTGCCTATACTTGTGATGCCTTTTGGTATGAAAAATGCTCTGTTGTATTTACGAATAGTTGTTCAAGCATTCAAGGAGTTTATTCACAACTTCTTATAGGTTTATTTGGATGATTAGATGGTGTATGGATTAGTTAAGGATCATTGTGACAATCTACATTTAATGTTTGAAAGATGTAGATAGTTGAGTATCTCTTTGAACATCAAAAAGTGTATATTTGCTACACCATTTGGGATATTGTTAGGACACATAATCTGCAAGGAAGGTTTGTTGGTTGATCCAACAAAGGTTGTAGTCATTATAGGCCTAAAAGCACCTACAAGTCAGAGTGAGGTGTGCATATTTTTGGGACATACAAGATATTATAGAAAGTTTATTAAAAGATATGCCAAAGTTGTTACACCTTTGGAGGAGTTACTTGAATGGAAAATTTATGTTCTATTGGGAAGAATCACATCAACGTGCATTCAATACATTAAAGGAGAAACTTACTACCGCACCTATTCTGTGTTTTCCTTCGCGGGACCAACCATTTCATGTACATGTGGATGCCTTTGGATATACCATTGGTGCGGTATTGGCTCATCTTGGAGAAGGTATTATAGATCATCCTATCTACTTTGCTAGTAGAAAGATGACTCATACAAAGAAGAATTACACAACTACAGAAGAGTGTGAAGCTTTTTCAATGATATATGTGCTACATAAATTTAGACAATACACTAGCTACACCATTTGTCTTTTATACGAGATCACATGAAATTAAAGTATTTAATAAACAAGATTTTTTTACAAGAGGAACATATGAAAATGGGTACTCATATTTCAAGAATTTGATTTCACGGATTGTGGTAAAACTAGGAAATTTAATTCTAGACTAGACCATCTATCCAGAATATAGTCAAGAGAAGAAGCATAGGCAATTAAAGATACCATGCTAGATGCATAGTTATATAGGTTACAATGAGCACCATCAGAATTAGAGGACATTTCTATCTTTCTACGAACATGTATGGCACCAGAAGGAATAAAATCCTTGGAAAAGAAAAAAATTTTTGCTATGCGTACGGTACCCTACATGTTGATTAGCGGTGACTTGTACAAATTAGGCCAGGATGAAGTATTATGCCGTTGTGTATTGGAACATGAGTGCACATATATTATGGAAGAATCTCATGGTGGTATTACAGGTGGCCACTATATGTAGGTGACACCACTGCTCGCAAGATTCTACTTGCTGGATTATGGTGGGAGACCCTGTATAAAGATTGTAAGGATTATTGCAAGGCTTGTGATCACTATCGTGTCTCAGGGAAACCATGTTAGTGAGATGAAATGCCTCTAAGACCTATTACTAGTGTAGAACTGTTTGAGAAATGGGATATATATTTTATGGGTCCTATTTCACCACTGTGTGTGTAGAAATGGATTGTGCTATATCATAACACACAGACTATCTCGACATGGTGTGTAGAAGAAACACCTACAAAAGATTGCAAAATGGATATAATATCTAAGTTTTTATGGGAAAATATTATTATGAGGTATGGATGCCCTTTAAGTTTGACCAATGATAGGGGCACACATTTTCTGAATGAGACAATCAGAATTTTATTGGATGAATTCATGATTGCACACCATAAGAATACACCATATCATCCTCAGGAAAATGGGACTGCTGAGGATTTCAACAAAATTTTGAGCCAGACATTGACAAAAATATATGATGTTGGAAGAAAGGATTGGGATGATAAAGTATCTACAGTACTTTGGGCATATTGAACAACATATAAAAGGTTAAACAAAGCCACACCATTTCAGTTAGTGTTTGGCATAGAAGCAATTCTTCCTATGGAATTTATGTTACCTTCTTTGCGTATTGCGTGTCATTGGAGGTCTAGCTGATGAGCAAGCATTAGAAGAATGGATTGAAAAGTTAATCAAGTTGGATGAGTGATGAGCCATAGCACGTTGGAGTCAAAAACAAGAGAAGGCTAGGCAGAAAGCATGGCATGATAGGCACATCAGGGATAAAAAGCTTGAGATAGGACAAATGGTGCTCCTTTATGATTCTAAATTTTTGCGCCATCCAAGAAAACTCAAGGTACATTGGTTGGGGCTGTATGTTATCACTCACATACTTGAATCAGACACTTGTCAATTAGAGGCACTTGATGGAATACAATTACCGGATACTTCAATGGGAGTAGGTTGAAGCCCTACTATAAATAAGTCTTCTTGGTGTTTGTAATAAGGCAGTGTTGCCATTTAGATTAGGTTTTCAATTTTGTATTTCCTTAATGTGTTTCCTTCTTTGTCGCTATGCTTTGTCAATTTAGTTGGTGTGTTTGTGTAATAAGTGCGTTTATGTGCTAGAAGCTAATTACTATTTGGATAATTTTTATGTGTAGAGGACTACACATACCTTTAGTGTGGGGTAGGTTATTGATATCCAAATACATGAATGATGAAAATAAGTACATATGAAAGGAACTAACTGCTACGGGTGTTATTCAAGAGGGAGAATTGAAAAATGATTGCTTCTAGAAATGGGGACTAGAGATGGAGGTAGATGAAGAAATAGGTATAACATGAGGTAACCAGAGGCTGTGAAGACTACCAGTGGAAGGCACAATGATGAGGTACTCAGGAACATAGAAGCATATTGAAGAGAAGTCTATAGTCAAAAGGTAGGAGGGCACACTTGAAGGTTATAGCTTGGGCACAAAGATGTACTTGTGCGGAAAGAACGAAAAATGGTCAATTAATGAGAGGATTATTGGTAGGTGGAGGAGAAAAAAATGCACTAAATTTTTGAAATTCTATATAAAGATTGGATGTGAGTTCATTTTTATCATTGCAATTGAGAGAATTTTAAAAGGGATAAGTGTGAGTGAGCCAAGCAATCGTATTGAGGTGAGAAGAGTATGGAACTAGACATGAAGAGAAGGTTTGTGGTAGGAGAAGCTTGCGTTCCCACAGTGAAAGGTTTGAGCGAAGTAGATGCATTATAAACAAGCTAGGGCATGTGATTTCCACTAGGGCATGGAGATTTGAACTAGGTTTTGACTGCTCAATTACGAGAGGGAAGAAAAGAGATTTTTAGATGAGTGCATGAAGAAAGCACACACAACGGGAGTAAAAGAAAAGAATAAGATCAAAGTGGAAGAAGAAATTTCTCTCGAGAGTAATTTCTCAGAAATGTAGTATCCAGAGGGCATGATTGTGGGACAAGAATGGGATTCCCACATCTATCAAAGTAAAATAATTGATTATAACCATCAAAACATCAGATAATAAAAAGGATCTTGATGTGTTATTAAGCACAAAAAAGAACAAGCACACATAAGATGATATGCTAATGTACGATGATGCTTTGGTGAGAAGTTACTAAAGAAGAATGAAGTCTACCAGTTATACGAGCTGCCATACTTTGGGAAGTATGAACCATTGTATCGATGGTTGATGAGAAGAGTCCATGAGGACTTCTTCTACTTCACTGGACAGAGGGTTAGAATCACAACTACCTTGATTTCAATAGTGATAGGACTAAGGGCCTTAGGAGCAGATCTAGAGAGTGATTTAATTGATAAGTCACAATCCTGGAGATAAGGAAGGAGCTGGGGTATACAAAAGGTCCATGCGGTATGGACATTAAAAGATTGAAGAAGTACCCAATAGTGCAAGAAGCTGCACATCTTAGAAAAAAGTTGAAGGAAGATGGTTGCAGTAAATACAATGTGGCTACACAGTTGCAAAGAAGATGTCTCAAGGAGTGGTCTACAATATCGCAGATCACATAGCAAAGACAATCATTGAAGAAGTATAGATAGGTGACATAATAAGTTTTGGCGCTGTTTTATTATCTTTGGTGTTTATGGAGATTGGAGTGCCCGATGGGCCAAAGGATAAGATTTGGGAGTACCCCACGGAACACAAGTATCCCGGAAATATTTGGCAAGTACTTGTGTGATGGATCAATGAGTGGACCATTCAAGCAGAGGGTGGAGATGTGGTATGATAGACTCCG
Source organism: Taxus wallichiana var. yunnanensis (assembly GCA_018340775.1). Classification (NCBI taxonomy): domain Eukaryota; kingdom Viridiplantae; phylum Streptophyta; class Pinopsida; order Cupressales; family Taxaceae; genus Taxus; species Taxus wallichiana. The sequence goes on from CM031238.1 coordinate 524,108,437, forward strand.
CACGGTGTTTGAAGAAGAGTGGTGCATACCCAAGGAGTTTCCTTCGGTGGTGGGTAAGGTAGTATAATTTGTAGTCTACCAAGCATTTTTGCATTGTGTGATTTGTAATGAAGGACGAGGCTTGGAGCCCATGGTGAAAAATTCCATATGCCTTCACACAAGACATTTCTAGGCATCAGTTCACCAGTTTTCAGATATGCACCCCCTAACCTTCAATGCAGACAAGGTAGATTGCGACTACTACACTGAGAAAGAAATATGTATATCCAGGGTGTAATGCTTACATTGAAAGGCTTATCTCAGATATTATAAGCATGAAGCATGTAATCTTGGTAGTTGGGGACACTAGAGTAACACTTATGTACCTTCAACTCAAGCCCAAGCTGGAGAACACTAAGTATGTGGAGAATGAGTTCACGCTCCTAGGGCTGCCAAAAGGTAAGCATACAATGGAGAATGTTCCAATGCCTAAGCCCATAGAGACAATTCAAGTAGATGATGAAGAAGAAGAGCATGAAGATAGTGGTGGTTTGGAGCACAGAGGTAGAAGATAACCTCCAAATAGGGAAGAAGTTGAGCGTGTGACTACACCACCACAACCATAAGAGGGAGATGATGAGGACTTAGATGTAGTCCAAGGAGAGCGCTGTTTCAAAAGAGTATTTAGGAGAACAAGGACCCAAGGTGATATTATGAAATCAAGACGCAAATTGCCTCAAATGTCTCCTGAAGAAGGAGATAACGAGAAGAAGAAGTAAATTGAAGCTGAATGAGGAGGTAGAAGAGTCTGAGGAGAGTGCGTCCAATTCCCCTACACCTCTAGAGAATGTGGAAGAACCAAAAGATGAAGATATGAAGGATGGAGAGGAAGGAAAAAGAGGCGTAGATGAGATAACACAAAAATCTACTCAAGGTACAATAGAACAAGAACAAAATGTTGAATCCCAAGTTCCTAAGGGGCCAAGATCAAAGAGAACAAGTGGAGAGTATGTTCCACTAGTCATGGGCTATGCCAAGGACACATGTAAAATTATCGTGCCCATTTTCAAAGCATAATGACATAAAAGGATTTGTATGGATGGGAGCTAATGGATGAAGATATGGAAACCGTGTGCACAAGGAAGAAACTGTCATGGTCGATGCACACACACATGGATGAACCAAATTTTGATGTATGTGAGGAGTCATGTGTATCAAGGAGGTTGAAGAAGACACCTCAGGCTAGACACATAACAATAAAGCCTACTGTTATGTCAGATGAACAAGTGAGAAATGCTTTGGTAAAGGTCTCAACAGAGGTGGCACAATGAAATATGGATAAGGATGCAACAATTAGGGCATTGAGGGAGGAGATCAAGACTAAGGATGTAGAAATAGTGTGCCTAAAGCAAGAAAAATACTTAGCACAGAAGAAGAACGTTGTTTTCATCAGCATGTCGAGGAAGTTGGGGATAATATCATGAAAGCAAAGCCACACTTAGAGCCAAAGGTACCCAAGAAGTTTCCTTGATAATGCATTATGTAAGTACCTTGGTGGACTTAGTGCTTTAAGATGAACCTCTATGCATGCCTATGTTAAAGAATCTTGAGAAATAAGTAGAGCGAGAAAAGTATTTGGTGATGAGAAATATTGCATCATATGAGGGGTTACTTTAGAGCTTGCAGGAGGAACTAAAGAAAGTAGATCAAGCACTTAATACCTGTACAACCCCAGAAACCGTTATAAGAACCAGGACCATTTTGGAAGATAGTGAAGTCCTAAAGGCCATAAAATATGAGACATTGGGCTGCATAGAATGATTAGTGCTTATTAATTAGAAGCACGAGGCCCTTATAATAGCTCAAGAACCACACAAGGAAAGGCTAGATGAGCTTGGGAAACTCATCGTGCAAAAGATGGAATTATTAGAAGGAAGGATGGCTACCATGTCCAACATTGTTTTGGTCTTGCAAAATGAGAAAGGAGAGATTACAAAAGATGAATTGGAGTCAATTACAGTGGATATCCTAGAAAAGACAAAGGTCACAATCAATGATTGTTAGACACTAGAGGTGGAAATAAAAGAAGAATATCCAGAATTAATTCTTCAGGTTGAAGGAGAAGATATTGCAGGGTAAACTCATTATTTTATTCATCAAAATTCTTTCTATTCTTCTATTCATATTCTTTGATTCATTTTGGAGACGACCATTTCTAGGGTGAAAATGTAACTAGTGTGGGGTAAATTTGATCGAGTTAAAATATGGCACTTAGCGAAGGATGTAAAAAGTTTCATGCAAAATAGTAGATCACATTTAAAGGTGTAGAAGTATCAGGAAGGAATTGCACACGTAGGACAAATAAAAATTTGGGACTTAGCCGTTTTCATGATGAGGATCTATTTTGAAGATAGCGTGCGGACACAAACTAGTTAGAGACTTGCGTGACACACATTGGCTATTTTTGGAGGGTTGGATATGAAGTGCTTTGTATGGATGCGGGCTAAAGATAGAATTACGAATTGATAGTTGACTAAGAGAGATCTATTATTAGCATTCTTGCATGTAAGCCTATTTTTGTAATGACGCGTGGCTAATAATAGCATGCGACCTATTTTGGGATTAGATAAGCGGTGAAGGGAAAGTCCCCACCCTTATAAATATGTAGTGAACTATGTAGCATAGTAGAGTGGGTGAGAACTGAGTTATTGTGAGGCTTATCTTTGGCGAAAATATGATGCACGCATGAGCGTATACTACTATTATTATAAGGAAGCTTTTGTGTATTACTGAATTTAATATAATGGAGATTATGGACTAAATCAAGGTGTTATCATGGTTATAGTTTAGTATTGTATGCTTGATTTCATCATGGTTATCTTTTAAGTTTGTTATTATCTAGATCTAGATATGAATATGTACTATAGAATGATATAATAGTCATAGATTTGAATACTTTAAGTCTTCACCATACTAACATCCTACAACAAAAACCCTAAAGAGGGGCTTGGTACCTTTGTGTGCTTTGGTTGAGCACTCAGTCTAAGTGAGTGATGTGCCAAAGGCACAGGATTGTATTGGTGAATTCTAGGCTCATCAAACACTCTCAGTCATGCCCAACTTGATGTCCTTCAATGTGGTGATGATCTTCTGATAAAACTTAGGTATATAAAAATTTTCTAATAAGACATCACACAACGTAGTATAGTCTACAAAATTTTGGTTCATATCAAATTTCTTGTACCAAATATGTGTGTGCCATTGCAATGTAGTTGCAAAATGACTTGCCTTGTGCGCTGGAGTTGTAATCCCCTTTGCATGCCATAGTATCCCACACATATGCACATGCTCAATTGCATATTTTATTCCTCTATATTCTGGGAGACGAAGAGACATATCCATAAATATTTGTTAGGGTTGGTGCAAACCGGGCCCATCAGATCCATAACTTGTATTACCTCCCATATTTCCTCTGTCCCCAGAACCACCAGATCCATTAGATCATGAGCCACTTGATCCTCCTAATCCCCCTTCTATAGAAGGAAATAGACTAGAGGATGCACTACCTTGTGTTCCAATAGTTATGCTAAACTAAACTCATACAGTCTGCAAAGTTGTGCTACTTCTAGATGTTACTCAAAAGTTACGCCCACCCACATTCTCGTGCTAATGATACACCAAAAAGATACCTCCGGTTGGACCTAAAAATAACACATACGATGATTATGTCACCATAGATGAATATGCTACCTGATTTACTCTTGAACTTGACTATAAATCAACTCTCTATGTCACTACTCTAATACACACACTAGCTTGCTTACTGATAACTTTCATAGAAACTAGAAAACCAAGTGCAAGGGCTAGGTCACCAAGAGGGATCAAACGTGCACCCATGGTCCATGTAGATTCAACCAATGCACTCTTATCTGAGGTTAAAGAGGGTTCCCTACCATGCTTTCCCAAATGGGGGAGTTATAGATACTTCAGCTCCACATCCTCTGCGTGAGCTTTAAATCCTTCATGAGCCATCTATCTCCTCAATTCCATTCATTACGCAACTTCACTCTACTTATTCAAATCCCTCTCACATACCTCATTAAACTTAATCCACCTTTATTATCTTTTTCTCTTTTGCCACTAGGTTCACCATATTTCACCACACTGCTCTCACCCCCATGTATGGTGGGGTTTAGCTAGTCATATGATGATTTTCCAAATCCAGGTCACCATCAAGATCTTCACCATTAAATGAATACCGCACAAATAAGATCCTCTAGGTTCACACAAAAACTGAAACTCAACAACTTATATACATGAATAAATATAAAATACGTACTCCATAATTTCTCTATTGAACACGAATCCACCAATTGTCTATAATGCGTGTCCAAGTCGAGATCTACATCATAAAAGTCTGGAATTATTTCTACGTCCAAACAAGTGTGCAAAACCTCCAATTTCTTTCAATGCGTAAGCAATTAGCACCCTACAAGTCTATAGGAAAGATAATAAAGAACGTTGCATACAACTTGTGATATAGGTTCTCTTCAAAGCATTGTGTGCATTAAATTTAAGTCTAGTGCTACATATGTGAGCACACTCTTCCTCCAAACTATCTAACTAATCCTCAATACTAGCCAAGGTCAATCGATATATCTTCATCATGCAAAATCTTGGAAAACAATGAAAAAAGAGGTCCATACAATAGAACCAAAATGTAGCCTAGATTTTATCACCAACAACCCAAGGCACGCCTACACATCACTCAGCTTGAACTAAATGCTCATCCAAAGTGCACGAGGGTACCAGGTCCCTCTTTATGGAAACTTGCTCAAGAAGTTAGCATGATAATGCAAATATTCCAAATCCATAATGAGATAATTAAGTATATTGCAAAGCATAAACTGGATCTAGATCTTAACAAATAAGTATGAGTAATCAAACAAGAATCAAGATTAAATTTAACATATAAATACCATTCATAGATGTGTTTACAATCAATATCTATCCGAAAGATCCATTATATTAAATACCTTTGCAAAACACAAAATTTTCATAAATAAATAAACAACAAAACTCTATTACAAAGTGATCCCTAAACATGCAAATCAATATATATATGTATGTATGTATATATATATATATATGTATGTATGTATGTGTATATGTATGTATGTATGTGTATGTGTATGTGTATATATATATATATATATATATATATATATATATATATATATATATATATATAGGGTAGTGAGGCTTGTTGAGTTGTGGATCTCAATTACTTTAGATTAGCATGCAATATGAAACTTACTAGAAAATACAATAACCGATATTGGTTATGGAGGGACCAACATCAGCCACCTATGACCGACATCAGTCAGGAAAGAAGGAATTAACATTGGTTAGGGATAACCGACGTCGATTACCTATGTGTGGGTGTTTTAATTAACTCATAGGAATTAGATCTATTTTTAGTATTAAAGCAGATCTATTGATTGTAATTACATGGCTAAGTGCCCTAAGTTTGTATACACCTATATAAGCATGAAATCTAGGGTTTAGAAGTAAGAATTAAGAACTTGAAAAAGTTGATGATTATTGTGAGAATAATTGTGAGAGAGAGAATTCTTGGTGAAGAAGCAAAAGCTTGAGAGTAAGACAATACTGTACATCAGAGGTGTGGAAGATTGTAAATATTCATTGTATATCTTGTGAAATCTTTGGATAATATATTGGCTTATTTCTTGGTGGACGTAGCCCACATTGGGTGAACCACGTTAAATTTGATGTTGATTTATATATCTTGTTTTGTGTATTTTTTTGGTAAAATATCCACTCGTTATTTGCATATATGCTTATATTTGATATATTATCTGACAACCGGTGTGCTAACCCCAAAAAATGGTATCAAAGCTTTGTTTGAGGGTTTTATGTGTTGACATATTTACCGACAAAGGGTTTTCTAATTGAGTGGGAGCTACAACAATGGCATAAGAAAATAAATACAAGGTAGAGAAGTTTGATGGCTGAAATTATCAATTATGGAAGATGTAGATTGAGGATTATCTCGTATCAAAGAAATTTGTATTTACCGTTGGATGAGAAGTCTAGACCTATGAAGATGATCGATAAATAATGGAAGATTCTTGTGAGAAAGGCTTTGGGATCTATAAGATTGAGCTTGACAAAGCATCCGTGGCTTCCAAATTTTACGAAACAAATTCTATGGTAGGGTTAATGAAGTCTCTTGCTTATTTATATGAAAAACCTAGTGCTTCAAAATAAAGTTTATTTGATGAAGAAACTATTTAGTTCTAAGATGCATGAAGGTGGATTTGCATCTTATCATTTTAATGATTTCCAATCTATTGTAAATAAGTTAAAATCGGTTGATATTTCATTTGATGATGAAGTGAAAGAAATTTTATTTTTATGTTCTTTACCTGATAGTTGGGATAATTTGGTAATGGCTATTAGTAATACAACATCTACTAATAATATTTTGAAGTTTGATGATGTGGTTAGTATAATCTTGAATGAAGAAATTCATAGGAAGAGTACAAAGGAATCGTCATCTGGGAATGCTTTGAATGTAGAAAATAGGGGCATGCAGAAGGAGAGATCCAAGAGTAAGAGTAATGGGAAATCAAATTCAAGGGATAACATATCTAAATCCATAGGTAAGGGAATTACTTGTTGGAAATGTGGAAATAAAGGACATGCAAAGAAATATTGTTGGTCAAAGGATAAAGAGAACCAACAACTAGACAAAGGTAAAGAAGAAAATCTTGTTGCAATCAGAGGTAATGCAAGATGCTCTTATTCTTTCTTTAGATAATATAATTGAATCATGGGTTTTAGATTCAGGAGCTTCTTTCCATGCAACCCCTAATAAGGGTTATTTCAGAAATTATGTCCAGGGAAATTTTGGGCATGTTTATTTGGGTGATGATGAACCTTGCAGTATTATTGGTAAAGGGGAAGTTCATCTAAAATTGTAGAATGGAAATACATGGGTATTAAAAGATGTGAGGCATGTGCCAAGCCTCGAAGGAATCTTATTTCTGCAGGCAACTAGGTGAAGTTGGTTACATGGTTACATTTACAAGAGACTCTTGGAAATTCACCAAGGGTGCTTTTGTTGTGGCAAGAGGTAATAAGGTAGGAACGTTATATTTATCTACTGTGTATCATCGATTCCTTTCCGCATTATATAATTCAGATTTAGATACATGTATGTGGCATAATTGGTTGGGCCATATGAGTAAAAAGGAATGCGAGATCTTAAAGGCTAAGGGTAAGTTATCAGATTTGAAATATTTAGATCTTTATTTTTGTGAGTAGTGTGTTTTTGGAAAGTAAAAGAGAGTGAGATTTATCAAAGTTGGGTAGCTAAAAGGAGTAGAAATTGGAGCTTATACACTCAGATGTGTGGGGACCAACTCAGGTAGCTTCTTATGGAGGATCCCAATATTATGTTACTTTCATTGATGATGCTACAAGAAAGGTATGGGTTTATTGTATTAAACACAAATATTATGTTTTTGAGACTTTTAAAAGATGAAAAGCCCTTGTTGAGAATGAATCAAATTCAAAGTTAAAGTTCCTTAGATCTAAAAATGGTGGTGAATATTGTAGCAAGGATTTCAATGATTATTGTTCAGTGAATGAGATACATAGAGAAAGAATGGTTCCAAGAACACCACATGAGAATGGTGTTGCAGAACAAATGAATAAGATAATCAAGGAATGTGCTAGAAGTATGAGGATACATTTTGGATTACCTTTGTAGTTTTGGGCAGAAGTAGTTGATGCAATGGTTTATTTGATTAATCGTGGGCCTTCAAGTTCACTAGATGGAGGAATACCATAGGAAACTTGGACCGCAAAAGTGGTAGATCTATCTTTCTTAAAGTTTTTGGTTCGAAGCTTTTGTGCATTTTGATAAGGAAAATAGGAAAAAGTTGGATGCAAAATCCAAGAGATGCAATTTCATTGGTTATGCATCCGGTGATTTTGGATGACATTTGGGATTTAGAGAATTATAAAATTATTAGGAGTCGATATTGAATGGAATGAAAAGAGAATGTACAGGGATCAAATTTTGGTACCCAAGGATGAACTAGTTGAGAATTTTATGAATGAAAATGAACTCTCAGATTTAAAAGTAATACCGACAGGTTACACAGTAACTAGTGTTGGTTGACCCCTGACCAACATCGGTCAATTGAACGGTATTGGTTATAGAAGATCCAAACTCGACATCGGTTAGTAGAACCGATGTTGGTTATAGGTGACCAGCGTCGGTCACTGACATATTTGGATACAAATGTCCAGGAGGTCCAGAATGAGCCTTCGGTACCCCAAACTCCTGTGAGAAGGTCACAAAGGGTAAGTAAACCTCCAAAAATATTTACACCTTCTCTATTTTATTTATTATTGACTGATAATGGTGAACTAAAAAGTTTTGAAGAAGCAATGTAGGATAAGACCCACGTCCAGTGGGAGCATGGCATGGATGAGGAGATGGACTCCTTGGAACAGAACCAAACTTGGGATTTATTAAAGTTACCAATAGGTAAGAGGAAATTACAAAAAAAAGTGGGTTTACAAGATCAAGGAATAAGAGGGTGGACAAAAAAGGTACAAGGAAAGGCTTGTAGTAAAGAGATTTACACAGAATGTAGGTATTGAATTTGGTGAAATATTTTCTCCTGTTGTAAAGATGAATTCTATTCGTACTGTGTTGAGTTTAGTTGCAGTAGAGGATTTGCATTTAGAGAAACTAGATGTGAAGATGGATTTCCTTCATGGTGATTTGGATGAAAATATTTATATGCAACAGTCACTTGGGTATGAAGTCAAGGGCAAGGAGAAATTAGTTTGCAGGTTGAAAAAGAGCCTATATGGGATCAAACAAGCTCCAAGGAAATGGTACATGAGAATTGATAGTTTTATGCATGAGCATGGTTACTTGAGATGTGAATATGACCATTGTGTTTATTTCAAGAAGCTTGAAAATGGGAGCTATATTATTTTGTTACTATATGTGGATGATATGATTATTGCAGGATCTAGTATGTAGGAAATTGGTGAGATTAAGGGAAAGCCATCTCAAACATTCTCTATGAAGGATTTAGGAGCTGCAAAAAGAATCCTTGGCATGCAAATACACAAAGACAAGAAGAACAAGAAATTGTATTAGCCCCAAGAGGATTATATCTATAGGGTGTTAGAAAGGTTTAAGATACAGAATACAAAAATTGTTAGTACACCTATGGCCGAACACTTTAAATTGAGAAAAAGATAAGTTTCATTCATCACATGACGAGGTAAAATACATGAAATGAGTTCCATATGCTTCACCAATTAGGAGTCTCATGTATGTTATGGTTTGTACTAGACCGGACATTACACAAGAAGTGGGAGTTATGAGTAGATATATGTACAATCCAGGTAAAGAGAATTGGAAAGCAATCCAATAGATACTCGAGGTATTTGAAAGGGACATATAGCATGCTGTTATGCTATGGAGTTTCATATATTTCATTATGTGGATATGTTTATTTGGATATGGTGGAGATCTGGATGGTAGGAGGAGCATTACTTTGGATATATTTTCATAGTAGGTGGGATGACAGTTAGCTAGATTTCAAGATTGTAGAAGGTTTTGGATTTGTCTACTACAGAGGCAGAGTATGTTGTAGCTATAGAGGCTAGCAAGGAGATGATATGGATGAGTAGGTTCATGAAAGAGTTGGGAAAGGAGAAAGATTATTGTAAATTGTTCAATGATAGTCATAGTGAAATTCATTTGGCAAAGAACTTAGTGTTTCATTCAAGAATGAAACATATTTAGTTGAGGTATCACTTTATATGACAGGTATTGGAGGATGGGAAATTGAATCTAGAAAATATTCATACGAGTGAGAACCCTGTAGATATGCTAACAAATCCATTAGCAAAGGAGAAGTTGAAGCTACACTCCATTTTTGTTGGCCTTTGATTTTGAGACTTGAAGAGGAAAAAAAAAAAAGCTAAGGAAGTATCCAAGAATGACACTATATAGGTATGGTGGTGTAATTAATCTCCACGTGGGATATTTTTTTGAGTTATGGAGCTCAATTAATTAGGATTAGCATGAAATATGAAACTTGCTAGAAAATATAGTAACCAAAAGCATTGGTTAGGCAAGGAGGAACCTACATTGATTAGGGCTAGCGACGTTGGTGACCTATGTGTGGGTGTTTTAATTAACTCATGGGAATTAGATCTATTTTTAGTATTAAAGTAGATCTATTGATTGTAATTGCATGGATAAGTTCCCTAAGTTTGTATATGCCTATATAAGCATGAAAGATAGGGTTTAGAAGTAATAATTAAGAATAACTTACAAAAGTTGATGATTATTGTGAGAATAATTATGAGAGAGAGAATTCTTGGTGAAGAAGCAAAAGCTTGAGAGTAAGAAAGTATTGTACATCTAAGAGGTGTGGAAGATTGTAAATCTTCATTGTATATCTTATGAAAGCTTTGGATAATAGATTTTCTTGTTTCTTGGTGGACATAGCCCACACTGGGTGAACCACGTTAAATATGGTGTTGATTTATATCTCTTATTTTGTGTATTTCTTCTGGTAGAATATCTAATTTTATTTGCATGTATGCTTAGATTTGATATATTATCTGTACAACCAGTGTGCTAACCCCAACAAGGACTTTCCCTTCACCGCCTAAACACCTTCAAAAATAGATGCGCATGATAAGAATAACCATGCACCTTTACATGTCAAATACAAAAGCATGCAAGCTCGTTATTAATAGATTATCTAATAATACAACAACAATATAATCCTATTAATAGCTCAAAACTATGTATGATGCTCGATCTTCCACTCGTCCAAAATAGCCTTTACGTGTTCTTCAAGTCTTCTACAAAATGTGCTCTACACTCCATGTCCAAAATTAGCCTCATCTTTGTAAAACTACTAAGTCCTAATTTCCTATTTTTCAAGGAATGCCCCGTTTCACAATAGTTCCACGTGTATGTATGCGTCCTATTCCCACGTGCCCAATCTTATGTGATGTCCATACTTAGGTTGTATTTCACCACCAAACACCTTTCATCACTTAACATGTCACTTTATGTGTTAACAACTCACAACTTAAACCGACCCTCCCCATGATCAACATGACCGATGTCACACTTGGGAGGGTTCGATGCACCTTTCATTGCTTCACTCGGAATGATTCGTTCCTTTGTTAGGGGCTAGGAGGAATACCTCGTAGAATGTCGAGATGGTGTGCACATACCGTAGAGAAAGATCAAAGTTGATTGCGAAGAACTCCTTTTTGTCTTGGAAGGACTACCGCAAATAAGAACACAAGACCACAAGATTTTGATTAGACAATAAATGAGGAAACTCGCCTTGGGCCCTGTGAAATATAAAACTTCCTTTCGAAGGTGGTCGGTTTCCCGCTAATATGAATTAACACAAAAATACCGTAAAATATCAATTAAGTTGCTTCGTTGAACCGGGTAGGGGAAATAGTTTTCTGGTTTTGATCGGAGGAACCGATGCTGTTACATCGATAACCGATGCCGATACGATAACCGATACCGTGGGTTCTAGGATCTCGTAGGTTAGTTGCTTTGTGGGGTAGTTGTGTTGTTTGTAAGGTCAGTATATAGGTGGTATTAGGAAATAAGGTGATGAGAGGTAGATGAATGATAGTTAGATGCAATGACACGTTGGGTAGTGGATCCAAGAATGGATTTAGGAGGACCGTGATTCAAAGAGCATAAGAAATGTTATAACAGAGGACATGCAAGATGTGACTTAACTGGTTTTGACAAAGATGCAAGTTGATCTCCTTTGTCAAACACTTCTGGGTTTCTTCACTCGCCTCTCGCTCGGTCAAGTGAAGATCTGGACTCGCTTTTTCACTCCCAATGATCTCTCGTTGATTCAAAATCCTTTCCTTTGATCCAAAAATGAATTTTCGATCCTTTGTTTTTGGTTTGGGAGGCCATTTACAGTGGAGCCGATGGCGGTTACGTAACCGACGGCGGTCGAGCAGAACCGCATCGGTAAGGAAAAAGTAGGCTATTTTTAGTAAAATAGCCCACCTTCCCGCTTTTCTCCCGAGAGACTCGGGCCACAAGGGCTTGGTCAAGTGGCTAGAAGGTCGGTTTTGGGTGCGAGTAAGGAGGCATTAGTTATGGATGTGAGTCTAGACCAAGTCATAGGTCTTAATTAGTTAGTTTAGGTTAGGGCTAGGTCATGATGAGGTGGCAAAATGAGGGTAAGGTGTAAGGTGATGGTGGATTTATCAATTACAAGGTAATTAATAAATAATTGTGTAAGGTTTAGGTAATGAGGTTAGGTTGCGAAATGGGATGCGGGTCACAAGGGGTCGTAAGACACGAATTTGGTGTCTACATTAGCCCCTTATTGTCGTGTAGCTTGTTTTGTAAAGCTGCGCAGACAATAATATGAAGTGGTTTCTCCTGTTAAGGATATAGGTAATCCCCCTCAAATCTAGCACAGATTGAGCGAAGGGGAAATCAGGGATAGGGTTGATAAAGGGTAAATGGGGTAGAGGGGATGGTAAGATGGTGGGGTAGGTCCAAGGAAGCAGACGCATGGTAAAATGCAATAGTACGACTAGGGTACATGATTTGACGAGCAAACCAGCAGTGCATAGGCAAAGGTCGATAGTTTATCCAAACAAGGGTGATATAATCCTGGTATCCAAGGCATAGGAAGTAGCTCCAGGGTATATAATAGGTAAGGTACAGGAACGTTTAGGCGTGTTCGGCAGTACCAAATGGTTGGTTTGGTTGAGATAAACGTCACGGTCTAGGTCTAGGCAAAGTTGGTCGACAGATCAAGTCAAGGACCCTAATCATGCTAAAACACGAACAGGTGAGCTCGATGGAACAAAAAGCTACATGATGGGTGGATAAAATAAAATGTTGATGTGGGTATGGTATGAAGTGATATGGCCTGGGTCGGGCCAAATGGTCAGGGGGCCTGGGTCGGGCCGATGGGTAGGGTAAGGCCTTGGGTCGGGCCGGATGGTGAGGGTGAGGCCTCGGGCCAAATGGGTAGGCCGAGGCCTTGGTCGGGCCGGTTGACAGGTTGAGGCCTGGGTCGGGCCAAATAGGTAGGCCGAGGCCTGGGTCGGGCCAAATGGGTAGGTTGAGGCCTTGGGTCGGGCCAAACAGGTAGGCGAGGCCTTGGGTCGGGCCAAATGGGTAGGCGAGGCCTTGGGTCGGGCCAAATAGGTAGGCGAGGCCTTGGGTCGGGCCAAATAGGTAGGTTGAGGCCTCGGGTCGGGCCGAATAGGTAGGCCGAGGCCTTGGGTCGGGCCGAATAGGTAGGTTGAGGCCTTGGGTCGGGCAAATAGGTAGGCCTTGAGGCCTGGGTCGGGCCGAATAGGTAGGTTGAGGCCTTGGGTCGGGCCGAATAGGTAAACAAATGGTGGGCCATATGGTAATAGGATATAGGTGAGGTGGTTAAAAAGGGGCAGATGGTAAATGGAAGGGCAAAAATGCCGTTAGTATGAGAGGATTGTCATCGCGTCGTGACTTTGATTTTGAAAACTAAATTGACATGTCGATGCTGAGACCATATATGAGGATTGGAGGTTTATGAGGTGAGATTCTCAGCTCCCCAAACTGGAAGTGACCTCCGTTTAAGGTCCCGAAGAAGGTAAAGTTGCTGATCATCAGGGGTAATGGACGAGAACGACAGAGGCCTATAGATTATGGTGGGTAGCAGAGCCGCAAGGTGTACGTGATCATCCCGACATAGCAGTGATTACAAAGAGAGAGGGATCATCTGGCGTTTGGTTCAAGCACTCCAAACACAGTGAATGAGACAAGAGGATTGTTAGTGGTCATGAGTCACAGTGGAGAGACTAGAGGCTGGAGTCCTCCATGCGAGAGGGCGTATTCATATGTTACAGGAGAGATTGGAAGATCAGTGGGCGGTACCAATAGCCGTGGTACCATTGAGGACAGAGAGGCCTGGCGAGAGGGGTCGACGATCACGATCATCGCCTAGTTTGGGATGAGGCGTGAGGGTCTAAATAAATGTTAGCAAGGTATAAGAATAAATAAGAGTACCGACCTGCGTGTCGATGATAGAGAAGATGTATTTGTTTAACATCTAAATAAAACGAGATATGTATGTTGATTTGAGTTATAATAATAAGAATGTTTTCGTTTTGACTTTCAGTGTTTTGAAAAAGGATAAAGAGGAATGTGATTAAATAGAAATACACAAAAATATTTATATTTACCACACATGATAGGTTATGGTAGGGGATGGTCGAGCTAACCTGGGAGACCCCATGTCTCCGAAGTGCGCCTACATAGCCCATCGCACAAAGCAAGGAGGGGCCTCAGATCGATGTAGTTCTCCTTAGGATCGGGAGAGGTGAATTCAGTGCAATTTGGTACGGTTTAGGCAATTGGTTGGTTGGTAAGAATATTGATATTAATATTGGTAAGGTAAGGTTGTTGGTGTCTGGTAATGAATTGGTGATGTTGTAAAAAAGGAAGCGAAAGTTAGCCTACCCAAGTAGTAGGGAACCATGTCCCGATTAAGATCAACACACAATCCTAGATGCGAGGCAAAGTGGAAAGAGTGCTCCGTAGGTGAAAAGAGCTAAACAAACCACCAAACGTAGAACGAGCTGAAGCCCTAGGTACCGTGCATAGACGAGAAGTCCATAGGTGAAAAGAGTTGTATGATCACAATATATCGGGTGTACGTCATGTCCCTTGAGTTGAAACAAATGGTGAGGTGAGGTGGATGATATAGCTGAGGTACAGAGAATTTATTACAAAGTGAGTGTTCTGACGAAAGAGAACCTACCCTAAATAGACAAGTCCATGACCCAAAAAGTTCTTTTTGAATGAGGCTTTTATTTTACTGAATATAGACTGATCGATGCGGGAAGTCTACAAGGGATATTGATTGTGCTATTCTTGAGGTCTTCACGAAGCTGATCAATGCGAGAAGCTTCGATAAAGGTCGATCGTGTATAGTCTGTCCTTCGAGGGAGCAGTCTATTTATAGTAGCAGATATGATTTTAGTGCATAGCTGTCCTTCGGGGGAGCAGTCTATATAGAATAGCAACAATAATTTGGCATATAGCTGTCCTTCGAGGGAACAGTCTATATATAATTTAGATAGCTAGATGTTCTTTTGGCGTGAAGCATCTAGTTTGGTAGGAAGTTTGACTCAAGAAAATCCCATAAGAATACGGCCTATTTGAAAACTTTGAAGTCATGGACTAGACTAAAAAGGGGAAGGCATCGTTTAGGTGAGGTGAGAATCAAACTATGTGAGCTTGATTTTTATTATGAGGTGTAGGAAACGAAGTGCATGTGGTGGTATGTGAGCTCAAGGGACGAGCGGCAGGTAGATAAGAAGTGATATAACACTAAATTCAACATAGTAGAATGGTCGAAGATGCAAGGCATTAGGGGTTGTGCTCAGCTTACCATTAAGCGAAGCTAAACGATAAGTGCCTGATCCATAGGTGTGAGTGATTATGTAAGGCCCAATCCAATTGGGAGCAAATTTTCCACGTTTGCTCTTTTCTAGTTTGGTGACATGTTGATTCTCTTTGAGGACAAGATCACCAACCTTAAAGGTACGCTCATGAAGTCGCTTATCATAAGCACGTTTGATGCATTTTTGATAGATTTGAAGGTGATCAAGAGCTGTAAGACGACGTTCGTCAAGAAGCTCCAATTGGGCTAACCGCTCTTGGCGGAAATCATCATTGGTGAGAATATCCTCAAGAGATATTCTAAGGGAGGGTATTTGTATTTCGAGAGGCAAAACAGCCTCGGTACCATATACCAAAGAAAAAGGTGTGGCATTAGTAGAGGTACGAATGCTAGTACGATAAGCCCAAAGGGCAAAGGGAATGTGATCGTGCCAATTTCTTCCGGATTCATTGACAACTTTCATGAGGATTTTGGTTAGGGTTTTATTAGAAGATTCAGCCTGACCATTGGCCTGCGTGGATAGTAAGGCGATGAGAAACTAAGTTTGATACCAAAGTTGTCACAAAGGTCTTCAGAACAACTTGTTTTTAAAAGATTTACCATTATCTGTTATTAGGCGATGAGGAATACCAAAACGACAGATAATGTGATGGTTAATGAATTCGACAATTTTTTCCTTTTTAGTTGAAATGAGTGGAATAGCCTCCACCCATTTTGTGTAATATTCGGTGGCTGTGATTATCCATCGGTGACGTTGTGAAGAGGATGGGTGAATCTCACCTATAAGGTCTAAACCCCATTGTGAGAAAGGCCAAAGATCTCGTGCGACCTGCAGCGGATGGCTAGGAGTATGTTGAAGGTTAGCATGTTGTTGACACATAACACAACGCTTAACATATTCGTAGCAATCGTTATTGAGAGTAGGCCAATAATAACCAAGGCGAAGGATTCGTTTGGCCATGGCAAGGCCACTAAAATGTCCACCACAAATACCGTCATGGACTTGTTGGATGGTATGGGTGATCTCCGCACCGGTGAGACATCGAAGGAGGATGCCATCAAAGCCACGTTTATAAAGGAGTCCCCCCATAACTACATAACGAGAAACGCGTTTAAGAAAAGCACGCTTACCAAGACTAGTAAGGTCGAAGGAGAACAGAGGTTGTAAGGTAGTCATGGAATTGGTGATACCAAGTGTATCCGCGTGAGTTAGCGCACACGTATTTATCGTACAAACAACCGGGCTGAATAAGATGGGGCAAAGAGTTGTTGGACCAAGACAAAAATGTCAGAGTCAGTTGATGAGGCTAGAATTTGTGAGGCTAAGCAAGCCATAGTATCCGCAAATTTGTTAGTAGAGCGTGGAATGGTTTGGATAGAATAGTGAGTAAATAAGGCTAGAAGCGAATCCACGTAGTGTTTGTATTTTTGAAGTTCCTCATTTTTGCATTGGTAGATGCCCATAACTTGATTGACTACCAATTGAGAGTCGCCAAAAATATTGATAGATTTGATACCTAAGTGCAGCGCAACCTGGAGACCCAGAACAAGGGCCTCGTATTCCACTGTATTATTAGTGCAAGGGAAATCGAGTCGGAATGAAAGAGGCATAGGCTCAAGGCCAAGAGGAATGAGAACAACGCCAGCTCCTCCACCGCGCTGGCATTTAGATCCATCAAGAAGAGGGTCATTTGATACGACTCTTCCCGAGTGAAAGAGTGGCGATGAGTTCGTTGGGAATATAAAATTGGTAAATTGCTCCCTGTAAAGGGGCTTCCGCAAGTTGGTCTGCGATGGTTTGTCCTTTGATTGATTTCTGGTGGACGAACTCAAGGTCGAGGTCGGCGAGGAGCATGAGCCATCGGGCGATGCGTTGGTTTAGATGAGGTTTGGCATACATGTAATGGATGGGGTCCGTGTTGGTGATGACGAAAGTTTTGTGATTCAGAAGGTAGTGTCGGAGCTTGGTAGCCACGAATGATAGGGCTAGGCACAACTTTTCTACATGTGTATACCTAGTCTCATAATCCACCAAAGTACGACTTATATAATAAACGGCTTGTTCTCGATTTTCGTAGTCATGATGCAAGCATGGCCCCTACAAAGCCGTGGTCAGGGGCGGAAAGGTAAAGGTAGAAAGGGCGGTCGTCTTGAGGTGGGATAAGCACGGTGGTGCAAGAGATAAGTTTTGAGAGCTTCAAAGGCTTGGTGGCACTCTTCACTCCATGAAACTCAATGTCCTTTTTAAGGAGGTGATGGAAAGGTTGACATCGATCCGAGAGAGGAGATGAAACGTCGATAGATCAGAAGCTTACCTGTAAGCTACGCAATTGTTTGAGATTAGTAGGTGGGGGCATTTCTATGATAGCTTTGACTTTAGATGGATCGACCTCGATGCCACGCAAAGAGACGATAAAACCAAGAAGCTTTCCAAAGGACACCAAAGACACATTTCTTTGGTCAAGACGGATAGAATATTGTAACAAAGCGGTCAAAAATAATGGTTAAAACATCGAGATGTTCATCGCGATGTTTAGACTTGCCAAGAAGATCGTCGACGTAATCTTCAAGGATAGTGTGCATAATGTCATGAAAATGTAGGTCATAGCCCGCTGATAGGTGGCACCAAAGATTCTTAAGGCCGAATGGCATTACACGGTAATGTAAGGTTCCCAAGGAGTTATGAAGGTAGTTTTGTGTTGATCGCTAGGGCAACCAAAATTTGGTCAGATCCCGAAAAGCCATCCATGAGAGAGAGCATCTCATGACTCGCAGTGAGATCAACAAGTTGATCAATGCTAGGTAGGGGAAGTCATCCTTAGGGCAAGCGAGGTTAAGATCCCGGAAATCCGTGCATATCCGAAGTCCCCCGCCGCTTTAGTGACAGTACGATGTTAGAAATCCATGAGGATAGTCAATAGGCAAGATGAAGGAAACAGTAAAGGAGTCGTTGAGCTCCTCTTTGACCAAGAGGGCAATGCGTGGATGCATTTTTTCAGCTTTTGTTTAATTGGCTTGGAATCGGGTTTAGAGTGATGTTATGGGCAATGTAGGATCAATTCCCGCATGTCACGAGGACCAAGCGAAAGCTTGGGTCAGCAGCACGGAGGAAAGTAGTAAAGGCGACTTGTTCGATGCGTTAAGGGATTGTCCGATCTTCACAATGTGAGGATCCTCCTCCGTGTGGATGTTGATTTTATAGTAGATTGCTCAAAGCATGGTTTGGGTTTCATGGATGGTAAGGCTCGTGAATATAAGAATCATCCGCGCCAAGGTAAGTGAGGATGGAGTCATCATCCTGACACTCAACAACATTAATCAAAGGCGAATCCTCTTCGATCATGTCTGGATACAGAAGGGGAAGAGAAGATGGGTCCTCATTATCGCGCTGATAAGTGAGAGGACCTATGAAGATAGCATTTATGAAAAAAAAAGTTAGGAGGGATAGATTCAGGTCTATAGATTCTCGTGGGTGATGATGGCAAAGTGGGTGATGATGGTTTGGTAGGGGTGACGCTGCCTTCTTCCGTAATCACAACCGACACGAGGTGTCTCCCGTGTAGGTGTTTCAGAAAACCGAGACCACCGCGATCATTATGTTTTGCGTGTGGTGATGGGGATGAGCGTATGTCGGCCTTGTTCATAAAGACCAAAACCAAAGCCTTTCCAAGACAAATGAGTCAAGAAGGTGAGGGCGAAGCGACGATTTGTCAGGTATTGAAAATCAGATTGGAAAGGAACCACACCAAGAGGAGGCTCAGGGGCAACGGAAGATGCGTCGACACCCCCATACGTTAGGTTAGTGCGGCAGTGAGGTGGTCCGTAGGAGATTACTTCCCCCACACGACGGTCATAGTTAGGATGGGCATGTACCTGTCCGTACTCCTGTGGGGTATGGAAAGAACTAACGTTATATAGGCGATACTCCCCCAGCGTAAGGCGCTGAAAAACATCTACTAAGGGGTCAGGTGGGATGTTAGCAAGGGAAGGGAAGTGGTTTTTATGACGGTGGTTTCATTAGTCAAGGCGAGGTGCGATTGAGGTACATGGTTGAGGCATAGTTCAAGAAGATGGTTGGGTTGAATGAACGGGTGTCTTGATTGGTACCAAGACATCATTTGGGCGGTATAACATATGCAGGTTTTAAAGGGGGAGGATCAGCTTTTACGGTGTAGGACTTCCCTCGTACTCAAATTTTATGCATCTATGTAAGGTTGAGGGAACGCATCCCATGGCCCTGATCCAAGGACGACCCAAAGAATATATTATATCGAACTCTCCTCAAGGACATAGAAGAGTTCGGGTAAAGTACGTGGTCCTACCCGAATGTTGAGGATCACGGTGCCTAAGGTAGAGGTAATATAATATTGAATGACCGCAACATGATGGGGTTGGCACACATGTAGCTGAAGGGATATTCATTTGTTGAAAAGCTTTTCAAGAGATGATGTTTAGGCTAAGCACCCCGCCAATCATAACACGACGCATACACGAATGTCCTGACGTAAGTTCGAGATGAACAGGTAGGAGTCAGGATCTTCTGTACCAAAATCGACAATTTCATCTTCAGAGAAACTGACTGCAGCAGCTTGTGGTACAGAGACAGAAGTGGTTGGGGTGGTGGGTTGTTTGGTGAGAGAGGCAACGTGATTGGGTGTTAGAATGGAGGCAACAGTAGTGGCTTCATTAGGTAAGACCTCGATCCTCAAGAATTTCAACGAGAGCTTGTCGATGAGATTCAAGTCCAATGAGATCATATAGTGTCATTTTGACGGGTGATTGGTGAAGCTGTTTGATCATGGCTCGATGGGCAACTCCATTAGAGATGGGGTAAGCGGGTCCACGAATAACCACTTTGGGTGGTGGTGCAATCGGGATGCTAGACGGAGAAAGAGAGGACGCAGTGTGCTTTCGCTTTCGCTTTCATTGTTTTTCTCGCGCTCGAGTAGCAACACTAATCATATTAATCTCGTAAACCTGAGATGAGGAAGATGGTTGGGATAAATTATGGTCTTCAAGAGGTGGGGTTGTAATAATGATAGATCGTGGTGAGGCGGGGATAGATGGTATAGGAGAGGGAATTGAAGCTAAAGGTCTCTCCCTTCGTAAGTTGTCTTTCTTAACCTTTCTATCTGGGAGAGGTGACTGACGAAGGATGGTTTTTAAAGCTTTGCATCCCTCCACATCATGTCCTGGTGTGCGGTGATAAGCGCAGATCTTAGACTCATCATAACCTATAGGTCGAGGTTTAGACGGGTCATAAGGTCTAAGTGGGGGTAGGGAAATGGTCGCATTATCTACTAACATAGCAAGGATTTTGGCGTAAGATCCTTTGAGTGGGTCAAAATCAGAAGAGGATGAGGGTATTGATTGCATGTGGGTTTTGGTAATGTTTGGGCGTGGTTAGTTCGTATGGGTGGTGGTTTAACCGAGGGGTGTTGATATGTGTTTTTCACTAAACGTGGTTTCTTTCAAGCGCAGAGCTACGTCTGGCTGGTTAGATGATGAGGCTACAGATGACATGGTAATGGAAACAACCACTGAGAAAGGGGAGTGACAGAAAATAAATCCTTTGATGATGGAGTTTGTTTAGGGTTGATGGGTGGACAGATACGTGGGGTGATAATGTTGATATACCCTTTCGATCCCCGTATGGGTGCAGATAGGCGAGATCGCTTTTGAAGAAAACGCAGGAGGTATGATATATTGGTGCAAGGTGGAAGGATGAGGTCCTAATATGGAAGGTAGGTATGACGATGATGGTTTTGATTGTGATAGAGGCACGGGTTGAGTGTGTCTCCTAGGTGGGGCGGCTTTATTCTGGACAAATCTAGTCGCTTAGCGGGTGTGTTAGACTCGGGTATGGGTAAGGTCCCAAGCGTAGGGGAAGATTTGGCTAAGTTAATAGAAGTGGACGAGGCATTTGGTAGAGGTGAGGGGGTGAAGGTGAGAACATGGGCATTTTAAGCTTCGTAAACACTTCGGGTATATGGTGGAGTTCTCAGATCGGTCATTTGCATTTGAGTAGAATATGGCGTACTCAAACGCTCCCATAGGATTTGTCTATCCTCCGGAGAATGACAAATCTTCGTGCTTGAATTGTAAATTTGGTACTAAGAAAGGTGGGTTGTGATTCCACCATCGTGGGTGTGATATGTTGAGTAGATGAGGTATCGTATCAATAGATGTTAAGAGGTCAACCGGTCGTTGAAAAGATTTAGGCGATGAAGAACTAATAGGTAAAGGGCGTGTTCGAGAGGATCCGTCATGGTTAAAGAATTTGGTGATGTCGGTGCAAGAGATTTCTCATCTAAGGATGTCAAAAGGAGTGGCGTGACCTTCCTCTTGTGCAACAAGAGTGGTAGAAGGGGAAGTCCTGGGAAATAGATAGATTAGATAACATCCGCTCGCAGCTTGTAGAGGGATGTGGTATAAGCTGCACTCATCGATGGGAAGAGGAGTCTCGGGGCGCTTAACTCCCTTATGGGTAAAGGAATGATTTCGCTTTGGTTCGATGGTGGTAAAGGAGGTTCGGCCCGTGTTAGTGAAGAGGCTTGATTCAAAATTTTCTCGATAGAGGCTTTGGGTCGGGTATCAAAGATCGCATGGATCTCATGAACACTCTCTTCGGCTAAGATATCCCGGTTTGTGTTATCGCTGGAAGAGTGATTCGGGAATGGTTTGTTGAAGATTTTCAAATTTCGTGGCAGGGCATTAGGATTATCGAGGGTTATATCCCATGCATCAACCATTTCCTCGCACTATGTTTTTCAACATCTTGCAGCTTCTCATGACCGTGTCCCTTCACGCGTGGAAGTTAGGTAAGTCATTTTCTTTGTACCAGGAAGGTATGGCGCGAGTGGAATCAAACCCGGAATGAGGTTTAACAGGAGGTAATGTAATGGCTCCTGCTTTGAGCAATTTTTCCAATATCACACCATATGTTTCTCCCAAGGGAGTGTAGTTGATGGGCTCGGCTTTGTACTTATAGGTGGTTTTTGGTGGGGCATTAGACGGTGTTTGAGATTTAACCATCACCGCGTGGACAGCTCCTTTTGATTTAGAAGAAGTGGACGCGTGAGGAGTGGTGGTATTTGGTTTATTGGTAGAATCAGGAGTTCGGAAATTGGGGTTTTTGTTACGCAACCGCAATTTCTCTTCCTCTAAGGCTCGAATCTCTAGTTTTCGAGCCATAGTAAAGGCTTCATCGAATGTACGGAAAGTTTGAATTTGGAGAGTAGGAGAAATGTGCTTAGCACATGCCCGCGTGAAAAGTTCGATAAGTTCAGTCTGAGGCAAGGCATATGTAAGTTGGTTGATAAGGCCACGCCATCGTCCGACGAAATCTGCGATAGATTCGTCTTCGAATTGTCGAATGGCATAAAGGTCGGTGATGGATACTTTCTTAGCAATGTTAATGGAGAAGTGATCCAAGAAAGATTGGGCTAGTTGGTTAAAAGAGAAGATTGAGTGCTGGGTTAAAGCACTGTACCACTCCAAGGCAGGTCCTGATAAGGACATGGGAAAGGTGCGGAGTAACAAGGCATCATCATGGGCAATCAAATAACAAGCATGTCTAAATGATCGCAAGTGTTGTTGAGGATCCTCTTTACTATTAAAACGAGTAAATTTTGGCAACTCCCATTGAGGAGGATATGAATGAAGGGGGACAGAAGGGTGAATGGGCTCCCGACAAACTTGCTCGTATGTCAAGGCGCTACGACTTCCCAAACGTAAGCCTCCGATTTTGCATTTTGTCCATCATTTGTTTGATGAAATCTGTGGTGGATGAGATGATGATGTGGTGGTTGTGGTAAATGGAGGCAAATTGGGCCAAGGACCACCCAGACAATGGTGGAGTTAAGTGTTGATAAGGTATGGAGGATGAATATGTTGAGGTGACAGAATAGGGATGTCCCATATAAGGTGTTGAGGTTACTGGATACGTGTATGGGAATGAGAAGGTAGGCGGAGCTTGAGAAGGAAAGCTCGTGTGGATAGGTGGCAGAGAGCAAGTCATGAATGGAGTAGTCTGCAAGAGAGATGAGGTAGGGGCAGTTAGTGGTAATGATATGTGGGGTCCAAGATTAGCCAAAGAAAAGCCAATCTGAGTCGTATGAACCTCTGAAGCCGTCGGATTGGGAGACGGGGCTAGAGATGCAGGAAGCAAGGCGGTGTTATCAGGCGGAGTGGGAGCTAAATGAGCAGCTATACTAATAGGCATACCCACAAGGAGCTGACCATCGAAGTGCATACGGTCGTGGGTATGGGACAAATAGTATTGACAAACACTAGAATTAGCATCCGTAAACTTGGCAAAGTCCTTATCTCCACAGAATTTGGGGGATCTCACCGTGTATCGTAGGATTCCCACGTAATGTGAAGGGGGTGATTCAGTAAAGAAACAGAGCAAGCATGTGAAACCATGGCGGCGGAAGCTTGCTTTCGAGTGATAACAACCATGGACAGAGTTCACATGAGGGTTTCAATCTATCGAATAGAAACAAACCTTAGAATGGTAAAATTGGTAGGTGTTGGTTTGTGTCGGAATCGAAAAGAGATTAACCGATATCGGTTCAAGAACCGATGTCGGTTACACTATAGCCGACGCCGGTCGTAACCGATGTCGGTGTAAGAAGTCCTGGGCTAACAAGATATAAAAAGGCTGCTAATTTGATTTTTAACAACGTTTAGTATACTTGTCCAATTATTGATCACGTAAGACAGAGTATGAGAAAGAAAGTAGGAACTAAAAACAAGCAAGATGCACACACAAATCCGTAGATTAACCCTAGGGTTAATTTTAATTATCGTGGGCTTATGCCTTTAGACGTAGAATGATGTCGAATCCTAAACAAGAGACTTAGGGAAATGTCAAGTTGTTTTGGCTTATAAGGTTACCTCAATCCAAGTGAGGAATACCGCGGAAAAAGGGGGATGTTTGAGTGTTGTGTTAATTGTGAAGTGATTCGGTATGTGTTGTGCAAGTTGAATGTAAGATTAATTTCCGTCAATACCGTGGATATCACCCCCACGTGTACGAATTGCTACTTAATCTACGTTCACTAGAATTGAAAAACAACAAGGTGAATGCAATGCACGTTTTAAACCCAAATCAAAAATTATGTTCGATGAAGCAAGAGAGATGACTTTTACTAATGCGAAACTAGGAAAGCAAGACAATTTCTTTACGAAATATATAACAAAAGCAAAAGAATGTTAAAGTATGCTTCCTAAAATGAAAATAAGCAAGAGAAAAGAAACCCAAGATGGGTCCCACCAGCGTGCCAAAATGTTTCACTTAATGATTCGCCTTTTAGAAAATGAGATAAGGTTAGGGGCTAGGAGGAATACCCGTAGAATGTCGAGATGGTGTGCGCGCATCGTAGAGAAAGATCAGCTGATGCGAAGAACTCCTTTTTGTCTTGGAAGGACTACTGCAAATAAGAACACAAGACCACAAGATTTTGATTAGACAATAAATGAGGAAACGCCTTGGGCCTGTGAAATATAAAACTTCCTTTCAAGGTGGTCATTTCCTCGCTAATATGAATTAACACAAAAGACGTAAAATATCAATTAAGTTGCTTCGTTGAACCGGGTAGGGAAAGGCTAGTTTTCTCGGTTTTGATCGAGGAACCGATGCTTGCATCGATAACCGATGCCGGTTACTGATAACCGATACCGGTGGGTTCTAGGATCTATAGGTTAGTTGCTTTGTGGGGTAGTTGTGTTGTTTGTAAGGCTGTATATAGGTGGTATTAGGAAATAAGGTGATGAGAGGTAGATGAATGATAGTTAGATGCAATGACACGTTGGGTAGTGGATCCAAGAATGGATTTAGGAGGACTGTGATTCAAAGAGCATAAGAAATGTTATAACAGAGGACATGCAAGATGTGACTTACTGGTTTTGACAAAGATGCAAGTTGATCTCCTTTGCTGTAAACACTTCTGGTTTCTTCACTCGTCTCTGCTCGGTCAAGTGAAGATCTGGACTCTGTTTTTCGCTCCCAATGATCTCTGTTGATTCAAAAATCCTTTCCTTTGATCCAAAAATGAATTTTCGATCCTTTGTTTTTGGTTTGGGGAGGCCATTTACAGGGAACCGATGGCGGTTACGTAACCGACGGCGGTCGAGTAGGAACCGGCATCGGTAAGGAAAAAGTAGGCTATTTTTAGTAAAATAGCCCACCTTCCCCGCTTTCTCCCGAGAGATCAGCCATGGGCTTGGTCAAGTGGCTAGAAGGTCGGTTTTAAAAGTAGTAAGGAGGCATTAGTTATGGATGTGAGTCTAGACCAAGTCATAGGTCTTAATTAGGTTAGTTTAGGGTTAGGGCTAGGTCATGATGAGGTGGCAAAATGAGGTGGCAGGTGTAAGGTGATGGTGGATTTATCAATTACAAGGTAATTAATAAATAATTGTGTAAGGTTTAGGTAATGAGGTTAGGTTACGAACGTCACTTTCCATTCATAACTTGTCACATAGGTCTTATTTTCAACTCACCTCACCCAACAAGTTTGTCACCCTTCTAATGATGAATTCCCCCATGCTGCATTTTCTTCAACTTGATACACCTTTTACCTCATACCAGACATGGTAAGGTGCAAGAGAGCCTCACGGACCCATTTAGTAAGTCCCAACTCACCCTCAATATGGGTTAAGGAGAAGGTGTTAAAAGTGAGTCCGGAAGTGGGTTTCCTTATGGTTAATTTTTAAATTTTTAAATCATCCTTAGCCATTTTTGGAAATAAATTTTGAATCTATTTTCCCTCTATTGCTACTATGACTAGGCCATGTCAAATTTGGAAACCCCATGCCCATAACACACTTTTGTTCATATTTCACAAACCTTTGCTCTTTCTTCCATGAGATTTGAATCAAGCTTCCCCTGCATGAATGCCTTTGGGATGAATGTTTGAGTGACCTCATTGATGACCTCCTCCAATTTTTATGGTCATCTGAAACTTTCAGCCATGAAAACTTCTTCCTCATATATTCGGAGTTGCAACGATCTAAGAGAGCTAAAAATCAGAGCATGAGATCCTCAAAAAATTAGCTTTCCAATGAGCACTTTATTGCACCATGAAAATAGGTAGAATTGGAGTTATGAAGGAATGATATTTTCAACATTCTACCTTGTTAGATTAAGAACATGTAAACCTACAAGTTCAATTTTTATTTTGTGAATATCCGGATGAGAGAAACCCCTAAAAATTGGAGCAAAGCATCCTGATAAGAAGTAGAATTTTTGGAGAAATTTTTCATCCCGATCATAAACCACATGGACAATGTCTATTTTTAGTAATATCTCAATCAAGAAACCCAATAAGGGTTGTAGGTCTGAAGGATTAATGGATTCATGACACTAATTTCATTCCCTAGAGAGGAATTGTTTAAAAGTGACAATTCGGTGAAATTGTAAAAACTAGTCACGCATAAAGAACTTACCAAACATAGTAGGTATCTGGGAAAGACTCAAAATGGTCATGGTTTTCATACTCAATTCCTCACTAATGTCAACCTTCATAGATGTGAAACTCATGTTTACAAAGGGAAGATAATGACATTGTGTCCCAAACAGGAGAATATTTCTCTGGATTCCCAATTTTGGTCATAGTGGAGCATTTTGGTCTCGGTGTGTTTCTCACTTCACCAGATGGGTTGATCAAAATATTGAAGCATGATACATCACATATATCACATCCAATCATCACACTATTGGATTTTTTTCACAGTATCTCATTGGTTTCTATGTTTCCCTAAGGCCCCAAATCATCAAGTTGATTTGTGTAGGGAATAATCTTAAGTTACATAAAGAACACGATAGTTTAGAGGCATTACAATATTTCAAAAGTTGAAGGATTGTTCAAGTGAGATAAATATTCCATCATCATATTCAATGGTATTAACATTCCCTTCCAGTGGCCAATCATTCAAGGCATGAGCTCACAATGTGCAATGTTGTAGAGTTGGGGCAATGATCATCACTCCTCTTCTTGGTGTGCTCAAGCAATGTTGCAGAAATGTATCATTCTAGTGATGTTTTGAAAGGGTATAGAGTGTTCAAAGGTCTTCATCAAAGATCTTCATCAATGCATCATAGTGGAGGTTCATCATGAATTAATTATCATCTTCAATATCTTCAGATCTCATCTTAATTGAGGGCAAAGGCATCTTCATCCATGCCTTGGAGCATTTCTCCTCCACCTCTCTCGTTATTTCTCCTCTTCTTTCCTCCTAATTCCTCATTGTACATGATCATGATATTTTTCCTATTTATTTAAGTGAAAAATAAAATATGTGCAAGATGTAAAAGTACTTCCTCAAATTATAAGACGAGTACTTAATTTATTCTTTCCTAGGATAATGAAAAGTCACACGATGAATAGGAACACAAAAAGTCATGTGGAGGGTAGAGGAAGAGATGGATTGTAAAGATATAAAAGGAGATAACCTCCTCATTGTAAAGGGATGGTTAATTCTTGTTTACTAGCTCCCATTTTATTTCTAGGAACAAGTGCCTTCATTTCCTCTATTCTCTTATCTATTGAAATTATGTCTCCATCTCAACTTATACTCCAAGAGCATTGTAAATTGTGCAACATGATGCAATAAAAATGTGTTTCTTGTTGATTGTTCCTCTTTCTATGTGAATGGTTTCTTCTAATTGATGTAAGTGAAATACTTTGATTTTAATGTAATAAACTTAGTTATGTTATTTTTGGTTAAAATCCCCCTCTTATTTCCCTCTCCTATCTCTCTCTCTCTAAATTTCCCCCTTGTATTCCATACAAGCGATTTGCCACTGAGTTTAGGGAAGTATTCTTGTGTGATCCCCAATCTATGGGTCACCCCTAGAAATTAGTTTAGTTTGTATTTGTTTCCTTGATTTTAATAAATGGAGCTGCCCCATTCAAGTAGAGGGACCTAGTCTTAGAGTGTTGCTGAAATCCCACAATTTTCCTATCCAAAAATGATTTTTGTAAAAATTTTGTGGCCATCGTGGGACAAATTTAGCATATTTACACCCCATATTGATTCCAAAAAATACAAAAAAATAAAATATCCCAAAAACAAAAAAATTAGTAATTTGAAAGTCCAAAATCCCACAAAAAGAGTGAGTAAAATTCTAGCTTTAGTTAAACCCAAGCTTGCAAAAACCTATATGAAAGAAGATATACCAGATTGGATAGAGTGAGAGGAATTGTTGACCCTTATTTTGAAGATTTGCAAAATCAACAAGAACAAATAAGAGATAATCCATATTTATTTTCTCAAGCTTCATCTCCATCTAATTCATCAAGTGGTACTCTTGAAAATCCTATCTAAAATCCTACTGATACTCCTCTTGCAAACCCTCTTGATTCTCTTAGTTTTCAACTATCGTTGAACATTGAATTCCCAAGTGAATAAGAACAAGAAGAAGAATTTGGGGAAGAATTTTAGAACAATAAGAAGAAGGAGAACTTGACATGGTTGCTCAAGGACCTCTCCCTTAGGTAAAGAACACTAGAAAATTGACTTCGACTCCACCACTCCATGAAATCCCTGGAGGTTCAATAAAAAATATTCCTAAGTTTAGAGGTGATGGTAAACAACATCCAAACGAGCATATTACTGCATTGATAATTACATGTGTTGTTTTATGAGTTTCTCATGAATACATATTTGTTTTCTTATTTATTGAATCACTTCAAGATGGTACTGCTGATTGGTTTTATCATTTACCAAGAGGTTCCATTATAGGATGGGCTCAAATGAAAACTAAGTTCGAAGCTATATTTAAGTCGGCAGAATATGCTCATGCCATCCTTTCTTAATTGACACAAATGAAGAAATAACCTCAAGAATCCATGAGATATTTTGTGGTAAAGTTCAACAAATTGGTTAATAAGATTCTTATCATTGCTCTTCCTACTACTGATAATTTGAAAAGGTTCTTTGTGAATGCCTAGATGCCTGAAGTGAGTTTCTTTCTATGAAGAGTGCAACCAAGATATTTGGACCATGCTCAATAAATTTCCATTGAAGTGGAAAACAAACTCATATTGTCAAGAAAGATCAAGAATCCTTTAATGAAGGATAAGGCCCAGAATCACAAAGATGAGAGAACCGATTCATTTTTATAGAAATTGGAAAATGAATTAACAATGTTGGATATGGAGGTTTCCTAATGGGCATCTCATCAAAATGATAGTAGAATTCAGATCACAGGAGCACCCGGAAGACTTTCCTTGGAGGCTCCACCTGTCAATTCAATTTGTAGAACTCAAGAAGATGAAGGAATTGAACAAGAAAGTGAGGATAGTGATGTCCTAGAAATTGAAGAAGCAGAGAATGATGTACAAATCAGATTTTGTGAATATTTAGGAGGTGAATAATATGATGATGAAGATGCACCCAATTTCTCATGTGTAGTGTTCACTGTTCTTGGTCTAAAAATGAGCTTCTTCCTTTTCCCCTACTAACAAAATTAGAAAGAATATCCTCAGTGTGGTGACTCTACAAAAAAATAATTAGTCAAGGATCTCCACTTCCACCCTCCATGGAGTCTACATTGGAGAAACCAGATCCTGTGGCAAGTAAGAGGCCATATGTTATTCTAAGTAAGTCTCCCAATGCTCCTTCTAATTCTAATTTTGCTTCTACAAAATCTAGTCCTTCAAGAGCTTCGGTGTGCCTACAAAATCAACATTTTCTCCTCAAGCATATTCTCATATTACCTCACCTTCATACACCCATTTTGATATCATAGAACATATGAACAAGTCCAAAGTGCATATTTTTGAATCTGAGTATTTTTGGACTCACCCTAAATAATTTGAAAAGCTTGTCCGTCATATCAAGGGTAGTGGTTCAAAACCCAATACTGTGACTCCTAGTTCTAAAGGACTACTACCCACTCCATTTAATCCTCCATCATAGAACATGCTTGTTATGAGTGCATCAAAGACTGATAAGATTGATCCTTTATATCTCTCCCTTCTCATTAGAGGATATTGTTATCCCAAATTTACCCCCTGGGTTAATTTTGATAATTTATTATAAATGGACTTAGCCATTCAAAGTCGGGATGTGTGGATGACTATCAAATTCAGCCCTAGAGATAAGAGACAAAGAAATCTCAAGATGAATCGACCAAGTTAATCTTCATGCATGACAATCTAGTTAGCCACGGTGAACCAAGATGGTTGGGTTGTATATCGAGTTGGAATCAAGATGGATGATGGTGAGCTACAAAGTGAGATGGGTGAGTCCGCCGTGGACCTAGGGTGAGCTGGTTAGAAAACATCATTTGGGTTGGGACGAATGAGTTGGATAGCCGAGTTGGAAGGTGGGTCGAGGCACTTGGGTTGGTTGGGTCAAAAGTTGGACATGTACGGACATGTTAGATAGCCATCCAACCTCCTAGGTTGGATGGACCATGGTGTAAAGGTGACGACCATCAAGTTGGGCATCCGCCACAAAATGTACGACTTATAGGTTGGACGACATCTAACGCACTAGGTTGGATAGTTGAGGTTAGGTAACACACAAGGTTAAATGGGTCATGTGGCTAAATGGCTTAGCTATTGTACAATGAGGTTGGATGGGTCACATGGTTAGATGGATTACGATTCCTAGGAAAGGTGAAGGTAGGTGGGTGAATGACAGCTCAACAACCATATTTAATGTGGTATGGTGCCCATATTTTCATCCAAATGAAGTACCCTAAGGAAGAAAATTTGTATGGGTGTTGATACATATTTAATGAGGGTAGGTTAGAAAATTTCCTATATAATTAAATCAACCCCCTCATATTTAGAGAGACATTCTGGGAGTTGAGGAAACTCTTGCAATTTTTTCCCTCAACTAAATTGAGTTGCGAGCCTTCTTTTGTACTTGACAAGCATATTTATGCCTTTGTGCATCATATGTAATGGTTTGTGCATGTTTTAAAGCAATAAAAATCATGTTTTGTATTTCTTCAACCCTAGCTCATTTTTATTATGTTTCTCTTGCCTCTCCATTGTGTTATTGTATTATGTGCATATATTTATCACTTGTAGGTTTATGAGGTTGTGCTTCATGGAGATTTGATGGCGAAGTGGGGATTTGGGTTAGTGTCATATCTGGTTTGGCCTCTCCCAAATCCATATTCCTTCTCTTCCTCCCTCAGTAGAGTATCTCACCCCTTTTCTTGGTGCTATCACCACCCCTTTAGTGTAGGATTTCCCTTTTCATGCACTCTCTCTCTCCATGTCTCCTTGGAATTGTTAGGATAGGTGTAGTTAGGTGTTTTTATTGCATTAGGAGTAGTTTAGCATTAGGATTAGGTAGAAGCCAACCTTCTTTGAAGGGTTATCTCAAGTTTACAAGTCCCATAACTTGAGGGATAACCCCATGTTATGCAGATTACATTGATGGCCCATGCACACACACTTGAGTTATGGGGGTGCTGTAATTTTGTAGTAATTTTTAGCATGCCCAGTGGGATAGGTTTGAAGCACCTTACCACTTCACTTCATCAAGTTTGATGTGTGCTCTTGGTGAAGGTTTCAACCTTTGGAGGAAACTCTCAAGCATATTTGGTGACTCCATTGATTCAAAAACCATCATCTCTAGTTGCAGACTTGTTTTTAATGTTTCAACTTCAGTCATGGATCTCCAAGGAGATTTTCCATTCCCTCATTTTAGTTCCAGTCCTCTTCACTTACAACAATTGGATGTTATCCCCAAAGTGGCCCTAAAAAATCTGCCCCTCTTCTATGGAAATGGAGATCAATCCCCTATTGATCACATTCAGGATGTTGTCAACCATTGTTCCATTCACATCATCATGGAGGAGAATGTTTTCCTTAGACTTCTAGTTGCATCTCTCAAAGGAAAAGAAAATATTGGTACAATAGTTTGGCTCCACAATCCATTTCCACATGGAATCAACTGGGGGAACAACTTCACAACCGGTTCAAGGAGGATGCATATGTTATTTTACCTCATGGAATACCTCAAAAAATACAATGGGATTTAGTGGAATCCATTCCAGATTTCAACCTCAGATTCATGAGGACCTGACACCAAATTCCATAAGAATACAGACCCCCACAAGGTATGACATTCTTATATTATTTAAGGTCCTTTGATGCTGACTTAGCTATATTGATTCAATCTCTAGGGGCAAAAATCTTCCTCAAGATTTTTCCATTACATCCCAAGTTGAGAAGATACTCATTCAGGATGGAAAAAGAAATCCCATCCATGCTACTATAA
Organism: Taxus wallichiana var. yunnanensis; assembly: GCA_018340775.1. NCBI lineage: Eukaryota > Viridiplantae > Streptophyta > Pinopsida > Cupressales > Taxaceae > Taxus > Taxus wallichiana. Next base: position 524,141,208 of record CM031238.1, read on the forward strand.
TCCCTCCCTCACCACCTCAAGTTCTTCCTTCCCCATGTGTAGACCAAGAAAAATCCATCATTCCTTGCCAAAATAAGGAAGCTCCTTTACTTCCTTATCCTTCATTTGATGTCTCACAAGTTTTTTATGCCTAGAGCATTCCCCAAGCTTCACAAATATCCCTCCCATCTCCACCTAAGGAACTACCCAACATCCCTAAGACATACACCAATGTCCCTAAGAGTTGTGGTATTTCATATGTTGTCCCTACCTTCTACCCAACTATCACTAAACTAGGTTATCCTACAAGGCTGGTAGAGAGAGACATGTTATGTTGTCAAAGAGAGGGATATGCCCATATAATGCCCCAAACAACAAGGCTTTAGGAAAATCATGTAGTTGTTTCAAAGGAAACATATCAATAGAATAGGGGTTGTGTTTTGGAGGATCATTTGGCTTCCCAAGTGATCAAATCAGATCCCTTGAGCATCAAACACCTCATCCTGAATAGGAGATAAAGCAACAACCTCTTTCTTACACCTCTCCATCGACTAGTCTACCAAGGATGAAAATTTTGTATCAATAGGTGACTAGTTGGATTCAGATTGGGAGGATGAGGAAATTCAAAATGTCCCAAAGAAGGAGTTGAACCAACAAGAGAAGTAGGTAGGTGAGAAGGAAGCTCAAATTGGAAAGGTCGGGAGGAGGAGAAAGTGTTTCTAAACACTATTGGTACCCAAGGCCTTAAGGAGGAGAAATTGCAAGGTGAGCAAGATGTTCCTATAGAATGCAATGATCCTCATTTTCTCACTTGTTTAGAACTTACTACAATTTTGGTGGAAGATCAAGATGGAGTAGGGAGTGAAGATACCCAAGGAATTACTAGCAACCATCAAGGTGGAAACATAGTTGTTTGTAGAGGCACAAAAAGCATAGATCATCTGCAAAAAACCATATTTAGGAAGAAGGTCTGCATGAGATCCCTAGTTGTGGGGTCGAGAAACAAATGAATGGAAAATAATAAGAATTAGAACTTTCCCAATAAAATACCTAGATTCATTGGAGCAGGGGTTAGATTTGCCACTACGGTCATGCTCACTTTAGAGCATGAGGATGATTTTCAATGCACCAAGGGTCAACAAAATACCTCCAATTGGATATAGATCAACCAAAGGAGGTATTTTCTTTGTTTGTTGATACCTTGGTAGGCTGGATGGAATATTGTCTCCATGTCAGTCTCTCATCCATGACCATGCCCATTTTCAAATCAATTGCATGGTCTAAAATGTTGAGGAAGGGTAGCTATTTTTCCTTGCCAATGTTAGGGTTCGTGTGAAGTTTCCCATTCCTCCGGTTAGAGTAGAGTAGGTAGGTTTTCTTCAGTAGAAGTAAGTGCATATGCACACTCTGCATGCCTCCACTTGGAGCATGTATGATTTCATCTTTGTACATAGTTTTTTTGTGTGGTGGTTGCTCTTGCATAGTTCATCATGTTGCCAAGAGAAAATGTGTTGTAGTAAGGGGTTCAATGTTACAAGAAACAATTTCTATCTTTAAGTAAATCCAAATGCAAAGAAACTAAATCAAATTGAGGGATAATATTCAATGATCTCATCTTCCACATCTCTCTAGATCAGATCAATTGAACTCCTATGCCCCTTCTTGCATCAAAAAATTAGTTGCAGGGGCCTTCCTATCTTTGAAATTTCAGCCAAAGCATGTTCATGAGGGAAATAAGATTTTGGGGCAGCTTTCATAATGCATATATTCAGCCCCAATAGATTAGTTGCAGGTCCAGAGTTCTCCATGCCCTCACCTTGGTTAAAATTTTCAATTTTGGGGTAGTTTATAGGTTTTATCCAAAATCCCAAAATCAGCTTTAAGAGCAGGCCAAGGAGGTTTCAACTTGATGATAAGTTCACATGAGTCTAGGGGACATGTTTTCAAAAGAAAGATTAGTTCTTCAAGGTAAGATTGACTCCATGCCCAATGGATACTTCAAGGCTACTTGGTTTCTTCATTTATAAGGCAAGATGTCCTCGAGAGGTTGCCAAATTGTTATCCCAAATTTACCCCCGGGTTAATTTGGATAATTCATTATAAATGGACTTAGCCACTCAAAATATGGGACATGAAGATGACCATTTAATTCATATCTAGAGATTAGAGAGAAAGAAAACTCAAGATGGCTCAAACAAGTTAATCTTCATTTGCAAGCGAGTTGTCAAGTGTGAGTTGAGTGAGTGATGCTGTTCAAATGAGATGGTTAGGTTGTCTAGTGAGTTGGAATCGAAGATGCCGATGATGGTGATGGATGCTGAAATGTAAAAGTGAGATGGCCGAGTCAAGTTAGAACATGGAGCTGGGCAAGTAGGTCAAAAACATGGTTGTGATGTGAGGTTGGATGGTTGGGTTAGGTTGGCTAGGTTAGATGCAGGTTGGGTTGGTCGAGTAACATGTTGGATGTGTAAAAACATGTTAGATGGTTCAACCTCCTAGGTGGATGGCCCATGGTGTAAAGGTAATGACCATTAGGTTGGGCATCTACCACAAAATGTACAACTTATAAGTTGGATGATGTCCAAACCCCCTGGTTTGATGGTGGAAATTGAGGTTAAAGCGACACGGGGTTAGACGAGTCATGTAGTTGGATGACTTGGATGTTATATGACAAGTTTGGATGGGTCACATGGTTCGATGGCTTATGAGTCGTAGGTAAGGAAAGGTAGGTGGGTGAATGAAAACTCAACAACCATATTTAATGTGGTATGGTGCCCATGTCTTCATCTGATAAAAGTACCCTCGAGAAGTGAATTTGTATGGGTGCCCATACCTCTTTAATGAGGGTAGGTTAGAAAATTGCCTATATAATGTAATCAACCCCCTCATTTTTAGAGGAGACATTTTGGGAGCTAGGGAAACTCTTGAATTTTTCCTCAACTCCATTGAGCTGCAAGCCTTCTCTTACACTGAAAGCATATTTATGCCTTTGTGCATCATATGTAATGGTCTGTGCATGTTTTAAAGCAATAAAAATCATGTTTTGTGGTGTTTCTTCAACCCTAGCTCATTTTTATTGTGTTTCTCTTACCTCTCCATTGTGTTATTATATTATGTGTATATATTTCTCACTTGTAGGTTTATGAGGTTGTGCTTCATGGAGATTTGATGGTGAGTGGGGATTTGGGTTAGTGTCATATGGTCTGGCCTCTCCCAACTCCATCTTCCTTATCTTCCTCCCTCAAAAAAGTATCTCACCCTTTTATTGGTGATATCACCACCCCATTAGTGTAGCATTTCTCTTTTCATGCACCCTATCTCTCCCTGTCTCCTTGGAATTGTTAGGATAGGTGTAGTTAGGTTTTTTTCTTGCATTAGTAGTATTTTAGCACTAGGATTAAGTAGAGGAAGCCGACCTTCCCGAAGGGTTATCTCAAGTTTGCAAACTCCACAACTTGAGGGATAACCAAACGTTATGCGATTACAACGATGGCCCATGCACACACACTTGAGTTATCGGGGCAACATCATTCGAAATGTTGCTAAGTAGAAGCTTCTATCGAGACTTGGGAGGTAAAATCTAGATGAATTGGTCTTCCACAACCATTTTGGTTAAGGGAGATATGGAAAATTTTCTTCCAGTGAAAAATATGAGATATATAGTGAAAAATTCAAGAAATCTAGGAGCTAACATCTTGTACCAAGATAGTGGGAATATGAATTATTTCATAACATCCAAAGAAGAGGATGAAATTCCTATCTTGATAGGACCAAGAATTCCTTTCCAATGGGGTATTGAGTATGAAGGAGAGTGGAGAAATATTGAGTTGCAAGAGGATAGCCCCAAATTTCTAGATGATGCAGGCCATGAAGAAGACAAAGTGATTCTTGATGAGTTCCAAGATGAAAAATCAGCCAATGTATTTATCCACAATGAAGAGGTGTTCTCATTCCAATTTAAAGATGAATATTCTCTTGATCATGTCATCCATGAAGAAGAAAGGAAAATTATAATCAAGTGTTTGAAAGTTTTGAAAGAAGAATCTATGCAAGAAATGATGAGAGTTGCGGAAGAAGAAGAAGATCCTCAACTCAGCCTTGAACTCCTAATGCAAGCCATGGAATTACAAGACAAGTATGAATCTAGTGTTGACTCCTTAACTAAGCCAAAAATTTGTTAGGATGAAATAAATCAAGATGAAAAATAAGATTTCTCTCATGAAACAATGATTGATGGATATAATGATGAAAGTGAAGTTTTCTCTTTTCCATTTGAAGAGGAATATTCCCTCTATGATGAAAAATTTGAAATCAAATTCTTTGAGTCATTTGAAGATGAGGCCTCCCATAATGAAGAAGAAATGAAATGCAATGAAATTTGGGCTAATGAATCAACATCTCCAAATTATTTCCTTGAATTTCAAGATAAATATTCTTGAATGAATGTGAAGATGAGCTTGTGGAAATTTTGAAGAAAGAGTCCATGAATAAAATTTTGAAAGTTGCGAGAAGGTATGAAATATCCTAAGCTAAGTCTTGACATCTTGGCTCATGTTATGGCCATGCAAGATAGGTATGAGGCTATGTTTTATTATTTAGTTGATGCCCAAATATCTCATAATGAAATAGAAAAAGGATGAATTCAAGGCCTCTCATGAAAAATTTGTCAATAAGCATGAACATGGAAAAGAGAGACACTTGGAATATTCAAACAATCCAATAAAAAATCAGCCTTGGGGAAATGGTGAAATTCAAAGTAAGAAATCAGCAATGTGGGTAAATGTAGAAGAAAATTTTCAATCTGAGATTGATGGAATTTTTGGGCAAGGCTCTGAGCATCAAAGTAACTATGTAGGATCACTCCTCAAAAGCAAAGATGAAATCATGCAAGAACCTAGATTTCATAAGAAATTGAGGAAAGGAGGACACTTCCCGAAAAAGTTAATGGATTCATGGAACATCATCACTCAATGTTACCCATTCAGGGGTAACTTCAAAAGGAAAAGTGCTGTAGTGAACGTGGGTTATCCCCCACATGTATCATAGGTGATTTAGGTTTGTGTGTTTCCTGTTCATTGTGTGTTTGTTTTTGTCATGTGTTGATTCCAATAAAGAGGTTTTGTTATATCCATCCTTGATATACAATGACTATGTAGCCTAATAGACAAGGCATTGGTCCTATTAATGTCTTGAGATTTTGAGGTTCCTACTTACTTTGTTATCACTTTGTTCAAACAAAATAAAGTCCCCAAGTTAGAGAGGATTGTTGTCATGCTAAATGTCTAACATGAAAAATTGAATATTTTTCCATGACAACTAAGCCCACACTCAAAAATCCCTAAACTGGGTAATGTAAACCTATCCTCTATCTAATTACAGAATATGTAAGCCCTATCATGGTTGAGAGGGATATGATAAATATATTTTTGAATTGTGTTTCATGTGTAGGTAAGTTGGTGGGAAGTAATTCATGGGTTCATTTTGATCCACTTTGAAGGAACTGCTCATGGAGGCCCAAAAGGCCTATTTTTAGTTTTTTTACACTTGGTAAACACCACTGGGATGAATCAAAAGAGATAATACATCTGAATAGTGTGTGATAAGTAGTTTAGGAAATCTCAGCAAGGAAAAAATATTTTAGGGACAAGTTATGCAACACTAGGCCACTTATAACATGGTGTAGGGAAATGGAAGTAGTAAAAAATCTAATAGGCTTGTTCTAAATGTTGCAAGAGCCTCAAGAGGTTTTGTGAAGTGACCAAATAATCATCAGAAATATAAGAAGGAATAATTAACATTACAATTTTTTTTGGGAGAATCTTTTGTCCCGATTTTGAGATATTGTCCCGACATTATAGATGAAGATCCTCGATCCCGATGGAGATTAAAATGGGAATTCTAGGAGTTTATGGGGATTTAAGGCTTGATTCAAAGCATAATGTGAACTATTATATGTCCTCTTCACTCACAAGGTGTTGGTTTCCATTTTCATTATCATTATTTTTAGTGGAAGTCACTTTCATGGGCACACAAAATAGAGAAGAATAAAAAGGGGGTACATTTCAATTCTCGGGAAGAATTGGATATTTAAAATTATGGTAATTATTTTAGTGGAAATTTTTGAGTCAAAATGATATAATTTTTCCTAGGTAACTCTCAAGGAAGCTTTGGGGTGAAGAATCACTCTCTAGTGTCTATTTTTGGTAGTTGTTGGTGAAGGCAAGGTTTCTAAAAGTATCCATGGCACATTTTTTCACCTTGGATGCAATTTTGAACCATTGAGATTTTAAGAAAAGGTGAAATGGGTGAAAAACATGCACCACCATGGTGATGAGATCTTTTTGATCCTTTGTCACTAAACATGTCACTTTATGTGTTAGGTGAGTGTTAACAACTCACAACTTAAAATGGGAGGGTCTCGATGCACAATTTCACTTTGTGCAAGAGGTTAAAAAAGTGTGCTCCCAAAGGAGAAAAGATGTTTCATCACTTAAGTGAAAACCTTATGTTTTAGGCTCATGTTATACACTCACATCTTCAAATGGTCCCCTCCCCATGAAAATCCTTACCCATGGCACACTTGGGAAGCCATGTTGTACCTTTTCACCTGGTGAAAAACCACATCAGGTGTAAAAAAGTGTTCCACCATGCTATCAAACCCTATTTTGTAACTTGTCATTCATAAATTTCTCCTTAGGCCTTGCTTTCAACTAACCTCACCAAACAAACTTGTCAGCTTTCTCATGATGAATGCCCCCATGGCAAATTTTCTTCATCATTCTATACATTTTCAAATTTGCACCTCATATAAAAAATGTGGTAATGTGAAATATAGTCTCCTGTACCCATTTACTAAGTCCCAACTCACGCTTAACCTGGGTTAAGGAGAAGGTGTTAAAAGTGAGTCCGGAAGTGAGTTTCCTTAACCATGGATAACTTTTGAATTTTTAAATCATCCTTAGAAATTTTTGAAATAATTTTTGAATATATTTTCCCTCCATTTCTTCTGTAACCAAGCCATGCCAAATTTAGAAACCCCATGCTCAGAACACACTTTTGCTCATATCTCACAAACCCTTGCTCCATTTTCCACGAGATTCAAACTGAAGCTTCCCTACATGAATGCCTTTAAGATGAATGTTTTAATGACCTAATTTATCCAATAATATTTTTTTTTTTTTATGTTCATCTTAAAATTTTAACCATGAAAAACATCTTCCTTAGATATCCAAAGTTGCAACGAGCCAAATGAGCTAAAAATCGAAGCATGAGATCCTAAAAAAATTAGCTTTCCAATGAGCACTTTCTTGCACCATGAAAATAGGTAGAATTGGAGTTATGAAGGAATATTATTTTTAAAAATTCTACCCTATAAGACAAAAATATGCATAATTACAAGTTTAATTTTCATTTCGTGAAGATCCGGATGAGAGAAACCCCTGAAAATTGGAGCAAAGCATCCCAGTGAGAAGTATAATTTTTGGAGAAATATTTCATCCCGATACGCCACCCGATAACCAATGTATATTTTTAGTAAGAACACACTCAAATATACTTAATAAGGGTAGTAGTTACAAATTAAAAATAGATTCATGACACTAAGTTCATTCCCTAGGAGGAGAAGTGTTCAAAAGTGATAATTAGGTGAAATTTCCAAAACTAGTCACCCAAGAAGAACTTACTAAAAATAGTAAGTGTCTAGAAAAGGCTCAAAATGGTCATTGATCATCCTCCATTCCTCAATAATGTCAAACTTAATGGATTTGAAAATTATGTTTTCAAAGTGTAGATAATGATATTATGTCTCGGGTAGGAGAAGATTTCTCTCGGCCCGAATTTTGGTCATAATGGAGCATTCTAGTTTAGGTGTGTTTCTCACTTCATTGGATGGGTTGATTAAAGGTTGAATCATGATCCATCAAATATATCACCTCCAATAATTGAAAAATTGGAGTGTTCTTCAATGCACCTCATTGGTTTCTCCATTTCCCTAAGGCCCTAGATCATCAAGTTGATTTGTGCAGAGAATGGTCTCAAGTTGCATCAAGAACCTGCTAGTTTAGAGGCATTAAAATGTTTCAAAAGTTTAAGGCTTGTTAAAGTGAGATAAATATCCCCTCATCATATTCAATGGCATTCACCTTCCATTTACATGGCTAATCAGTCAAAGTATGAGCTCATAATGTGTAACATTACAGAGTTGAGGCAATACTCATCACTCCTCTTCTCGATGTGCTCGAGTAGTGTTGCAGAAATGTATCATTATAGTGAGGATTTTAAATGGTGCAACATGTAAAAAGGTCTTCATCAATACATCATAGTGGAGGGTCATCATGGATCAATTATCATCTTCAACCTCTTTGGGTCTAATCTTCATCAAGGGAAAATGCATCTTCATCCATGCATTGGAGCATTTCTTATTGTCCTCTCTCATTCTTTCTACTCTTCCTTCCTCCTTCTAATTCCTCATTGTACATGATCATGACGTTTTTTCTTATTCATTTAAGTGACAATGAAATATTTGTAATATTTAAAAGTACTTCCTCAAATTATAAGAGGGGTACTTAATTTGTTCTTTCCTAGGATAATGAAAAGTAAAAAGTTAAAAAAGAGATGAAAAGTAATGTGGGTGATTTAACAAAAATGATAATTTTCTAAAACCCTAATATATAAAAGAGTCATATATAATAAATAATTAATAAATCATAGATTTTATGTAAGCAATAAGCTAAAGGAAATTAAAACCCTAAGTGCAAGAGAGGGAATAGAAGACTTAGATGATTTCATAATTAATCTCAAAGTGTTTTGGAATAGAGAATTGGTGAAAAGAGGAGGAAACTATCACAACCACACTTAAAAATTCTATGATTTTTAGATGAGTCCGAACTAGGGCACTTAGACTAGGGTGGGGTCTCCTAGGTGCTTTAGAGACTTGCTGAGCACTTGTGATCTGCGTAAGAGGTCAAAATATAGTTTTTATTATGTTGTGAGGTGGTCACTTACCTTCAATGTTAGTCACTTGTATATCACACTATGCCCACAAAATTCACTGTAACCTACAAAGAGAAAGATAAACTACAAAACCCCAAAACACATCAAATGATAAAAATAAAAAGATGTAAATGGGGAGTCAAATTGACCCCGGTGATCACTTGATAGAGTGAACTTATGACCGAGAAATATACTAAATCTTATAATCCATGTAGTTATTTTGTGTGTGTGTAGAAATCGTGCCCTAGGAAGCTCTTTTGTAAGATGTAATTGATAACAAGCAATAGCTAGATGTAGTAATATAGATAGATGTGTGGATGTCAAAATGAAATTCCCCTCCTATGTGTGTATGCACAAAATGCAATACCTTATCCATTGAGTGAGTGCCGATGGATGCCTTGATGCTCCTATAATGCCTTTGGATGAAACCTTAGGTGATGATAGTAGATGATTAGAGCTTGGTCCTTTACTATGGCCACATATCTTTATGTTTATATGATTCCCTTATTTTAATTTTGTAATTGACAACTAAAAGGCATAACTATAAGAAAAGAAGATGCCCAAAAGGAAAAAGAGGAAGAAAAAGGGTGAGTAAGAAATAAATATGTTGGGGGCACCCTGAAGGATGAAGGTGCCTAGAAGGATGAAGGCGCCTAGGTGCTAGCATCCTAGCTAGGGGGCTGGTGTCCAAAGTTAAGAAAGATAAAGAAATGAAGACTAGACTAGGTTGTGGGGTGTGTAATACCAAAGAGGAAACTTGTAAGATAGAAAAGAGGCCAAAGATAGATTTCAATTACTAGTTTTCTTGCTTAGGAATCATATGAATAGTTTTTATGTGATTAGGACCTAGAAATATACCCAAGTTTGTGATTTTGTGTCTATGTTTGCCCCCACTTTATGTTTTTGAGTGAATAATTGATAACATAAAGTAGATAAGAGGTGTGTACTTGATAACCATGTAAATCGATGATGAAAGCATGACGAAGAGACAAGAAAAAGTGTGGAGTAATAAAAATGAAGTGTGGAAGCTAAAAGTGACCCTAGGGGTGAAGTGTATGTGTTGTGTAATGTTTGTATGTATTGTCATTGTTGCTTGATGAAGGGATACTTATTGTTGTGTATTAAGGATGTACCTACAAAATAAGAGTGAAAGAGTAGTCAAAGTCATATATTATGAAATTTTTGTAAAAGTATGCAAAAATATGAAAAATTAGTAAAAAGGAACATGTGCACCTAATCCTTAACGAGTGAAAAAGATAGAAGGTATCCTAAATTGTTGTAGAGGATTGATTTTGTTTTGGGTGATCCCACACCAAAAATGAGTTTTTGAAGTGATCTCATGCCAAGTGTGAATTTTTTAGGTGATCTCACGCCAAGTCCGAGTGTTTTGGGTGATCTCATTCCAAGTATGAGTTTTTTGGGAAATATCACGCCATGAGAGAAGAGTGTTGGGGATAAAGGTATCATGTTAATCTCCATCCCTATCTTCTTTTTGAATTTACACACCATTTCATATGGTGTGATCCTACATTGTTCCATGTTTGATCCAATTCCATCCAAGTAGAAAAAGGAGATAGAATGCATTTTGATTGCTAGAGGACTCGTGCTGTCTTGAGAAAACCACTCTTTGAACTTCTGAAAACTCGCCAATATGAGAGAGTAAATGTAGCTTCCCCCTAGTCATATGTGCCCAAGAAAGGTCAGGGGGAACCCAAGTGCTAGTTTTTATATCTAGGTGTTAGTGTTAGTCTTTGTACTAAGGATCCAATTCATATTTTGGGCCATTTTATGATGTAACTATGTTCTCTTCTGTATTGTACAAAACTTTACCAAAGCTTTGAGTTCTTGTATGGGTGAATATTTCACCCAATGTATGTCCCCCTTGTTTAGGGTGTATGCGACGTCACTAGGAGGATGCAACCCAAAGAAGAGGAGTAGATGATGATCTGATCGAAGATGATACAATGAAAGGGGAGGGAATGCTCTTGGTAAAAATCAAAGCACGTGTAAAAAAGTGGATAGAAACATGTGTTAGTGTAATCAAGATAAATATGCATATAGGAGAAAAGTGTGATCTAACAAGTATGAAGACAAATTAGACCATGAAAAGTGGGTTTCAAACATGGGACATCACTTACAATACCGCAAGACAATCGAAATGAAGCAACTAGAAGCATACATGTAATTAAAAAACACAAGGCATAGCCCGTAAACAATGGCATACAATGGTGAATAATTTAATACAATATCAAACAAAGTATAGAAAGTCATGGTAGAAAATAGTTCCTACAAAGAAAATGTTGCAGATGAAGCACCCATTAGCATATTGGAAAGATAAAAACTATGTCAAAACATGTATGGTCCAATATAAAGTAGTGTGCTAGTATGAATACAAAATAGTAAGTAACAAAACAATAACACCTGTAGTGTGTATGAAAGTAGATTCCCTAGAAGCCTTAGTGGGACTGGTAAGAGTTACAATACCAAACATCCATGATTCATGTAGATATTTGTGTAAAGTTTTCATCTACCATTAGATTACAAGTGAACGTGCATGTGTATATAGAAAATATGATGATGTACAAATTATTTTTCTAGCATGTGAAACAAAGTGTACATGTAACAAGTATAAGAAAACAAGAGTATGTGGAACCAAGATATGCAATATGTTGTGAGTGAGTGAGATGGAATGATATGTAACCTAAGTGTGATAGGGAAATGTACCCCATAAGTGTATATGGATGAATATGTATGAGATGAGGTTCATTTATAAAAGAACCCTCGATAGTCAAGAATGAACCATAAAATAAGAGTGCATCATTGGGAAATGGTTTGAAATATGCACTAGATAGATAGATCAATGAAGTATAGAGCGTAAATACTTTGTGAATGTGGTGAGAAATGTGAGGTTCATTTCATATTTAGAACCTCATTAGTTGATTATGAGCTGTGGAACTAGAATGCGTCATAAGGTAGTATGATGTATGAGAAGACAGTGTAAGTAAGATGTATCGAGAAAATGTAGAGCGTGAAATGTGCAGAGTGTGAGGTGCATGGATGTAGTGAGCCCTCAACATTAAGTGTGAATTGTAACACAAGATTGTGTCATAAGGTAATAAAAATACAAGTTTTGTTTATTAATGTGTGTAGAATGGATGAGAGGGACTAAATGTGAATCATGGAGCATAATAGTAGAAATGTGAGATGCTCTATAATGCTAAGTGGGGGATAGTAAGCATGATGCCTCCACGTATATGATGATGAATATGCTATCCAAAAAAATTGAAGGGAAAGGATCCTCCACGCGATGCTTGCAAAGATAAAGGTGTGTGGACATGCTCTAAGATTGGTGATATATGAGACATATGATGTATTAGTGAATGAGACCTATGTACATGAGACCTAGGAGGTGATGAGTACCCATGTGAAGGAGATCAAGGAAGTGATGTGCACCTATGTGAAGGAGACCTAAGAGGTGATATACACCTATGTGAATGATACCAAGGAGGTGATATGAACTTATGTGAAGGAGTAAAAGGAAGTGATATATACCTATGTGAATGAGTTATCCGAGTGGTGGACCTATGATGATGAGATGGACTATCAAAACAATGAGATCAAGTAGGTTGGGTGTGAATAAGAGAGATAAAATCATACTGAAATTTATATTTTAGAGGTCCAGGGGACCTAGATGCTTTGGAGAGTGCAATAGAAACCTCAAGAGGAGGCTACGACAATGGTGTGTATGGCAGAACACCTTTGATGGTGATACCTTACTTTTTGTGTATGAATTTTTTATATAGGTGGTTTAAGGAGATAATAGCTTGAGAGGCATGGAGCCAAAAGAGAATTAAGAGCATGTTATAACCTTTAATTGAAGGATCCACAATGAACGACACAAACATGGTAAGATGCCTAGCTATGAGTGGAATATAGATGTATCCATAATATTTAGGAACTCGATATGAAATATGAGATAATGGATAGTTAATAGTAACAAGAAGCACAATATACCACATACTCATATGAATTGATGGATCAATCATTTTATCACCGATAAAATGAGGTCTAATAGAATACTTGATATGCAATGTGTTAGAAGAGAATTTAGCATGATAATATTGAGCAGAGAATGTAATGAGTGGTGGAGATGCATCAGCGTGAGAAAATAAGAAATCAACATCCCCCGATGAATGAGGAGGAACTATGCGATATTCTTTAAGATTGACCTACAATCAAGATACCATCGGTGAGGATTACGAGAGGAGGACATATACAAGATAAATTTTTGTACTAAATATGGACACTATGAGTTAATGGTGGTTTTTTTCGAGAAAAAATAATTCCCTTACAATTTTTATGAGTCTAATAAATAGATTATTGAGGAACTTCTTGAATCACTTCATATTAGCATTTCTATATGACATCCTTAACTATTCACGGACTCGGGAGGAGCATGAGGATCACCTTTGTTAGCTTTTGTAGTTCCTTAGAGAGCATAAGTTGTATAGTAACCTTAAGAAATGTTCCTATTGTCTGAGACATATGTCCAATATCTAGGGCACATTATTTTAGGGGATGGAATTGTAGTTAACCATTCGATTTAATCCATTCTAGAGTGGAAAACACCAATAATGTTACTGAGAGGTTTCCAACTTCATGGGTCTAACAGTGGTACTACAAGAAGTTTGTATAGGAATTATCCACATTTCAAAACCCTTTACCTCTTTACAATGCAAGGGAAGAATTTTAAGTGGATCGATAGGAGTGAGTAGGCATTTAGGATGATGAAAGAGTGTCTCACTACATCATACGTTATGTTTATGGAGCCTATTTTCATGTTAGAGTGTGGTACACCTTCTATGTGTTACACTCGGGTATTTTTATGGTAGTCCCACTCACTGGTGAGTGGGTTAGGGGGTTTAGGGGTGAAGCCCCCGAAGAAAATTTTCATGGGTGGTTTATTAACCCATGGGTAATGGGTAACCGTTATGGGCTATTTTTGGGCCCATGGTTTTTGGTACCCATTGTTTTGATACCCACGGTTTTTTGCCCATGGTTTTGATACCCATAGTTTTGTATCAAACTGCTTAAGAAATTGTCTATTTATATGGTCTTATGCATATGATAGAGATACAAGCAAATGTATTGCAGATGTGCTTTGAATTTAGGTGTGAATTCTGTAGATTTTTTTGAGCATAGCTCCAAACAGATCTGGGTATTGTATTGAGAGAGTGGAGGCTTGTAATAAAATCGAACAAGTGATTCTTGGTGGACGTAGCCCAAATTGGGTGAACCACGTTAAATCTTGTCTCTTTGTGTTGTGTTATTTATTCTACACTTTTATTTGAGATTTGTAATATTTTCTCGCATATTAGTTTCTCTCTATTGCGATTATGTAAGGGATTATTTGCATATTTTATCTTATTTTGTAACAATTGGTATCGAACTGGTTTGGTTTTTGAAGTGTTGAATCATAGGGAAATTTTTAGCTTGAGTGGGAGCTATGGTAGATGATGGAAGATCTAGGGTTGATAAATTCAACGGGAAGAATTTCAGTCTTTGGAAGATGCAGATGGAAGATTACCTTTATCAGAAGGATCTTTATACTCCACTCTCGAGAAGGTGAACAAACCCTCAAGTATGAAAAATGTGGAATGGGATTTTTGGATCGGAAGGCACTTGGAGCGATCTATTTGTGTCTTGCATCTTCGGTATTATTTAATGTTTGAAGGAAAAGACTACAAAAGAACCGATGGATGCATTAGGAAGTTTTATGAAAAACCTCTACCTCTAATAAGATATTTTTAATGAAAAAGTTGTTTAATATGAAGATGTCTGAGAATGGTTCAGTAGCATATCATTTAAATGATTTCAATACGGTTGTGAATATGCTAGCTTTGGTTATAATAGAATTTGATGAAGAAGTTAGGGCTTTATTAATTCTTTTGCTCTTTACTGAAAGTTGGAATAGCCTAGTAATGGCGGTAAGCAACTCGGTTCTAGCTAACTCAAAGTTGAAGTTTGAGAATGTTGTAGGGGTGATTCTAAGTGAGGAAATGTGAAGAAAAATCTACGGTGAATCTTCTACTTCAGGGAATGCTTTGACAAAGTGGAAACTAGAGGGAGACAAAAGAATAGAGGAAACCATGGAAAATCAAAGGATCGAGCAAGGTCAAAATCCAAAAGCAAGATAGTATGCTGGCACTGTGGAAAGTCTAGGCATGCAAAGAAGGACTGTTGGGAGCTTGGGATAAGAAGAAACAACAAGAAGAAAACAAGGAGGCAAATGTGGCATCGGGTAATGTATGCCATGATGCTTTGATTCTTTCTTTGCATAATATTAATGAATCTTGGGTTTTAGATTCAGGGGCTTCTTTTCATGCTACTCCACATAGGCATTATTTTGTTGATTATGTTCAAGGGGATTTTGGGCATGTTTTTCTTGGTGATGATGAGCCTTGCAGTATAGTTGGAAAAGGTTCTATTCAGGTTAAGATGCAGAATGGGAATACATGGCTATTGAAGGATGTCAGACATGTGCCTACATTAAGGAGAAATTTGATATCGGTGGGGCAATTGGGAAGTGATGGTTGTACTGTGATATTTACAGCTGACTCTTGGAAGGTTACCAAGGGTGCTCTTGTGGTGGCAAGAGGTAAGAAGGTTGGAACCTTGTATTTATCCACTGATAGTACTAATGATTGTAATCTTGTGGCTTTAGATGTAGATACAACATTATGGCACTATAGGCTCGGTCATATGAGCCATAAGGGCATGGAAATCATAAAGAATAATTTTCCTGGATATACAAAAATAGGTTTAGAGTTTTGTGAGGACTGCATATATGGGAAACAGAAGCAAGTAAGGTTTCTCAAGGTTTGACCTACAAAGAAAGAGAGTAAGTTATAGCTGGTGCATTCTGATGTGTGGAGGCTAGCTCAGGTATCATCTCTTGGGGGTTCAAGTTATTATGTTAATTTTATTGATGATGTAACAAGGAAAGTTTGGGTTTATTGTATTAGAAACAAATATGATGTATTTGACACTTTTGTTAAATGGAAAGCCTTGGTAGAGAGAATGAAACAGGTCTTAAGCTAAAATGTCTCAGTCGGATAATGGGGGAGTATTGCATCAATGAATTTAATGATTACTATTCTAAGAATGGAATTTGTAGGCAAAAATAGTTCCAGGAACTCCGCAATAGAATGGGGTATTAGAAAGGATGAACAAAACAATAATGGAATGCGCTAGGAGCACGAGGTTACATGCAGGGTTGCCTCTTTCTTTTTAGGTAGAAGTGGTGAGCACAATTGTGTACTTGATAAACAGAGGACCCTTAAGTGCCTTGGATGGAGGCATACCTGAGGAGGCTTGGTATGGTAAGAAAGTTGATTATTCATTTCTTAGAGTCTTTGGATGTGAGGTGTTTGTTCACATAGAAAAGGATGATAGGACCAAGCTAGAGGCTAAATTAGAAAAATGTACTTTCATTGGTTATGGTGGTGATGACTTTGGATTTAAATGTTGGAGTATTAAGGACAAGAAAATCATTCGGTCTAGGGATGTGGTATTTAATGAGAAAGTCATGTATAAGCAACAATTTGTAGGAAAACAGGAAGAATCCAAGAAAGAATATACAGTGGTAGAGGATCTTCCGGATGGGAAAGTGACCCATGAATTAGTTCAGGAACCGACTTAACAGGAACCCCAAACTCCTACAGTGAGGAGGTCTTCTAGGGTAAGAAAAGAACCTAAACATTTTTCTCCTTCTCTTTATTATTTATTACTCACTGATAGTGGAGAGCCAAAGAGCTTTGATGAAGCAATGCAGGTAGATGCCAGTAAGAAGTGGGAGCAAGCCATGGATGAGGAGCATAAGTCTCTCATGGAGAACCAAACTTGGGATTTGGTGAAGCTACCGGAAGGAAAAAGAGCATTGCAGAACAAGTGGGTGTACAGAGTTAAAGATGAAGAAGGAGGAAAGAAAAGATATAAGGCCTAGTTGGTGGTCAAGGGGTTTGCACAGAAACAAGGTATAGATTTTGATGAGATCTTTTCTCTTGTAGTAAAAATGACTTCTATTAGAACTGTTCTTGGAATAGTGGTAGCAGAAGACTTGCACTTAGAACAGTTAGATGTAAAGACTGCATTTCTCCATGGTGATTTGGAGGAGGAACTATATATGCAAGCAACAGAGGGCTATGAGGTCAAAGGTAAAGAGGAGATGGTGTGTAAACTGAAGAAGAGCTTGTATGGCTTGAAACAAGCTCCACGTCAATGGTATAAGAAGTTTGATATCTTTATGATGGAGCAAGGTTATATTAGATGTCATTCTGACCATTGTGTGTATATAAAGAAATTTGAGGATGGAAGTTATATTATCCTGTGTTTGTATGTTGATGACATGTTGGTTGCAGGTAAAAACATGCAGGAAATAAAAGTACTCAAGAAACAACTAAGTGAATCCTTTGATATGAAGGATTTGGGGCAGCCGTTGAACAAATCCTTGGTATGAGGATAACTCGGGATAGGAAGGAATGGAAGCTGAATTTATTTTAGGAAGAGAACATTAAGAAGGTATTGGATAGGTTTAACATGTAGGATGCTAAACCGTTTGGGATTCCTTTGGCAGGCCATTTTAAGTTATCAAAGGAGTAGTGTCCCAAGACAGAGCAGGAAAGAAACTAGATGTCAAGGTACCTTACTCATCAAGCAGTTGGTAGTTTGATGTATGCTATGGTGTGCACTAGGCCTGATATTGCCCATGCAGTGGGAGCTGTGAGTAGATTTATGAGTGATCTAGGTAAAGAGCATTGGCAAGTAGTAAAGTGGATCCTTCGATATTTGAGAGGGACCATGGGGACAGTTTTGTGCTACAGTGGATCAGACACCACTTTACGTGGTTATGTAGATTCAGACATGGCTAGAGATGTAGACAACAGGAGGAGCATGACAGGTTATATTTACATTGTAGGTGGGACAAAGTGAGCTGGATTTCACGACTATAGAAGTGGTGGCTTTTTCAATCCACGAGGATGAGTATGTTGTTGCCACAAAGGTGAAAAAAGAGATGATTTGGTTACAAAAATTTCTTGAGGAGTTGGGGCATAAGCAGGAGGAATGTAAGCTGCATAGTGATAGTCAGAGTGCTATACACCTAGCTAAGAACTCTACTTTCCACTCCAGGATGAATCATATACAATTGAGATATCACTTCATCAGGACAGGTTTGGAGGAAGATAAGTTGAAGTTGGAGAATATTCATACCAGTTAGAATCCTACAGACATGATGACCAAGGTGGTCACAAGGGATAAACTAAAGCTATGTTAAGCTTTGGTTGGCCTTCACAGATGACAGTGAAGGGTTGAGAAGCTTGTTTAGTGGAAATCAGTCTCCAAGTGGGAGATTGTTATGTTTATGGAGCCTATTTTCATGTTAGAGTGTGGTACACCTTCTATGTGTTACACTTAGGTATTTTTACGGCGGTCCCACTCATCGGTGAGTGGGTCAGGGGGATTCGGGGGTGAAGCTCCCAAGCAAATTTTCATGGGTGGTTTATTAACCCATGGGTAATGGGTAACCATTATGGGCTGTTTTTGGGCCCATGGTTTTTTGGTACCCATTGTTTTGATACCCACATTTTTTTGCCCATGGTTTTGATACCCACGGTTTTGTATCAAACTGCTTAAGCAATTGTCTATTTATATGGTCTTATGCATATGATAGAGATACAAGCAAATGTATTGCAGATGTGCTTTGAATTCGGGTGTGAATTCTGTAGAGTTTGTTGAGCATAGCTCCAAATGGATCTAGGTATTGTATTGAGAGAGTGGAGGCTTGTAATAAAATTTGAGCAAGTGATTCTTAGTGGACGTAGCCCAAATTGGGTGAACCACATTAAATCTTGTCTCTCTGTGTTGTGTTATTTATTTTGCACTTTTATTTGAGATCTGTAATATTTTTCGTAGATTAGTTTCTCTTATACAATTCTATAAGGGATTATTTCACATATTTTATCTTATTTCCTAACAACATCTCCCATTTTACAAAGTGTGTGATCCACATAAGAAGTCCGTTATGTGTATGGAGGATTGAAGTTGATCCTTCCAAGATTAGATCCATTCTGAGTAGAAAACACCCACTAATGTTACAAAGGCTTACAACTTCATGGGTCTAGTAGGGTACTAAAATAATTCTCCCACATTACACACCCTATTACCTCTTTACAATGCAAGGGAAGAAGTTCAAGTGGATCGATAGGTATGAGTAGGAATTTAGGATGTTGAAAGAGTGTCTCACTACATCTCCCATTATTGCATGGTATGATCCACATAAGGAGTCTATTATGTGTATGGATGCATCCTCGGTTTATTTAGGAGGAGTATTGATGTAGGATAGATGGGTGATCTGCATTCAAATCTAGGAAGCTCAAATACTATGAGATCAATTATCCTACACACAATTGGAAGTTAGAAGCAATTGTACATGATATTTTCAAGTGGTAAAACTTTCTACTATGTTAGAGATTCAATTTGAGAATAGATCATATGAACCTAAGACAAATATTTTTGGGCCCCTTAAAATATTGGCTGAGTACAAAAAGGTGCATAGGTGCACAAGGCCTAGTTGAAGAAAGGCACACAAGGATAAAGCACGCAGGGTAGGGTTTAAGGAAACCCGTGGTGCATGCGCGGACAAAACCAAGGGTTCAGGACTTATCCATATTGGGAATTTTGGGTAGGATGCATGAAAACCATGACCCGATTGTGCATGCAGAGTGGATAAGGTGCCGGACTAGCGATATGTTGGCCTAGGAAGGAGCATACCTGCGGTAGAAGCATATAGAAGCTCATCGGGGTAAAAGTGGGAAGCTCATGCTTGGAGGAGCATGCTCACATGGAGGACCACATTCAGACACTTGGCATTAGATCTGAGGCCACTGGAGGATGAGTTGGCAGTTTAAAAAGGCTATATATACAAGCACTGTAGAAGTAAAGATAGAGAAATAGAGAGAGGGAGGAGCTCTATAGAAATACTGCAAGAACTTTGTTAGTTGGGTAATTATGCTAGGAAAGGATGTATCAAGGGTATGGGGGTGGTATAAATTTTATTTTGGGAGCCTAGCCACATAAGTCCAGTTATAATGCATGACTTGTGGTCTACTTATCCGTGACACTCTGTAATGGCTCCATGAATGTAATGAGGTTACCAGCTTATATGAATATGAACATTGATGATTCTGATGCATACATCTTTCTCATAGTTATTTTTCATTTATGTTTATGACTAAGTATGGATGCTTGTACAAATTTATTCTATTTTAGTATAAGATCTATAATCGGTTAAGCACTTTCTGTCTAGAATGACTACAAGGATCTAGAAGCCGTTCTGAGCTCTAGGGTGCTTGTATGTCTTACTTCCTTTCAAAATATCTCAAACATGGATCATAGATGATGTTTCCCACTAAACTCACATAAAAGAGAGACTTGGCACCCGCGCATGCCTCGGGTGAGTACCCCAGCTTCCCACTGGGTGATAGGCTAGTGTGCATGGGATTTCTTTCCTTTGTGATGGGGGTAAAAATGACTACATCTTGGTTCCATTTCTAGGACCTCTTTTCGAAGTCATAGTGGGAAAAGGCATACATCATGATTTGTGTAGAGAATAATGATAGAGCAGTTAACTTTGGAAAGTGTTGAATCATGGTTCAAGAGCACAGAGGATGAATTTACTCAGAGATTCAACACTGGAACTGAGTTTGATGCACGTAGATGGGTAGAAGAGAACCTCTACCATGAATTATATGAATTTTTTTTTTGTTGCTTCCTAGTAGAACTGTATGAGTGGCTCTCAGCCTATGCATCTAGATCAAGTGGTATTATAGATCATGTGTGTGGACCTAAGAAGAATACCGTGTGAGGTTTTGCAGGATGTAGATCTAACATGGAATCATGTTGTAGAATATTGGTGGAAAGGAAATCGCTAGCTACACACTGGAGTACACCATTTCTACATATTCTTGTCTAGAGGTTGCTAAGTTTATGTTTTAATGGGATCTCAGAGGATCATTTCTACATATTATCCCTCTAGAAATTAAGATCTTGATGGTTACCATGAGTTTAGAGGCATTTCCAATGGCCGGCTAAACCATTCGAGTGTTGGGCGAGGAAGCTAGGGTGGAGGAAGATGGTAGATGTTGCGATGGAGAAAGAAAGGGAGGAGAGATGACTCAAGTATAGTGAAGCACGTGAAATGGAGATTGCTAGAAAATGTGAGGTTGTAGGTGTGATGGATACATGGTAGCAGACATTGCAACAAGGATTTAAGGTTCACGTAGAGGATGTAGAACCTGAGTAGTCTATGCCACCCCATCTTGGCAAGTGAGTAAGAGAAAGCCCATCGCTTGATGATAGTTCATCATGTGGAGAGAGAAGAGCCGTTGGCACGCATTTAAGCCCACCTAGTGACCAAAACCTGGTGCTTGGTTTCCTAGATCAAGGAGAGAATATTGTTAGTCTAGTTGGTATCTTTGAACGTGATCGATCTACACCTAGGAGATACAATTTCTCATTTGGGACTTCTATGGCTACAAATACCATTCCAGTGTTAGGAGGAATTTTCCAAGGTATAGACATGTAAGATTTTGATCTCACATTGGGAGTGGCACAAGGTATACTATTGGTAGTGGGGAACTATCAAAACCATCGGTGTGCGATTGGGGTGGAATTGTGGAGACCCTTGGCATGACCACTACGGGACTGGTGGATATGGTGGCTTAGGAGGAAAAAGACATGGTGGATCTAGTGGGTTAGGAGGCATGAGACCTAGTAGATTTGGTGGATTAGGAAGTGGAAGGAAATATTGGAGAAAACCAAGGATCGACTCGGGAGGACCGGCCCCAACCAGCCCCTTCAAGTCTTCTTTGAAATGTCTTTACATTTTCCAGTTACGAGAGGAATTGAAGATGTTACAAAACATGTTCACAAGTGTGAATGCTATGCTATGGCACGTAAAGGGTATAAAAACCTTCGGAGCAGAGAAAGGCTATAATTTTGTAATGACGTTGCAAGGTCGCGCGCATAGCTGGTATAGGAAGTATGACCCTCATCAAATGGTGGTGGATTATACTACTTTAAAGAACACCTTCTTGGTAGAATTCCACATCCCTAAGTTTGAATAAGAGCATTAACACCCTGAAGGAGATTCAACAGGGAATGGTGGAGAGTGTGTGGGAGTATGATGTGTGCTTTAAAACCTCTTGTCTAAGTTATCATATGATATTCACCCCGCAAGCATGCTCGGTTGGTTTGTTGGAGGGTTGATCACGCCTTTTAGGAGGGCCTTATCTCATAAAACTTTCATAGACCCACTCGAGGTGTTAGAATCTATTTTACGTGCCAAGGTGGTTGGAAGTCTTGACATGTGGGTGCTAGCTTTTTCTTGGAGGTTCAAATTACTATTATGGCTAAGCTGACTTTAGAAGTTATTTATGAACTCATTAGCCCCTTCATTGACTTGCGGTGGTTTATGGTGTATAGATTGTGAGAGGGGCATACCAAGGATAGTTTCCCCAGAGGACAATATGCCATGACAGTAGACTAACATTTTCATGAGGACCATGATGCAAGTAGGTGCCCCTTGTTACAAAGTGTGTAATTTGGAAGAATGTGTCTTGATCTTGTAAGATCTGCACCTCTCTGACAACCCATGATACTAAGGATTGTAGGATCATTGATAATATCTATGAGGCCATTGATCATGGTGTTTCACCTTTTTATTAGATTGTTTCTTTGAATTGGTTTAACGCAAATAGATAGGAGTAACATCTCAAAGGTGTAGGAGGAATACACGCGGTGAAGGTCGATTGATGGAGTTGCAGAGAACTACGTAATGAAAACAAAACCGTATGAATTAAACAATATGGGAAGTCCATGAGCGAAGTATGATACTTCCAGATGAGATGCAATCCAATGTTTTAAACAAATTAATGGAGGTAAAAACTATTGTTATTTTAAAATGATTTCGGTATCTCACTTAAAACCAAGAAAATAGAAGGAATTAAACAATATTGTGTCTTACCCCTTGTGACCCGCATCTCATTTCACAACCTAACCTCATTACCTAAACCTTACACAATTAATTACCTCATAATTGATAAATCCACATGCCTGCCACCTCACTTGGCCACCTCACCATGACCTAGCCCTAACCTAAACTAACCTAATTAGGACCCATGACTTGGTACAGACTCACATCCATAACTAATGCCTCCTTACTCGCACCCAAAGCCGACCTTCTAGCCACTTGACCAAGCCATGGCCCTGATCCTCGGGAGAAAAAGCGAGGGAAGGTGGGCTATTTTACTAAAAATAGCCTACTTTTTCCTAGCGATGCGGTTCTACTCGTAGCCCGTCGGTTCGCAACCGCCATCGGTTCCCTGTAAATGGGCTCCCAAACCAAAACAACGGATCGGAATTTCATTTTGGAGATCGGTCGAAGGATTTCGGATCAGCAGAGGCATTGCGGCGAGGAGCGAGTCAGATCTTCACTTGACCAAGCGAGAGGCAGTGAAAATACTAGGCGTGTTTACTGAAAGGAGATCAACTTGCACCTTCGTAAAAACCGAGTAAGTTACATCTTGCATGTCCTCCATTATAACATTTCTTATGCTTTTGGAATTACGGTCCTCCCAAATCCGTTTTGAATCCATTATCCAGCGTACCATTGCCTCTGCTTGTCATTCTTTTGCTTTAACCATCCCATTTCCTAATACTATCCAAAAACCAGCCATTCAAACACCTGACCAGCCCGAGAAGATCCAGAACCCACCGGTATCGGTTATCGATACCGGCATCGGTTATAGGTAACGGCATCGGTTCCTTTGATCAAAACCAGGAAAAACGACCTTTCCCTACCCGGTTCGGCCAAGCAATTTAATTGATATTTTACTGAGTCTTTTGTGTTAATTCACGTTAGCGAAGCTGACCACCTTGAAAGGAAGTTTTACATTTCTGGGCCCAAGCGAGTTTCCTCATTTATTGTTTAATCAAATCTTGTGGTCTTGTGTTCTTATTTGCGAGGTAGTCCTTCCCGAGACAAAAGGAGTTCTCATGCATCGCTTTGATCTTTCTCTCTGATGTGCGCACATCATCTCGACATTCTACGGGTATTCCTCCTAACCCTAACCTTATCTGTTTCTAAAAGGAGCGAAGCATTTAGAGTGAAACATTTTTGTACGCCGGTGGGACCCATTTTGGGTTTATCTTTATTTCTTGCTTGCTTTCATATAGGGAGCATACTTGCTGTTTTCTTCTTCTAGAGATATTCACAAGGTATTTTATTATTACGGTAAAAGAACTTGCTTTGTTTTTGCATCTTGCATTAGTAAAAGTCATCTCTTTTGCTTCATCGAATATCACTTTCGATTTGGGTTTTAAAACACATGCATTGCATTCTGCTGTTGTTTTTCAATTCTAGTGAACATAGATTAAGTAGCAGTCGTACACGTGGGGGTGATATCCACGGTATTGACGAGGAAATTAATCTTACATTCAACTGCACAACACATACCGAATCACTTCACAATTAACACAATGACTCAAACATCCCCCTTTTTTCCGCGGTATTCCTCACTTAGATTGAGTAACCTTATAAGCCAAAACAACTTGACATTTCCCTAAGTCTCTTGTTTAGGATTCGACATCATTCTACGTCTAAAGGCATAAGCCCTGATAATTAAAATTAACCCTAAGGTTAATCTACGGATTTGCGTGTGCATCTTGCTTGTTTTTTTCATTCTGTTTTCTCTGTCATACTCTGTCTTTTGTGATCAATAAGTTGATAAATATACTCAAGCGTTGCTAAAAATCAAATTAGCGAGCCCTTTGTATCTTCTTATCCTAGATTTTTGACAGGCATCGGTTAAGGACCGGCGTCGTTTCCCCTGTGGCCGAAGCGGTTAGTAAACCGATATCGATTCTTGTCTCCATCATTACGACAAACCAGTGACTTGCCAAATTCATCATTGCAGGGTTGTTTTTGTTCTTGATAGATTGAAACTTTCAGTGAGCTGCTTGTCCATGGTTGTTATCACTCGAAAACAAGCCGCCGCCATGGTTTCACACGCTTGCTCTGTTTCTTTGCTGAATCACCCCCTTCACGCATACATGGGGAATCCCTACGATACCGGTGAGGTTCAAAAATTCTGTGGGAGATAAGGACTTTGCCAAGTTTACGGATGCTAATTCCAGTATTTGTCTGCAATACTATTTGTCTCATACCCACTGACCGTACACACGATGGTCAGCTCCTTGTAGGTATGCCTATCGGTATAGCTGCTCATTTAGCTCCCACTCCTCACGATAATACCGCCTTGCTTCTGCATCTCTAGCCCGTCTCCCAATCCGGCAGTGCGAGAGGTTCATACGACCCGATTAGCTTTCCTTTTGTTAATCTTGGACCCCACGTTTCGTTACCACCAATGCCCCTACCTCATCTCTTTTCTTGTTGCTCCATTCATGACTTGCTCTCTGCCACCTATCCACGAGCTTTCCTTCTCAAGCTCCGCCTACCTTTTCATTCCCATACACGTATCCGGTAACCTCGACACCTTATATGGGACATCCCTATACAGTGCACCATCATCTCATCCGACCACTTGATTTCATCAAACAAATGATGGACAAAATGCAAAATTTGGAGGCTTCGGTTTCGGGAAGTCGTAGCGCCTTGACATACGAACAAGTTTGTCGGGAGCCCATTCACCCTCTGTCCCCCTTCATTCATATCCTCCTCGATGGGAGTTGCGAAATTTACTCGTTTTAATAGTAAAGAGGATCCTCAACAACACTTGCGATCATTTAGACATGCTTGTTATTTGATTGCCCATAATGCGCCTTGTTACTCGCACCTTCCCTATGTCCTTATCGGGACCCGCATGCAGGTGGTACGGTGCTTTAACCCGGCACTCGATCTTCTCTTTTAACAACTAGCCCAATCTTTCTTGGATCATTTCTCCATTAACATTCTTAAGAAAGTATCTATCACCGACCTTTATGCCATCAGACAATTTGAGGGCGAATCTATCGCATGATTTCGTTGGACGATGGCGGGGCCTTATCAACCAACTTACGTATGCCTTGCCTCAGGCCGAACTTATCGAACTCTTTACGCGGGCTGCGCTAAGCTCATCTCCCCTACCCTCCAAATCAAACTTTAGTACATTCGATGAGGCCTTTACTATGGCTCGAAAATTAGAAATTCGAGCCTTAGAGGAAGAGAAATTGCGGTTGCGCAACAAGAACTCCACTTTCGAACTCCTGATTCTACCGATAAACCAAATACCACCACTCCTCACGCGTCCACCTCTTCTAAATCAAAAGGAGCTGTCCACGCGGTGATGGTCAAATCGACCACCGTCGATACTCCACCAAAAACCACCTATAAATACAAAGCCGAACCCATCAACTACACTCCCTTGGGAGAAACCTATGGTGTCATCTTGGAAAAATTGCTCAAGCGGGAGCCATTACCTTACCTCTGTTAAACCTCATTACGGGTTTGATTCCACTCGCGCCATACCTTCACAGTACAAAGAAAATGACTTTTGTAACTTCCACGCGCGTGAAGGGACACGGTCATGAAAGCTGCAAGATGTTGAAAAACATAGTGCGAGGAAATGGTTGATGCGGGGGATATAGCCCTCGATAATCCTAACGCCCTGCTAACTTGAAATTTGAAAATTTTCAACAAGCCATTCCCGAATCACTCGTCCAGCCATAGCGTCGACCGGGATATCTTAGCGAGGAGAGTGTTCATGAGATCCATGCGGTATTCGATACCCGGCCAAAAGCCTCTATCGAGAAAATTTTGAATCAAGCCTCTTCACTAACACGGGGCAGAACCTCCTTTACCACCATCAAGCCAAAGCGAAATCGTTCCTTTACCCATAGAAGAGTTAGCGCCGGGCTTCCCTTCCCATCGATGAGTCTTCTTACACCACATCCCTACAAGATTGCGGCGGATGTTGTCTAATCTATCCATTTCCCGAGACGTCTCCTTCTACCACTCTTGCCGCCTGAGAGAGGAAGGTCGCCACTCCCTTTGACATCCTTAGGAGAAATCTCTTTTGAGCATCACTAAATTCTTTAGCCGTGTGGACCCTCTCACATGCCCATACGCCTATTAGTCCCTCATCACCTAAATCTTTTCAACGACAGTCGACCTCTTAACATCTATTGATACGGTGCCTCATCTACCCCCTGTATCACTCCCACGATGGATTTGGAATTACAACCCACCTTTCTTAGTACCAAAA
The DNA here is from genome assembly GCA_018340775.1 of Taxus wallichiana var. yunnanensis. Taxonomy (NCBI): domain Eukaryota; kingdom Viridiplantae; phylum Streptophyta; class Pinopsida; order Cupressales; family Taxaceae; genus Taxus; species Taxus wallichiana. The sequence continues at coordinate 524,168,498 of CM031238.1, forward strand.
TTACAAATCACACTGAGGCTGTCATTCCACGAGAAGATAGACGAGGCCCTATGGGAGCGTTTGAGTACCCCTTTTTCTACTCAAATGCAAATGTGATCTGATGTCTCCACCATCTACCCGAAGTGCTTACTGAAGCTTAAAATGCCCTGTTCTCGCCTTCACCCCCTCACCTCTACCAAATGCCCGTCCACTTCTATCAACTTAACCAGATCTTCCCCTACGCTTGGGACCTCACGATGCCCGGTCTAACACACCCGCTAAGCGACTCGATCTATCAAAAATAAATCCGCCCCGCCACCTAGGAGGCGAGCGCAATCGGGCCTCTATCACAATTAAAACCCTCATCGTCACACCCACCTTCCATATTGGGACCTCATCCCTCCACATTACACCAATATATCATACCTCCTTTGTTTTCTTGCAAAAGCGACCTCGCCTTCTACACCTATACGAGAGATCAAAGGGTATCACAACATCGTTACCCGCGTATCGGTCCACCTATCGACCCTAAACCAATCCCATCATCAAAGGATTTATTTTCTGTCACTCCCCTTTCTCGTGGTTGTTTCCGCATTACCACGCATCGTAACCTCATCATCTAACCGGTGAGCGTAACCCGTGTCGAGAAACCACGTTTAGTGAAAAACATGTGTCGGCACCCCTCGGCTAAACCACCACATGCTGAACCAACCACGCCCAAACATTTGCAAAACCCACTGACAATACCCTCATCCGATTTTGACCCCCTCAAAGGATCTTACGCCAAAATCCTTGCTATGTTGGTGGAGAATGCGACCATTTCCCTACCTCCACTTAGACCTTATGACCCGTCTAAACCCCGACCTATGGGTTACGATGAGTCTAAAATCTGCGCTTATCACCGCACACCAGGACATGATGTGGAGGGATGCAAAGCTCTAAAAACCATCCTTCGTCAGTCACCTCTCCCGGATAGAAAGATTAAGAAAGACAACTTACGAAGGGAAAGACCTCTAGCGTCAATTCCCTCTACTATATCATCTATCCCCGCCTCACCAAGATCTATCATTATTACAACCCCACCTCTTGAAGACCATGAATTATCCCAACCATCTTCCTCATCTCGGATCTACGAGATTAATATGATTAGTGTCGCTGCTAGAGACGAGAAAAACAATGGGAAAGCGAAAGAAAACACACTGCGGCATCTCTTTCTCCTTGACCATCCGATTACACCACCACCTAAAGTGGTTATTCGCGGACCCGCCTATCCGTCTCTAATGGAGTTGCCCACCGAACCATGATCAAACGACTTCATCGATCGCGTAAAAATGACACTATATGATCTCATTGGACTTTGAATCTCATCGACAAGCTCTCGTTGAGATCCTTGAGGATAGAGGTTTTACCCAATGAAACCACCTGCCCGTGGCCTCCATTCTAACACCCGATCACGTTTCCTCTCTCACCAAACAATCCATCTCCCCCACCATACGTCTCAAAACAACAAGCGCTGCGGTTAGTTTCTCGGAAGATGAAATTATCGACTTTGGTGCGAGAAGACCACGACCCTGCCCTTTTCATTTCGCTTACGTCAGAGACATTGAGTACGTCGGGTTATGATTGTGAGGGCGCTAGCCTAAACATCATCTCTTGAAAGCCTTCAACAAATGAACATCCCTTCAGTTGCATGTGTGCCGACCCCATCATGTTGCGATCATTGATATGCTATTACTTCTACCTTAGGCACCGTGATCCTCAACATTCGCGTAGGCCCACGTACTTTACCGAACTCTTCTATGTCCTTGAAGGAGAGTTCGATATAATATATTCTTTGGGTCGTCCTTGGATCAGGAGCCATGGGATGCGTTCCTCGACATTACATCGATGCATAAAATTTGAGTACGAGGGAAGTCCTGCTTGTAAAAGCTGATCCTCCCCCTTCAAAACTTGCGATATGTTATACCGCCCAAGCGATGTGCTTATACCAATTAAGACACCCATACATTCAACCTGACCATCCTCTTGAATGTACCTCAACCATCCACCTCATTGCACCTACGCCTTGGTGATGAAACCACCGTCGCACAAACCACTTCTCTTCCCGCATGCTAACATCCCGACCTCAGGCCCCTTAGTAGATGTTTTCATCGCCTCACATGGGGAGTACCGCTTTATATGCGTTAGTTCTTTCCCTACCCGCGGGAGTACGGACGATTACATGCGCATCCCACCTACGGCCGTCGCGTGGGGAGGTAATCTCTTACGGACCACCCCATTGCCGCACTAACCTAACGTATGGGGGTGTTGGCGCATCCTCCATTACCCCCTGAACCTCCTCTTGGTGTGGTTCCCTTCGATCCGATTTTCAATACTTGACAAATCGTCGTTCGCCATCCCTCACCTTCTTGACTCATTTGTGCGTGGAAGGCTTTGGTTTTGGCCTTTACGAACAAGGCCGACATACACTCATCCCCGTGACCACACGCTTGAAACATAATGATCGAAGTGGTCTCGGTTTTTCCGAAACACCTACACAGGAGACACCTCCTGTCAGCTGTATCCTGGAAGAGGAAGGCGTCGCCCCTACCGAACCATCATCACCCACTTTGCCATCATCTCCCACAGAATCGATGGACCACTGAATCTATCCCTCCTAACTTTTTTCATAAATGCTATCTTCATAGGTCCTCTCACTTATCAGCGCGATAATGAGGACCCATCTTCTCTTCATACGTATCAGGACATGATCGAAGAGGATTCGCCTTTGATTAATGTTGTTGAATGCCGGGATGCGACTCCATCCTCACTTACAGGCGCGGATGATTCTTATATTGGCACGCGCCTTACCATCTGAAACCCAAACTATCTTTGAGCAGATCTACTATAGAAATCAACATCCACACGGAGGAAGATCCTCACATAGTGAAGATTGGACAATCCCTTAACACATCGAGAACAAGCCGCCTTTTCTACCTTTCTCGTGCTCATGACCAAGCTTTCGCATGGTCTTACGGCGACATGCGGGAATTGATCCTACCATTGCCGTCCATAACATCACCTAAACCCCGATTCCAAACCAGTCAAGCGAGAAATTGAGAAAAATGCATCCACGCATTGCTCTCTTGGTCAAAAGGAGCTCAGCGACTCCTTTCTGTTTCCTTCATCTTGCCTATTGACTATCCTCGATGGATTTCTAACATCGTGCACACTGTCACTAAAGCGGCAGGGGGACTTCGGATATGCGCAGATTTCGGGATCTTAACCTTGCTTGCCCTAAGGATGACTTCCCCCTCCCAGTATTGATCAACTTGTTGATCTCACTGCGAGCCATGAAATGCTTTCTCTCATGGATGGCTTTTGAGGATCTGACCAAATTTTGGTTGCCCTGCCGATCAACACAAAGCGCCTTCATAACTCCTTGGGAACCTTACATTATCGTGTCATGCCATTTGGCCTTAAGAATCTTTGGTGCTACCTATCGGCGGGCTATGACCTACATTTTCATGACATTATGCACACTATCCTTGAAGACTATGTCGGCGATCTTCTCGGCAAGTCTAAACATCGTAGTGAACATCTCGATGTTTTAACCATTATTTTGATGCTTTGTTACAATATTACATCGCCTTGATTAGAAGAAATGTGTCTTTGGTGTTCTTTTGGGAAAACTTCTTGGCTTTATCGTCTCTTTGCGTGGCATTGAGGTCGATCCATCTAAAGTAAAAGCTATCCTAGAAATGCCCCCACCCAAAACCTCAAACAATTGCGTAGTTTGCGGGGTAAACTTGATCCATCCGGCGTTTCATCTCCCGACTCTCGGATCGATGTCACCCTTTTCATCACCTTCTAAAAAGGGCGTTGCCTTTGATGGGTGAGGAGTGTCACCAAGCCTTGAAGCTCTCAAAAGCGTATCTCTTGCAGCCACCGTGCTTATCCCACCCCGGGACGACCGCCCTTTCTACCTTTATCTTTCCGCCCTTGACCATCTTTATAGGAGCTATGCTCGCACATCGAGACTCGGCACGCGAGAAGCAGGCCGTTTATTATATAAGTCGTACCCTCGTGGATTACGAGACTAGGTATACACATGTAGAAAAATTGTGCACAGCCTATCATTAAATCGCCACCAAACTCGACATTACCTCTGAATCACAAAACTTTCGTCATCACCAACAGACCCCATTCATTATATATCGCCAAACCACACCTAAACCAGCGCATCGCTCGATGGCTCATGCTCCTCGCCGACCTTGACCTTGAGTTTATACAACAGAAATCAATCAAAGGACAAACTCTTGCGGAGACCGACTTGCGGAGGCCCCTGCACAGGGACAATTTACCAATTTTACCTTCCCAGCGAACTCATCGCCACTCTTTCGCTCGGAGAAGAGTCGTATCAAATGACCCTCTTCTTGATGGATCTAAGTGCCAGTAGCGGCGGAGGAGCCGGCGTTGTTCTCATCCCTCTTGGCCTTTGAACCTATGCCTCTTTCATTCCGGCTTGATTTCCCTGCACTAATAATACGGCGGAATACGAGGCCCTTGTTCAGGTCTCAGTTGCGATACACTTAGGCATTAAATCTATCAATATCTTTGGTGACTCTCGATTGGTAGTCAATCAAGTTATGGGCATCTACCGATGTAAAAAGCGAGGAACTTGAAGTACAAACACCACGTGGAATCACTTCTAACCTTATTTACTCACTATTCTATCAAACCATTCCCCGCTCCACTAACAAATTTGCGGATACTATGGCTTGCTTAGCCTCATGATTCCACGCGCTGTTGACTCTGAATTATTCGTTGTGGTCCAGTGACTTTTTGCACCATCTATTGACCCGGTAGTTTGCATGATAAATCTTTGTGTCTACTAATTCGCGGGATACTTGGTACCACGATTTCACGACTACCTTACTGATCTCGGTTCTCCCACGACCTTACTAGTAAGCGGAAAAGCGTGCTTTTCTTAAAAGTGTTTCGCGTTATGTTGTCATGGGAGGACTCCTCTATAAACGTGGCTTTGATGGCATCCTCCTTGTTTGTCTAACCATTGCGAGAGGTCACCTATACCATCCAGCAGTAGTACGATGGGATTTGTGGTGGACATTTTAGTGGCCTTGCCGTGGCTAAGCGAATCCTTCGCCTAGGTTATTATTGGCCTACTCTCGATACATTGCTACGAATATGTTAAGCGTTGTGTCATGTGTCAACAACATGCCAATCTTCAACATACTCCTAGCCACCCTTCTGAAGTCGCTCGTGATCTTTGGCCTTTCTCTGATGGGGTTTAGACCTTATTGGTGAGATTCACCCGACCTCTTCACAAGCGTCACCGTTGGATAATCACAGTGACCGAATATTACACAAAATGGGTGGAGGCCATCCCACTCATTTCAATCAAAAAAAAAAAAAATTGTCGAATTCATTAACCATCACATTATACATCGTTTTGGTATTCCTCATCGCCTAATAACGAGATAATGGTAAATCTTTCAAAAACAAGTTGTTCTAAAACCTTTGTGACAACTTTGGTATCAAACTTAGTTTCTCATCGCCTTCTTATCCATGAGAGCCAATGGTGGGGTGAATCTTCTAATAAAACTCTAACCAAAATCCTCATGAAAGTTGTCGATGAATCGGAAGAAATTGCACGATCACATCCCCTTTGCCCTTTGGGCTTATCGTCTTACTAGCATTCGTACCTCTACTAATGCCACACCTTTTCTTTGGTATATGTAGTGCAGAGGCTGTTTTGCCTCTCGAAATACAAATACCCTCCCTTAGAATATCTCTTGGGATATTCTCACCAGCGATGATTTCCGCGAGGCGGTTAGCCCAGTGGAGCTTCTTGACGACGACGTCTTACGGCTCTCGATCACCTTCAAATCTATCAAAAACGCATCAAGCGTGCTTATGATAAGCGACTTCATGAGCGTACCTTTAAGGTTGGTGATCTTGTCCTCAAAGAGAATCAACATGTCACCAAACTAGAAAAGAGCAAACGTGGAAAATTTGCTCCCGATTGGATTGGGCCTTATATAATCACTCACACCTATGGATCGAGGCACTTATCGTTTAGCTTAAGCAATGGTAAACTGAGCTGAACCCCTAATGCCTTACATCTTCGCCCATTCTCTTTGTTGAATCTAGTGTTATATCACTTCTTATCTACCTACTGCTCGTCCCTTGAGCTCATTTACCGCTACATACACTTTGTTTTCTATATCTCTAAATAAAATCGAAATCACTTCGCACCTCCCCTTGATAATGCCTTCCCCTTTTTTTTTAGTCTAGTCCATGACTTCAAAGTATTAAAATAAGCCGTATTCTTATGGGATTTTCTTGAGTCAAACTTCCTACTAAACTAGATGCTTCACGCCAAAAGAACATCTAGTCATCTAAAATTAAATATAGACTGCTCCCTCGAAGGACAGCTATATGCCAAACTATTCTTCTTGCTACTTATAAATATTTGCTCCCCTGAAGGACATGACTATGCACTAAAATCATCTCTGCTACTATAAATATTTGCTCCCCAGAAGGACAGACTATACCACAGTCGGCCTTTATCGAAGCTTCTCGCATTGATCGACCGTGAAGACCTCAAGAATAAAACAATCAATATCCCTTGTAGACTTCCGCATCGATCGGTCTACATTGATAAAATAAAAGCCTCATTGAAAAGAACTTTTTGGGTCATGGACTTGTCTATTTAGGGTAGGTTCTCTTTCGTTGTAACAAGTTCTTTGTACCTCGGCTATATCATCCACATCACCTCACCATTTGTTTCAACTCAAGGGACGTAACGTACACTGATATATTGTGATCATCTGACTCTTTTCAACTATGGACTTCTCGTCATGCACGGCACTTAGGGCTTCGGGCTCGTTCTACGTTGTGTGGTTTGTTTAGCTCTTTTCACCTACGGAGCACTCTTTCGCTTTGCCTCGCATCTAGAATTGTGTGTTGATCTTAATCGGGACACTATTCCCTACTACTTAGGTATCTTAACCTTTGCTTTACCTATACCTACACAACATGACATTATCCTACCAGCACAATGACATTACCCTACTGACATCAAATTTTTACCAAGCGACAAATTGCCTAAACCATACCAAATTGCCTAAATTCACCCCTCACGATCCTAAGGAGAACTACATCGATCGAGGCCCTTCCTTGCTTTGTGCAATGGGCTATGTAGGCAGCACTTCGGAGACATGGGGTCTCCCAAGGTTAGCTCGACCATCCCCTACCATAACCTATCATGTGTGGTAAATATAAATATTTTGGTGTATTTCTATTTAATCACATTCCTCTTTGATCCTTTTAAAAAAAAAAAAAAAAAAACACCGAAAGTCAAAACGACAACATTCTTATTATTATAACGCAAATCAACATACATATCTCGTTTTATTTAGATGTTAAACAAATACATCTTCTATATCATCGACACGCAGGTCGGTACTCTTATTTATCCTCATACCTTGCTAACATTTATTTAGACCCTCACGCCTCATCCCGACCTAGGTGATGATCGTGATCGTCGACCCCTCTCGCCGGGCCTCTCTGTCCTCAAAGGTACCACGGCTATTGGTACCGCCCGATCTGCCGATCTCTCCTGTAACATATGAATACGCCCTCTCGCATGGAGAACTCCAGCCTCTAGTCTCGCCGCCGTGACTCATGACCACTAACAATCCTCTTGTCTCATTCACTGCGTTTGGAGCTCTTTGAACCAAGCCAGCTGCAGACGATCCTCTCTGCTGTAATCACCGCTATGTCGGGCGCTCACGTACACCTCATTTCTGCTTACCCACCATAATCTATAGGCCTCTGTCATTCTGCATCCATTACTGCTGCGATCGGCTGCTATCTCCTCGGGCCCTTACGGAGGTGTTGGCGGGGTGGTGAGAATCTTTGCCTCGGCATCGATCCTCATATATGGTCTATAAGCTTTGTGGTATGTCTGCACAAATCAAATTGTCGCGCGCACGCGATCTATAGGAATCCTCTCATATTCACTGGCTTTGTGCCGCGATCCACCTCGATCGCTCTACACCTCTCAACTCCTCGGCTATGTTCTCGGTTACCATATAGTTCCGTGTAGGACCTCAGCCAGAGATATCATGACCGTCGACCTCTCCCATACCTGCTGTAATACTCAATGTCACCGGCACGGCTTTGAGATCTTGCCTCTCTTGTTGCATGCGGACCCATCGTCGGAATCCCGACCTCGTACTCCGGTCTCTCTGCTGGATGGATCGGCCTATTGGTCGCACACAAACAATGTGCTCATAGGCCCATGAGTGTAATAAGTATGAGCAATCAGCGTTGTCTGTGATTTCGCCTACAAGCCCATAAACCCTGTATAGCTCGCCGAATATGCGGTGCCCATGCAAAAGTCACGTTCCTTTCTATCATCTCCCAAATAACACCCATCGATGCCTTTGGAAATCTTCCCCATACGCCTCGGTAGCGCATAATACCCTACGCTATCATTAAAATCACTTTGCTAACCTTGTCTCCTCGGGGTGTCTTTGCATACATTACCCCATATGTGAATGACAAACCTCATTTGTGTTAAGTCCGTGCATATGGACCAAACACTTACATTATCGCTGCCCGCCCGCATGCTAGGTAGTGCACGATATCTTGGTTCTCTGTAATAGGGAGTCTCGATATCGAAACACATCTTCGAATTCTTTGTCATTTCACTGTTGGCGGATAGAAGGTATTTGTCTCGGGATTCCATCTCTCAATCGGCGCTTTGTAACATACCATGGTTACGTGCGATTCGTGAATAATAACGGATTCCACTTAACCCCAAGCGATTTATCAATGTCCATTCATTTGGTGTTACATCGCTCGGATTAGCGACAACGTGACCGGCACACTATCATTCATCCTCAAGCCACCTGCCTCTGCTGCATACACCAAAACAACAAACAACCATTCAATCCATTAGGGTCTTTTTCAAACATTACGGAAATTTCTCCGATGCTTAGCAAAGTATTGCGGTTATACATAACGATATCGGTTGAATAAGCCGATACCGGTTCTCCTAACATTCTACGGTCCAACATCGATTTTATACACCTTCCTAAAAACAACCACCTACGACAATAATTTGCTCGTTTATTCGTTTTTATACATACAAACATACCCGGAACCCCTGATTGCCTACCCTGTAACACTTACCTCACCTGCAACCCTTGTTATCATGTTTTCTTTCTCATATCTACCCACCTACTCTCCCCCATCTTATTCACGAAACATGCAGTAGTCAAATCACAAACAAAACAATACCTCTTGGGTTGCAGTAGCTTGAGGTGGCCCTTGTCTTCCCTCATGTCCTTGACTGCTGGATGCTTCTCCTCGTTCTGCCATGATCACCACCCTTTTCAACTTTGTCTTTCTGCCTTCTGAACCTCGGATCACATTTACTTTCCTTGTCTCTTTTCTCCTTCTCACCCAAATCTCTCATGCAAAATACTGTCTCGGTCGTCAAAAGCGTCGCGTTCGCGTATTTAACCTCTTGCGTGGCTCTAAAATTAAAACTTAAGTTGCCACCTAGCTTTTCTATTTTTAGAAAAGCTCATACCTAAATAACCGGTATCGGTTACTTAGCGATATCGGTCTACATTAGATCGATATCGGTTCCTTAAGCGATATCGGTTACACACCTATCTTTTTCACAGCGACGTTCTTTTCTTCATTTCTCACCTAAATTTTTGTCGCGCCGCCTCTTTTCTGCATAAACCACACAATTTACCACATTTTGTTCATCCACCACATATAACATTACATTTTCATTAAATATCATTTATTTTACACAAATACACAAACCATCGACTACGGATATCAAGAAACTATCAATCTATACATCATTTGGATCCGACTCATCGATTACTATATCACAATGTCACAAAACCACCAATTCATCACATAACGACATTCATATATACGTACAAACAAACAAAAACATCGGCATCATCCATCTATCGACATGTCAATTAAACTCATCACACATTCTATATCTATTACAGCCATTAACCACATATTTCAACACATTTTGAAACTTTGCATGTGGATCAAAACATCGTCTCTATATATATACAAATTTTCAAAAATACAATGTGCCCTACATCGGGGCCTCTGTGATCTCATCTGATACAGCAAAGCGGCACGCGAGGCCGCAATACCTACCAAAAATCTCGGCTCGGCTCGCGGCCGGTCTCTCATATCAAAAATATACTCGGCTCATGGCCGGTATCAAATATCTCTGACCCGTACTCGGCTCGCGAGGCGGTATATAATAAATAAATGAATCAAAACAATGAATAAGTGTAGGCACGCGAGGCCTCTATCAATCTGACCGGTTCGCGAGACCGGTGCCCATGTCCTATCTGAAACCATGTCGGGGATCTATCGGCTCTCCCCCCAGCCCTCGGCACCTCTCCCCATTGGTCACTGTGGTGCCTCTCGCCTCCTGCTGTCACGGACACGCCAGTGTGTGGCTGCTCCTCCTGAGATCTCGGGTGTGCGAGGTCTACTGCTCTATGCTGCATATGCACGATACTCGACTCGGTACTATCAAAGAATATCACGATAATATCGGGCCTCTGCTCTCACCTCCATATAGCGATCTCGCGCCACTGAAGGAACTGGGGCTGGTCCCCTGGCACCTAACACCAATACCCCTGAGCAGTGTGCACTGCGCTTTGTGGGTGTGTGGTTTGGTGGTGGTCTTTACTGTGCTGTGCACACACTTTTTGTGGCCGTGGTGGTATGCTGGGGGAGTAATTTGGGGTGTGTTTGTCTTCTTTCTTAATGCTGTTTGCACTGTGCACACTGCACTTTGTGTTTTGTCTTCTTTGGTGGTGGTGGTCTTACTAATGTACACTACGAGCACTGGGCTAGCTGCCCTGTAAGACCCTATATCGTGCTGTGCGGCATGACAGTATCCTGTAATAGCTGCACCTGCCCCCGGAGCTGATCTCTCTCTGCTGTAACTGCAGCCAAGTCTGGCTGCACAGGCGGTACTATCCTCGCTGCTCTCTGCCCAGCCCACCATACCCTGTATGCTCCCGTGCACCCGGCATCATCCACACCCTCACCTGCTGGTCTCTCGCTACCCGGTCACGGATCCCGAGGTGTGGCGGCTGGCGGTGGGGCCTCTACATCATCCCTCTGTCTTGAGGGAGGGAGGTGGCTCGTCTGTCGCGGCCCCATCTGCTGCGTGCCCTCTCTCAGGGGTATCGCTCGTACTCTCCGGCCTCGATCTGCTTTATCAGGAATGTATCTTTGGATCGAAGGCGCGGTATCTGTGGGCTCCTCTGCCAGGGTGGTGACCTCTGTAGGGTCTCCATACAATGTCTCTGCTTTGTAAGGCCCTCTGTGAGTGTACATAATAGACCACATCCCGACCTGACAATTGCTCGTGGTGGCCCACGACCCCCGACCACCTCGAAAGCCATATCGGTATACGACTGTGGCCACAGGCTGCTTCAGGGGTAGCCCTCTTGGCTTTGATGCATATGATGTGCTCGTATGCCCAGCGAGTCTGACAAAAATGTAGAACAAATACCAAATCGCCTCCTCGTGATAGCCCCATAACTCCTGTATAATTGCACCGGATACTGCTTTGGTGCCCATGCATAAAAGGTGTGCTCCTCCACCATCTCGGCAGCACCCCCATCAATGCCCGTGAGAGCGGCCTCCCTACGAATCGGGAGGCGAAGCGGGTGATCCCTATCATCATCAACACGGTGAGCCGTGTCTCGTATCTGTGTGCGCGGTACATATCACCATATCGATGCTCGTATTATGATACGTAAAAGCGCGGTGCATCCCAAAAACCTGCGGTATGCTATCCATGGCGATCTCACGAATCTACACGGAAAAGCGGCCTCTCCCTCGATCGGTAGCCGCGGGATGCGTACACATCCTCTAATGTGACGGTCATCTCCCGGTCGGCGAGATGGAACACATTGGCCGCCGGATCCCATCTCTCGATGAGGGCGACCATCGAGGCTGTGATCTCTCTCTATCGCTCTGTACCTCTGGACCCCGCTTGAGTCCCACCTCGCGCATGATGGCCCAATGCGCCGCGAGATATGTGTGGCCTCATCCGACTCAATAGTGGAGGCATCTATCACGCATCGTCAGCTGGCGTGCGTGCTGCAAAACCAACCCACATTCTTAGACCCACTCTTTATTATAACATCTACTTTACCATCTAAACCCCCTTTTGTAACACCCAAAATCTAACCCCCACCTCACCCTTCTCCCACCCACCCTGACCCCCCCCACCTGACCCCTAAACCCCATCCCCAAACCCAAACCCCTGACCCCCCCCACCTTGACCCACTTGAGCCCCACCCACCCACCTCACCCCCCTTGAAACCCCAAACCCTAAACCCCACCCAAACCCACTGACCCAAGCCCTTGCCGACCCCACCCACTGACCCACCACGCCACCCTGCCTTGACCTAGCCCTAAACCTAAAGCCCCCCTAAACCTAAACCCAACCCCCCCACAACCCGACCCACCCACCCACCCCAAACCCAAACCCTAAACCCCAACCCCTGACCCCTTGACCCAAACCCTAAACCTGACCCACCCAACCCCACCTGACCCCACCCCACCCACCCCACCATTGACCTGACCCCAGCCTGCCCACCTTGAGCTTAAGACCCTAAACCCTAAACCCCATCCTAAACCCAAACACCCAATCCCATCCCACCTCCACCCTCAACCTTTCCCCGATCTGGCCGATACGCGGCCGATCTGCAGTAGCCCCCATTCAACCTCACCACCTATGCTTTTTTGCGGCCGTGCCGGTCGCTGTTAACCGACATCGGTCTGTCTCTGCCCAGAGCCGAACCCCGCGCGGCCCCCAAAACCATTTTTTTCACCTATTTTTACCCATCACCCACCCAAACACCCCCAAATTTTACACACTAGCCGCCTTACCTATCTTACCTATCTACCCTCTCTCTTTTTCAAATTACGTCTATTTTACTCCTCATTTCCTAAAACAACTAAATTCTACCCAAACCCCCGATCTCACTTAATCTGACCAAATGCATAAAATAAGAGTTTAGAACCTACAGGTGCGACGACACGTCGTCGTGGTGGGATGGGTGGTGGCGGTCGGTGGTCGGCTCCTCCGGCTCCTCCTGCTGTGCCATGGCTCCGATCACGATCTGCTTTGGGTCCCCGGCCGATCCTGCTTGCCTCCTCAACTATTCGGGCCCACTATCAACTCTCTCACTTGATCAAATAGCTCCACCTCACTCAATACCCCTCGAATCAACTCTCCACGTCGAGACAAGTCAATTTGGATTGCAAATAACAAAAGTGACAATGACAGCCGTATTTTTCTTTTTATAGGTTTTCGACCTTAGCAGATGTCGGTTTCTTTTTTGCCCTAAGAAGCCGGTATCGGTCCTTGCCGATATCGGTCATGCGGAATCGACATCGGTTTGATACCTGACTTTCACCCCATTCTTTGCCGTTCTTTACTCCTTGCCTCTTTTTCACCAATATCGCCTCTGTCCACCTTTCTTTTGCACAACATTTGTTCACTTGGTCGGCTGACCTAAGGCCTCGACCTACCCGATTGGCCCGACCCAGGCCTCGCCTACCTGTTGGCCCGACCCGAGGCCTCGACCTACCAATTGGCCCGACCGAGGCCTCAACCTACCAATTGGCCCGACCCGAGGCCTCGCCCTACCTACTGCTTTGGCCCGACCCGAGGCCTCAACCTGATTGGCCCGAGCCGAGGCCTCGCCCTACCTATTTGGCCCGACCGAGGCCTCGGGTTGGCCCGACCCAAGGCCTCGCCCTACCTATTTGGCCCGACCCGAGGCCTCGAGCCCCTAACCATTTGGCCCGACCCAAGGCCTCGGCCTACCAATTGGCTGGGACCCGAGGCCTCGCCCTACCTATTTGGCCCGAGCCGAGGCCTCGCCTACCTATTGGCCAGCCCGAGGCCTCGGCCTACCTGTTGGCCGAGGCCGAGGCCTCGCCTACCTGCCATTTGGCCCGAGGCCTCGCCAGGCCTCGCCCTATTTGGCAGGCCGAGGCCTCCCTACCTATTTGGCCCGACCCGAGGCCTCACCCTAACCATTTGGCCCGACCCGAGGCCTCGACCTACTTATTTGGCCCGACCCGAGGCCTCGCCCCTACCATTTGCCTGACCCATTTGGCCCGACCCAAGGCCTCGCTCTGCCGATTATGAGTACGCCCCGAGGCCACAACCCAACAACTTGGCCCGACCCAAGGCCGTATCACTTCCATACCATACCCACTGATCAACGTTTTATTTTATCCATCCATCATGTACCTTGTGTTGATCGAGCTCACTGTTCGTGTTTTAGCACGATTAGGGTCCTTGACTTGATCGTGTCGACCAACTTTGCCTGACTGGACCGTGGCGTTTATCTCAACCAAACCAACCATTTGGTACTTGCCGAACATGCCTAAGCGTTCTGTACCTTACATTATATACCACGGAGCTACTTCCATGCCTTGGATACGGGATTATATCACCCTTGTTTGGATAAACTATCGACCTTTGCCTATACATCATTTGGTTTGCTCGTCGAATCATATACCCTAGTATATCTTGTTGCATTTCAACATGCGTCTGCTTCCTTGGACCTTCCCTACCACCTTACCATCCTCTCTACTGACATGTACCCTTTATCAAGCCCTATCCACGATTTCCCGTTCACTCCATCGGTGATAGATTTGAGGGGATTACCTATATCCTTAACATGAGAAACCACTTCATATTATTGTTCATGCGACTTTAACAAAACAAGCTACACGACAATAAGGGGCTAATGTAGACACCAAATTCGTGTCTTACGACCCCTTGTGACCCGCATCCCATTTCACATGACCTAACCTCATTACCTAAACCTTACACAATTATTTATTAATTACCTCATAATTGATAAATCCACATCGCCGCCTTACCCGCCACCTCACTTGGCCACCTCACCATGACCTAGCCCTAACCTAAACTAACCTAATTAGGACCCATGACTTGGTCAGACTCACATCCATAACTAATGCCTCCTTACTCGCACCCAAAGCCGACCTTTAGCCACTTGACCAAGCCCATGGCCCAGTCCTCGGGAGAAAAGCGGGGAAGGTGGGCTATTTTACTAAAAATAGCCTACTTTTTCCTAGCGATGCGGTTCTACTCGGCCGCCGTCGGTTACGCAACCGCCATCGGTTCCCTGTAAATGGGCTCCCCAGGCAAAACAACGGATCGGAATTTCATTTTGGAGATCGGTCGAAGGATTTACGGATCAGCGAGAGAGCATTGCGGCGAGGAGCGAGTCGGATCTTCACTTGACCAAGCGAGAGGCAGTGAAAATACTAGAGGCGTGTTTACTGACAAAGGAGATCAACTTGCCTTCGTAAAAACTAGTAAGTTACATCTTGCATGTCCTCCATTATAACATTTCTTATGCTTTTGGAATTACAGTCCTCCCAAATCCGTTTGAATCCATTATCAGCGTACCATTGCCTCTAGCTTGTCATTCTTTTGCTTTAACCATCCCATTTCCTAATACTATCCAAAAACCAGCCATTCAAACACCTGACCAGCCCCGAGAAGATCCACAGAACCCACCGGTATCGGTTATCGATGCCGGCATCGGTTATAGGTAGCGGCATCGGTTCCTTTGATCAAAAACCGGGAAAAACAGCCTTTCCCCTACCCGGTTCACCAAGCAATTTAATTGATATTTTACGAGTCTTTTGTGTTAATTCACGTTAGCGAGGAAGCTGACCACCTTGAAAGGAAGTTTTACATTTCACAGGGCCCAAATCTTGTGGGCTTAGTTTCCTCATTTATTGTTTAATCAAATCTTCTTGATTACAAAAAGGGTTTTAGTTAGTCGAGATGAGGTATTGGGTGACTGGAGTAGGCTTTTGCGAGGTTTTAATGAGTCTACAAAGGTGAAAATGTTGGAGAAGGTCAATAGGGAGCAAGGTAAACAATGGGTGATAAAATAATGATGAAATGAAACAAATCGGAGAAGTATGACATTATACTTACTTGGATTTTATTCTGAAGGCCTTGTGTGTGAAGGATGGAGGTGCTAATGATGGGTTTTGAAGGCTGCAAGTGATCAACCTTTTGAAGGAAAGATTCTGCATGGGTTGCATGCACACTCCTCTTTACTTGGATAGATTAGATCATGGTTGGGATGGTTGTGCAGGAGAAGATGCTCAATCTCCTTCCTTGGATGTGAGTTTTTGCTAGAATTTTCTCTCTAAAGATGCATTATCTCTCTAAGATTTGTTCTTTCTCATCCACTTTCTCCAAATATTTTCCAACTTCCAAATTCCAAGTTCCAACCTTGAGAATAAGGTTGTTTTGGATTAAAAGGGTAGCCGATGATGGTCCGACTTAATCGGTGATACTTAGGGATAAGCGATGTCGGTCAATGTGGATTTCCTAGGTTTACTAAACTTAGGAGATCCTCCTAATTTTCTTAGATCTCATGTCATTATCCCATGGATTAGACGGGAGCTTCTTGTGAGCATGTGGGAATGTGGTTATAGGGAATGTAGGCATTGATTTTTAGGGCTTGGGTAAGTCTTAGTTAGTTATGGTAACTTGCTAAGAATAGGTCTTAGGTTGAATTAGCTTGGTGAGGTGTCTAAGTGAACTGTATGTGTAGATATTATTTAAATAAGATATTTAAATAATAAATATAGTGAGGATAAAGAATTAATTTAATTTAATTAATTAAATTAATATTAGTGGGATGAAGGGGGTCATGGCTAGGTAAATGTAATAAAGGGTGCCTATAGATCGAGGGACGAAAGGGGAGTGTGACCTAATTTTAGTGTCTACACATAAGATGTGCCAAACCAACATTGCTAGTAATTCTAAGAGTGATGATCACTGTTATGAAGAGCGCGTAGATGGAGGTGCTCGTGGAAGGGGATTTCACGAAGGATTCCATGGTCATGGTAACCACAGAGGGGGAAGAAGTGAGTTCCATACAGGAACTTGTTTTAATTATGGGTCTACAGAGCATTACAAATGAGAGTGTCCAGACCTATTGTAATGCTCATGGTATGGAAAGAAGCACAAGTATGAGGAGTTCGTGGTGTTGTTTGAGCACATGAATTAGTAGCACCGGAAAGACAAGGGTGCTGCAATGGTAAGCATTAAAAAGGTAGACACACAATGGATGCCATGGGTGACACGTGATGTAGGCTTGGAACCTGTTTTGGTAACAACAAGAGCAGAAGCCATGCACGTAAAAGAAATACCTAGGTAGAAGAACCTAGTTTCAAGGGAAGAAGTGATTCATGGGAAGTACCTAGACCCTACGCATCAAAAGGAGGTATATCAAGATACCATGGATGTCATTTGGAGTTTACAAGGAGAAATCCAGTGTCTAAAGGAGTAGTCCAGGAGGGAGGAGCAAAGAAGGAAGGTCGAGGCACCAAAGGATGACCTGGATGAGGTCAAGGAAGTATGTAAAATGCTAAGGCAAGAGAATATTATTCCCTTGCTAGGATCATGGTTGAGAGAGAAGGTACCACGCGCTAGAGGAGAGCACGAGAGGAAGGTCTTGCATGTAAACCTTCCCCCTCATAGCCTTGAATATGAAAAGGAGATCACATTGGATGGAGTCGTAGATGTATGGGTCCTTAGGAATGTCCTCATTGACATAGGCACAGAGGTAAATTTTCTCACTTTGGATGAATGGCATCAAATGGGGAAAACTTGTGTTACAACCCTCTTCAAATGTACTGTATATGGCAAACAAGACAAAGGAAATGCCCATCGGTGTCTTAAAGGATACAATATCACTATCCAGGGAGCTAAGTTTAATAGGGAATTCAAAGTCTTGGTGCTCACCGAGGTAGAAAATTTCCCAGCACTACTTGGGCACCCATGGTGTTATAAGAAAAATGCAGACATTCAGTTCAACAAGGGGTACATCAGCTTTGAAATAAGGAAGAACAGGTCATTATACCCCTAGCTGATGGGAAGTCAAAACCCTATACTAAACCTTTGGGGGAAGAGGTCCTAAATAGGATATATGTGTGCTCAATCATGGATCCAGAGACAATCCATCCTACCAATGGAGTTATCCAATTTGAGTATGCTCAGTCGGTAAGTGACACCGCCAATCTAGCATGTGATAATTGAGTGCATGGAACTTATGAATTGATTAGATGACAGTTGAGAGGATTGGTGACAAAGGTAACAAAGGTGCATACTGATCCAGTGTGACTAGGAGGAAAAGAGTTGCCTAAGTATTCAGGGGGAGCCTTCCCTGAGATCTTTTTACAAGAGATGGAAGCTCATTGGAAGGAGGAGAAGGAATGGAGAGGGATGCTAACTTATGTCCTACTTGACACATGGCACGGTGGTGGCCTACACATCGGGGAGGCTTTTGGAATGGCATGAGGTGATAATTTCTCTCTCTTGTCAAGTTCTCTAGAAGCAATGTGCCCACCACCATCAAGGACTACCATGGGAAGGAGTCCACCTCTTTCCATATCCAAGATTGTGAGAAGGTCTTGGAGAGAAGGCGTGGAATATTTTCCACCATCCCTCTAGGTACAAAATTTGTATTCTACATTACATGATTATGCGTGCACATGGTACATACATTCAAAGACACTTTATTAGATAGGGAATTGGCAAGAGTTAGCGGTGACCTCATTCAACCATTTGAGTATCAAAGTACAACACCATTAGTTGATAAGGCATTATAGGTTTTCAAGTGCCTTACCATGGGGGATAGTGCCATGGTAGAAGATAGGATGTTGGAGTTGCTAGGTGGACTAGGTTTGGAGGTGTGCTTTGAAGAAGAGGAAGAGGAAGCAAAAGAGATACAACTTGAGCACGTGTGTTTGGAAAAGGAGAAAGGGAAGTTGGTATATGTTATTGATGGGGAGGAAACATAAAGCTTGGATGTTAACCATTCTGTAGGGATGTACGAGGTAGTGGACAATGCTGATACTCATGTGCACACCTACCATGAGCCCTTAAAAACAAATAAGGTTAACATCAGCTCAGGAGAAGAACCTAAGGAAGCCATCATTGGAGATTACTAGTCGAGAGAAGGAAGTCTCTAAGATCATTGATCTTGTGTGTAAATTTGAGGATTTATTCCCACGTGGGTACCATGAGCTCAAAGGTGTCCACCATTCCTTAGGGGAGATGAGGATAAAGCTAAAGGACAGTGTGCACCCGATTAGGAAGAGACCCTACCGGATGAATCCCAATTTGCACGTGAAGGTAAAGGAAGAGATAGACAAAATGATAGCATTTGGGATCATTGAAGCTATTGAAGAATTGGAATGGATAAGTCCAATGGTAATCAACATCAAGAAGGATGGGTAGATTAGGATCTACGTGGATTATAGGGAGCTAAACACAGTTTGTGTCATTAATCCTTTTCCAACCCCCTTCACTGAAGAAATCTTGGAGGGAGTCGCTGGGTGCAAAATCTATTCCTTTACGGATGGGTTTTCGGGGTACCACCAAGTCCAAATTGTAAAGGAAGACTAGGAGAAGACAAATTTTTCCATTGAGTGGGAAATGTTTGCATACACAGTCATGCCCTTTGGGTTGAAGAATGCACTTGTTGTTTTCTTGCGCATAGTGGTGCAGGCATTCCAGGACTTCATCCATAAATTTATTTAGGTCTATTTGGATGATTGGACGGTGTATGGGCTAGTAAAATACCATTGTGATAATTTGAGGTTGATGTTTGAGAGGTGTCGGTAGTTGAGGATATCCCTCAACATTAAGAAATGTGTCTTTTCTACACCCTTTGGGATGTTATTGGGGCATATCATATGTAAGGAGGGCTTGCTAGTAGATCCTGCTAAGGTTGCAGTTATTGTGGGGTTGGGGAAGCCTACTAGCCAAAGCATAGTGCATGGATTTCTTGGGCATATGGGTTATTATAGGAAATTCATCAAGGGTATGAAAAAATAACCACACCTTTAGAAGAATTGCTCAGACATAAAAGTTCCTTCCACTAGGGAGAGGTGTAGAAGGCGTTTGACACATTAAAGGATAGGCTCGTCACCGCACCTATATTACATTTTCCCTCTTGGGACAAGCCCTTCTATGTTCATGTAGATGCCTCAGAACCACCATTGGAGTAGTGCTTGCACAACTGGGTGAAGGAATTGTTGATCATCCTATTTGTTTTGCAAAGGTGAAGTTGACACCAGAGAGTAGAATCACAATATGATTGAGCGCGAAGCTGAAGCATTGTCAATGATCTACGTGCTTTTCAATTTCATATAATATCTGCTGGTAACTCCCTTTTTATTTTACACCGACCACATGGCATTAAATTACTTGGTAAACAAGCTCGTTCTACAAGGCACATATGTCGGTGGGTGCTATTATTTCAAGAGTTTGAGTTCATAGTAGTTGTGAAGCCTGGAAAAAGTAATTGTGGGCCTGATCATCTATCAAGAATTGATTTAGGGGAGGATGCGCAGAGTATTGAAGAGACTATGCCAGATGCACAACTATTTAGGTTGTGGCGCATGCCCTCAAATTTGGAGGAGATTGCAATATTTCTAAAGGAAGGTGTGGCACCGAAAGGGATGAAGGCATTAGAAAAAAGTAACTAGCCATACACGTCATGCCATACATGTTGATCAGTGGGGACTTATACAAATTAGGGTGTGATGAAGTTTTGCGTAGGTGTGTACTAGAGCATGAGCACCTTTCCATCATAGAGGAATCACACGGAGGAAGTTCGGTAGAAATTATGTAGGTGATGCCACCGCACATAAAATATTAATGACGGGATTTTGGTGTGAAACTCTATATAAGGATTGCAAGGACTCTTATAAAGCATGTGACCATTGTCAACACATTGGAAAACCGAAAAGAGAGATGAAATGCCTTTGCACCCTAACCTAGTCTTTGAACCTTTTGAAAAATAGGTAATAGAATTTGTTGGCCCTATTGCACCTAAAGTAATGTGTAGGACTGGATCACACTATGTAATCACTTACATAGACTATTTGACAAGGTGGGTAGAGGCAGCCCCAACTAAATATTGCACAACAGCCATAGTGGAAAGATTTTTGTGGGAGAACATTATCACAAGGTATAGATGTCCTTTAAGTTTAACCAAATGATAGGGCTACACATTTCTTTAATGAGACCATGAGGATCCTATTAGTAGAGTTCATGGTGGCTCATCACAAGACTACACCTTATCACCCACAAGAAAATGGAACCATGAAGCATTTAACAAAATACTGAGTCATACCCTAACAAAAATTTGTGATTGCAGAAGACAAGATTGGGATGACAAGGTATCATTAAATACTTATGGGACTATAAGATAAATCATAAAAGGATGAAAAAAGCCACACCATTTCAATTGGTGTTTGGCATGGAATTTGTTCTACTAGTTGAGCTCATGTTACCTTTTCTATGAATAACACGCGTAGGAGGGTTGGCTGATGAGCAAGAACTGAAAGAGAGAATTGATGAATTGATGAAGATGGATGAAATATGATCACTCGCCAGGTAGAGCCAAACAACAGAGAAAGAAAAGAAAAAATCATGGTATGATCACCACATTAGGAACAAGAAGTTTGAGGTTGGGCATATGGTCTTATTATATGATTCTAAGTTTCTGTGCCATCCTGGGAAATTGAAGGTCCATTGGTTAGGTCCATATAAAATATGTGCATCCTTGATTCATGTGTGTGCGATTCAAGCACTTTGGATGGAACAAAATTTCCTGGACACTTTAATGGGAGTAGGCTGAAGCCCTACTATAAATAAGGATTCTTGGTGTTTGTAAATAAGGTAGTTTTTTTGGTTAATTTAGAATTTTCCCTTATGCATTTCCATTTCTTGTGTTTCCTTTTGCAATGTTTTTGTTTTGCACTTTGGGCATTGGTAACCTTATTAATTTTTTAGGATTTTTGAGTGTGCAGAGGACCACACATCATTTTAGTGTGGGGTGGAGTGATGTGAAGGAGAGCATGGGTAAAGTGCCAAGGAAGTTTGTGTTGAAAACCCCGGTTGAATGGCCCTGTTGAAAGAGGTGCATGGAAAGAAAATATGGAAAAGGATGGTTGGTGTCAAGATAAGGCTACTTTCAGATCCCATGTACAAAGGAGGAAAAAGCACATAAGCAACATGAGGTAGGTGAGAGCAAAAATTAGGATAGAAGAAGTGCTTTGGTGCACCGATGCACATGCAAGAGTCTCCTGTCAAGATGGATTGGTTGTGTGTCAGAAGGTTGGAGGTTTTTCCATGTAGGGTTGGGGCGCGTGAGTTAAAGCACTAAAATCAGACTTTGTTTGAAAAAGATGCATTAAACATGAAAAGTACAGTGGTAGGTGAAATAGCATTTAATGCTTAAAAAGGGAAAAACTATAAATAAAAGGTCGAGGCATTTCATTATTCACTTTGTGTATAAGGAGAAAGAAGATCTTTTTCATCTTGGAAAACTAGGGCTTCCAAAAACTGCTTCATGTGAAGAAAAATTTGAAGAGATTGAACGTGAGTAACTAGTTTAGATCTACGAACCAAAAAGAAGGGATTTCATGGATGTAAGAAACGTTGTGAGAAGGTGTCATCTTGTGAAGGGATTATCCCAGTTAGGGTTTGAAGAACTAGGGCATGATTTTAAGGAGTTTTCCTTAAAAATTTGAGATCTAAGGTGGGAAAGAGTGGAAGAACAAAGTTACAAGAAGTGATTGAAGTGGGAAGAGAACCTAGACAATGGAACCCAAGAAACCAGTTAGCACACCTAAGAAGAAAAGGCAAGGGTAAGGGAAAATAACAAGAAATTGATGGACATAAAAACAAAGAGTGGTATGCAGAAATGCAGTACCCAGATGGATTGTTGTTGGGGAAGGAGTGGGAGTCCCATCTAAGAAACATGTCTGTAAATGACTACAATCATCGTATGAGAATAATTGAGAAGGAGATGGCGCTGGAGTTAGTGTGCCCAACAAATAAAAGGACACTAGAGGGTTTTCCCATCTATAATGATGATGTGAAGGTCAAGTTGGAGAAGTTAGGGTTATTACAACTCTTTGAGTTGCCCTACTTCGGGAAGCTTGAGCACCTATATCAATGGTTGATGTCATGCGTACATGAAGACTACTTCCACTTCACAAGGTGCAAGATGCGCATTACCCCTCAGCTCATTTCACATTTCATAGGCCTCATCTATGAAGGAGATAGTTTGGAGGATGACCTAAGGGAAAAAGAAATTCAAGGAGACAGTCACATCTTATGCATACAAAAGGGGTCAAGGTCTTGTTATATCATAGACATCGAGGAACCAATGATGAAGATGGCGCGCACTTGATGAAAAAGGTAAATGGCCAAGAGAGATGGACCCTAGTTAATAAGCCATGGTTACATGTTTGTAGGAAAATTTCAAAGGGCACCATCTACAACTTGTCTACATTCATCACGGATGAGATTGCATTTGTGTAAAGGAAGGTGATAGAATCCTTTTCAAGTAATATCCTTCTAACCATTGTATTTTTAGAGATTGGGGTATTTTGATGCGTCGAGAAAATTCATGTGGGAGTACCCGATGAGGACCCTTCGCATGCAAAGAGATTTAAAAATATGCCTCTCCGACACTATGGCGATCGTGCACAAGGTGAACCTAGAGAAATGGTATATGCTTTTGAGGAACACGTTCGGGGTAGAATGGAGGATCCCTAAATAACTACCAGTGGCCACCAAGGGAGAAGCTAAGTTTTTTGTGTACCAACATTTCTTCTGGCAGATTCAAACTGATAAATGAGACATGGAGCCCATTTTGTAAGCTCTCCTTTTCCTTCACAACTCAACACTTCCAAGCGGGGACTAAAACAGTTCAAAGGATCCAAAAATTTGATGTTGGACCTTGTAATCTGGACCGAGACCACGAGGAATTGCACAAAAGATTGGTCTACCTTGAAAAGCATGCGCACGTGGAGAGGTACGTTTCACATGAAGTTCAAATGATGAGGCCCATGAATTTTCCCATCGTAGGAGGATCTACGGTGCGCGTATACATCCACATAAGACCTAAATCTAAGAAGGGTGTGTATCTAGAGAATGAGGTGTCTATACCTGAGGACCCAACTGGTAGGAAGAGACCCACACCCAAACGGGAGGAAAAAGAGCCAAAGAAGAAAATACCAAGTGTGGTGGATACATATGTAATAGGTTCCCCTGGGAAAAGTGCTAGAACAAGTATGTACTCACGTAAGAAGAGGCCTATAGTCAAATAGAAGACTCCAAAGCTAGAAAATCCTTCATACAAGGAGTCATCGGAGAAGAAGAGACAAAGTCACCTATGCCAGAATCCCCGATTAGGAAGAAGCAGAGGATAGAAGAGGAGACCACCTCGAAGAGATTGGGAGTTTGGAGAGATACATAGGTGAAAAGGATGATGAAAATGAAGAAGATGGTAGTGGAGAAGATGATAGTGAAGAAGAGGATCCTGAAAAAGATCAAGAGCCACATGTCTTCAACGTGCATGATTCAGAAGAAGAAGGTGAAGAAGAGGAACATGGGTTCCTTTTCACATGGTGCAAGGATAGCTAGGAGGGGGAAGGTGCCCTAGGCATGGGAAGAAGTGAGGAGGATTGCGTGCGTAAGAAGAAGGCTCCAAAACCTACGGGGATATATGAACAAGGCGATGGAAAGAGAAGAAACTAAGAACATTGAGACCTTGGTGGAGGAGAAGTTGGAACGCAGCGCTGAGTCTGGTGTTGAACAAGGATAAGGAGGAAAGTGTAGAAAAGGACCATGGTAGCACTAGAGGCCCCACTTTAACTGTAAGTATTCCTAAGGGCATGTGCACGGGAGGAAAGCACATAGAAGGGGAGAGGCCAAGGATGTGTTATATTAATGACCCCAATAAAGTGTTTCATGTGCAGTTCCAAAGCACGATTCTAGAAGAGGAGATCATGGCAATGTCATATTTTTATAAGGAGGTTGCATACTCATGGACAAGGAAGATGCTCTCATGGGAAATTGAGTCCCATCTTGATGAGCCAAAATTTGAAGTAAGCCATGGGGAAATAATAACATTGCCAGGACCAAGAGAAGACAACCCGGTGGTGAATGCTCAATAGCTCTTGGATGAACAATTGTGCAATGCTCAACAAGGTCTCCATTGAGATTGAAGCTAGAATCTTTGGGTAGAATGATAGAATCAAAGAACTAGAGGATGAATGGAAGAAGAAAGAGGAAGAGCTAGTTGTAAGGAAAAGGAGCTAAGTCAAGGGAAACTAATCAATGCCTAGTTGCAACGTGAATTAAAAGATGAGAAGGCTAAAGTATGCACAATATACAAAAAGGTGGAGTCCATTAATAATTTTATAGTGTTAAAGCATCTAGACCTAGCATCTCCCACACAAAAGTATGGATATTCCTTGGGATGCCTGGAGGACTTAACAAGAATCCTCACCATGGAGAGGTAACCGCTAGCCTGGAGTCTGCAGAAGAAGTGGCCATGCACCTAGAAAAAGAGGATAAATTGAAGGTTGTGGAACTCATAGCTAAGTACAACAAGGTTCTTGCTGATGTAAAGGTTGCTTCCCGGACTACTGAGGCCACGTATGACAATTGCGTGAACAAAGATAGAGTGGCAGGAACCTTGATTACCACTCATGAAGTAGAACTCAATGAGTTTAAAGAGAAGAATAAGGGAAATAGGGTAGAAAGGGAAAAAATCCTTGGTGAGGTCAAAAATAAATCTAAAGCCATTGAAACCCTAAGGGGTTCAATCAAAAACTGGTTGAAGGAACTGTACCCATAGATCACACGAAGAATGGATGCACTGGATGATGTAAGCAAGGAGTTAGAGAAAATTGCTAACACCATGAGTGCACAAGGAGATGGACTAAGTTCTAGGGAAGTGAGTGCCCTGGTCGGTGACCCTTATTAGAGATCATAGAATGAAGTCGATGGAACAAGTTAGAGGCCGACTTGCAAAAATATTTTCCTAGCTTATTGCAGTGATACCATCACTTCCCCATTCTTTCTTCTTTCCCTATTTCTTCATTCCCTTATTCTTGTTCCAAGGCATAAGTCTACTGTGTTCTTTCTTTTCACTGGAGAAGTGTTCTCACAGATGAATAACATGCATAGTGTGGGGTAATATTGGGCCCCTAAAATATTGGCTAAGTACAAAAAGGCACACAGGTGCGCAAGGCCTAGTTAAAGAAAAGCACACAAGGATAAAGCATGTAGGGAAAGATTTAAGGAAACATGTGGTGCACACATGGAAAAAACCAAGGGTTTAGGACAGCCATATTAGGCATTTGGGCGGGATGTGTGAAAACCATGACCCAAATGTGCATGTGTAGTGGATAAGGTGCCATTTTGGGGTAGAATGCATGAAAACCATTACCCGCGAGAATACTCACATGGAGGACCACATTCAAGACACTTGGCATTAGATCTAAGGCTGCTAGAGGATGAGTTGGAAGTTCGGAAAGGCTATATATACAAGTGTCATAGAGGTAAAGAGAGAGGGAAAAGCTCTCAGTAAAAATACTACAAGAACTCTATTAGTTGGGAAATTATGCTAGGAAAGTATGTATCAAGGGTATGGGGGTGGTACAAATTTTATTTTGGGAAGCCTAGCCACATAAGTGCGGTTATAATGCATGACTATAATGCATCCGTGACACTCTATAATGGCTCCATGAATTTAATGAGGTTACAGCGTATATGAATATGAACATTGATGATTCGATGCATACATATTTCTCATAGTTATTTTTCATTTATGTTTATTACAAAGTATGGATGCTTGTACAACTTTGTTCTATTTTAGTATAAGATCTATAATTGGTTCAACACTTTACATCGGAGCGATTGCAAGGATCTAGAAGCCATTCTGAGCTCTAGGGTGCTTGTATGTCTTACTTCCTTTCAAAATCTCTCAAACACGAGTCATAGATGATGTTTCCCACTAAAATCACATAAAAGAGAGACTCAACACCCATGTGTGCTTCAGGTGAGTGCCTAACACCCATTGGGTAATAGGCTGGTGCGCATGGGATTTCTTTCCTTTGTGATGGGGGTAAAAATGACTACAAATATTTACTCAGCCTAATTTGAACATTTGTCAGTGGCGTTGGATGGAGCTATTGTGCAAGTATGACATGGAGGTAGAAAACATGAAAGGGAAGGAAAATTTTGTGGCCAATGCCTTGAATCACTTGAGACACATAGTGATGGCTACTCGAGTGGGAATAATCTTATGACACATGATTCTACAAAAATTCCTCATGATAGATGGTATGTATCGGTCATGACATAGATTGATTCAAGGAGACCCCTTAAGGGGAATTTAATAGGGATTAATCTTGAGGCAAATGGACTTCTTAAGAATAGAGGAAGGATATATGTTCTTAGGGATGGTGGTATATGACAAATTATTCTAGTAGAGGCTCATTATGTACCTTACTAACCCTATCTAGGGTTTAATAAGATACACACTACTTTGAGACAACTTTAATATTAGATAGGATTGCAATGAGACATAACATGGTATGTAGCTCAATGGATTGAGTGTTAGAGAGTGAAGGTTAAGCACTAACATCCCACAAACCTTCTCTACCCACACAACATTCTAGTTTAGAATTGGGATGTTATATCTATGGATTTTATTGTGGGAATACCTACATCCACCTATTGGCATGATGCGGTCATGGTAACAACTAAAAAATTGACCAAGTTCGAGTCACTTATCTCTCGGTGAAGATAAATTACACTATCAGGGCTATTGCATGAGTATACTTGGATGAGAAAGTGAGACTACATGGATTTCTTAAGAAGATCATATTAGATCGAGACCCAATATACACTTCTAATTTATGGACCACCTACAGGAGACATTGGGCACACAAATTAATTTTAGTATAGCCTATCACCCTAAGATAGATGTATAAAATGAGAGGGTGAACCATGTATTAGAGGACATGCTTTGTATGTATGTGATGTACTAGTAGTCTAGAAAGGAGGAGTACCTCTACTTGGCTGATTTTTTATAGAACAACAATTACCATATCTCCATTAGCATGGCACCATTTTAGGATCTTTATGGAAGGGAGTGCAGAACTCCACTTAGTTGGGATACAAATTAGGATTGATTTGTTATTGGACTCACCTTAGTACAGGAGATGGAACAATAGGTAACTCTCTTTAGTCTGAGGCATCTTGATGCACATGATAGGCGGAATAAGTATGCAAGTGAAAAGAGGATTGACAAGAGATTCAAGGTTGGCTCGAAGATATTTTTGAGAGTTTGGCCACACAAGAGCCCTATCAGTTATGGAAAACTCTCTAAGTTATCTTCATGGATTTTTTTGACCATTTGAGATCCTTCAATGGACTGGACCCATAACATATCGTCTCACCTTGCCACCTAGCTTATCACGTATATGCATGAGGTTTTTCTGTATCTTTGTATTAAAAAAATATGTCCAGGATCCTTCTCATGTGCTAGATTAGACTGCATCGTAGGTGTAGGAGGGATGATAGATGATGGTAGAGCCAGTATGTATCCTATAACATAATACCCTAGGCATTTGGGTTAGTGATCTTGATCATATCAAAGTGCATTGGGGTAGATACAATGAGCATGTAGGTACATGGGAGGATGTACCCACTCCGAGTGAAAGTAACCACCTCTATTTTAGTGACTTCCTAGAGGAAGTCATGTTAAGGGAAGGGGATGTAATTCCCACTTCCTTTACCCTTTTATGTATCTAGATTAGCTTTTCGGACATTGTATTGATCTCATAGGACATTCGATAGGGATTATGATATTTGACATATTAAGAGTTATACATTATTATCTTGGAACTTCATAATAGACTCATTTTGGATAGTATTGATGTTTATATGTTGGATATGTGGATTGTGTTGATTTTTTGATGTAGCGAATTACGGTATTTCGGTACTTATAGTGGTCATGCATGTGATTATTCGATGATGATGACGATGTTCTAACATTTATATCTTTGTGAAATTTGTAGATGTTGAATGCTTATACTAATGTAGTTGTGCTCTTATTTCATATATTGAATGTAATTATGATGATGATTGTTATTGATATTGATGTGCATTGAGTTGCGATGTTAACTATATGCAAATGTATGATTTGGAAATATGTTTGGATGGATTTGATGTGTGCGTGGAGTGTGCAGTGGTGTACAAGTTTAAATAAAATAACATACATGAGGACCAAGGAACCAACACATGAAGGATGTATGGGTGAAAACCCTTTAGCCACCTTGAGAAATATTTGTTGTGGGTTAAGATAACTAGATAAGTACTTTGGTTCCTTGTGGTTGTTTAAATTAATGTATATATACTATGTTTTGGATCCCTTTTGAATCTTCACCCTTACATTTTTATAATTTGAAATTTATGTAATTTATTCCTCTCCCATGGGTTGATGTGATATTTGTTATGACATTTTTGTAGGTGAATATCATTATTATGGTTCCCTAAACTCTAAGAAATTTTGAAGGGGCGGATTTTGGCTTTGAGTGAGTTTTTGGACAACCTTGAAGTCACCTAACTTTTTCCTTACCACCTTAAATGAACCCATACCCCAAACCCATCATGGGTAGAGTATTTTTGAAGTCTCATTTATGATTTTGACCCCTTTTATGGCTCATTTTTCCTTGATATTAATTGCACTTGAATTTCCTTGTTGAATTTAATTGTTGGAGGATGTATTTCTTTTATTTTGATGTGAATTTTGGAGTGATGGATGTGAAATAAGATTTCTTTCTTGAATTTCCTTTATGGTTATTTATTTTTATTGGATTTTTTGGTGTACTCTTGATTTGAGGAGTAATGGTTATTTGACTAAATTTTTAGAGATATTAAATTTGCATTGGAGAATGGTGTATATCTTGGGTGAGGTGGAGTGAGTACACCTAGTTGGAATCCATGTGGAGCCAACTCACCATTTCCCCTTGCAACTATATAAATTAGTATTGCTTTGAAAAGGGGTTGATTGGTTACACTATCTTGTTTTTTTGAGTTATTGTGCTTGAAGGGGAGCTTGGGAGTATATTGAATTTTGGAGCTTAATGGAATCTTATATGTTTTAGGAAAAGGAAAAATAATGGACAAATATAAGATTTGGATAGTTGTATACACTCACAAGGGAAAGTGACATGATAAGTTGCCTTAGAAAATGAATAAGTGATATAGTTGAATCAAAGGAGGTTGATGGGGTTAATAAATGCTTGAAAGGACACAATTTTTGATAGAAGATATGATTTAAGTGTTAGAAATATAGATTAGGATGATCAAGAGGTTTGGTAGGTAGGGATTACCAATGATTAAGGGAATCATGGCAATTCTAGAAAAGTATGGATGGTCTAATAAATTTGATTACTTGATTAATCAAACATGATAAATTATACTCACAAAATCATAAGTATAATGAAGAATGAAAAAATGAAGGGTCAAAATTACCTAGAGACTAATATGGGGTTGGGAGGAATTTCGAGCTTGATTTGTAAGTTGTTGGAGATATCTCGATGAAGTTTACAAATGAGATTGATAAATTTTTGCTTTATGATATCATCCAAAGTGATTATGAGAGGATTGATGATGATAGATGAAGAATTCATAGCCTTGATGTTGATAGATGACATGTAAAAAGATACCAACTCAAGGGAAAAACTAATGTTTTCCAATTGTTAGTCAAGGATCCCGAGGAAGGCATAAAAAAGCTTAATTAATCATTGGTGATTACTAGAATCATCGGTGATTACGGTCTTTTTTTATTTTGTTTAGTAAATGGTTTGAAACAAATTGTTAAAATGAGTTTTTGGTTTTGATTTTGAGGGATGAGTTGTTAATTTGTTGGCTTGGCTGGAAACGTGTTAGAGAAGTGATGGGAAAAGGTTAGATATGGTCTATTTTAGATAATTTTGTTTTGGAATGGATATTAGGTGTTTATTTAGTGATTTATGAAAATTATTATATGAGCTAATGTAAGATGGGGATAGGATAATGTTGGACTTAAAATATTTAATTAATTATAAGATTAGAATATGGGGTATTAATTAATTAATAAAGAGTGTGGGTGTGAGGTAGTTTGAATGTATTTAATTGACTAAAGGTGGAATGTTGATATATTTAATTAATGGAAGAGGAGGATGGATTGTATGGAATATTGATGATGTGGTCAAGGATGAGGGGTGTATATTTTAGGTGTCTACATTTGCCCCTTTTTGTCTAATAGTTTAACAAATCGTTAGATAAAAATGATGAAAAATATGGTTTGTATTGGTAATCTGACTATAACATAATATAATGATCACTAGTGTTTGAAATGTGTTTCATTTCAAAATTCCCCATTCGAGGGATATCGAAACATGATGTGCTACCGAGAAATGAAATGATAAGGGAACTAAGGGATTCAACACCTATAGATGAATGATTATTGTAGGTAGGTTGATTTGATGGGAAGGTCAAGTGATGGGGGCTAAAGGGCACACATCCCATAGACATATGACGAGTCCCAAGGGTTGATTTTGTTTGTTTGATTTAATGTTTAAGGGCTTGGGTCCTTTGAAAGTGACACACTTATGTAAAAGTGGTATTTTGCTAAGCTTAAGGGTGCAAATGATAATGGTTGCTAAAAATAAGGTAAATCACTAGTGATTTAGAAAATCACATGTAATTGTAGCCTAAATCTCCCACAATTTGATCATGGTAAAAATTGGGGTATATAACTATCCGATCCCTATGGTTTAATATTCATTTTCACCATGGGGAAAAACTACCTTGAGAGTAGATTTTGAGCGTTTTTGAGTGATTTTACATGATTTGATCAACATGACAACCTCCAAGCCAGACATAAAAAACATCCCATGGTAGAGGTAGGTTTGTTTTGTTTGTTTTTGTTTTGTTTTTGTGTGATTTTTGGGTAGATTTAGATTTTCACTGCCATTTTTGGGGCATACGGTGCCCTAGATAGAATCTCTAGTGATTGATGCAATCACTGATGATTCAAAGTAGAATCATTGGTGATTGAGGTAAAGTCGCGGTGATTTACCTGTGATCTTGATAACTTTTTTTTGATGAACGAGTAAGAGTTTTAGATGTTTTAAATGTTGTTGGTGTTTTAGGTGATGATGTTAATGTATTTTTGTGTATTTTTGATATTTTTAATAATGATATTAATGTCAACTTGTTTATGTTTGTAGGTGGATGCAAATTTGTCCATTCACAATCGTATTCCACTGATTTTGGAGGAGGTGAGGATTGATATGTCGATGATGATTGGGAGCATGTAGAGGCTGTTGGTTTTGAGTTATGAGATATTATAGATGGATCCATAGATGTTTGATTTTGATCCTAGCATTGTTAGAGAGGTGGAATTATTCCACCAATACTTTTGGTTGCCTACTGGAGAGATCACGATCACTTTAGAGGATGTTCACCACATTATGAGACTGCCGGTCCATGGGGAGAGGGTGTTTATTATAATTGATTCGAAGAGAGATGGTGTGATGACTAGATTATATGGGGAGGATGCCACATACATTAGATATGAGTCGGGGATTTTGTTTATGTACTTGTTTATTACTCGAGAGAGAGGGTTGCATGGATGACCATGATGATGATGAAATCATTTGTTATGCCTTTCTTGATTTTGGAGGTGGACACTTCCATGGATGGTGACTAGGGTAGTAGCATTGTGATGATGGAGCAACACATTTTTTTCAAGTGGGGACCTACCCTACTTAGATATTTAGAGTTGTAGGCCTAGAAGGCCCACAAACATTATGGTAGCGATGTTTATTTTTCTCCTACAAGAGCTTGGGCCTTAGAGTATATCATTGTTTCTCAACCAACGAGGTTTCCATGGAGTATTGGTGATGGGCACCCTAGTTTCATGAGGTGGAGGTCAGATAGGGGTCATGTGGGGAAGAGGAGGTGGACAAGGTTTTATAGATATTTGTTATCTAGATTATAGGTGGGGGATATTATATGGAGGCCCTATTTGGATTTACCTTCTTGACATGAGTACCCTCAAGATTTACTTGGTTTACAAGTAGCCAATGTGGTTACATGATCTTAGGGTAGGTGAGCATGAGTTTCTTCATTTTGACCATGTTTAAAGATAGTTTGGATTATTATAGTAGGAGTACCTGATGAGCTTGTTTAGTATAGATGGGAGGAGATAGATACAAAGACTCAAGGGAAATGGTGGTGAGACCTAATATTATTGAGGATTTTCTAGGGCTATGATCCTGAATGATGATGGAGAGATGGTACAAATTGATGATGTGGGGTTACCCTAGAGTATACTACATGGTGGGTTCTAACTTTGAGGAGTTTTGATAGAGCCCAAGTAGCACAGAGGGTGAGGCAAGTACATGCTTAGACAAAGGGAGGAACATAGGTAGAGGAGGTAGTACAAGGCTCTAAGGATGAGGAGGATGAGGGAAATGATGACCTAGCTGCAACTATTGTAGTGATGATGACCAGGGAGGCCATAGTGGAGGGGGAGAAAGATACATCTTAAAGAGAGTGAGATGACCTTCTTGGTGTTTGGGATGTTCTTATTGCAGAGAGGGATGGACTAATTTTTGAGAGGGATATGATGGTAGTGAAGTGAGATGGTCTCATGTATAACTTGTATAGGTCTCTACAGATAGAGACAAGTACAAGGGCCATAGAGATTCATTGAGAAAGGCTTTGGGGATCACAGAACCTTCCATATCTTGTGCGGAGTTATCATGATGACTCGATCTAGCAAGAGAGAGAGCAACACCTATCACTTCTCTTTTATCTAGCATGATTTTGGTGGCTCATTATGAGGCTATGCGAGTTGAGGAAGATTATTATTTTATTTTGATTTGATCATCAAGAACTACCATGAACCCACTTTATATGTAGATTACTTGGCTGCCAAAGGGGAAGCTACAACAAAAGCGAAGCCTAGTGTGAGTGCAGTGAGCATTTGACAACCACCTTAGAGGTCATAGAGAGAAGATGATGGTGAGAGGGAGATCCTGGAGGTGAGGTTATGGTTATGAGTGTTCCTAGAGGAGTTAGAGATACAAGTGTTGTTGGAGGCACACATGCTTTGGGAGGAGAGGATAGCATGATGACTCGAGCTAGTGTGGTGCTCAGAGATGTAGAGTTTACTAGCTGGAATTGATGTCACTCTTGTGATAGGCTCATGGAAGCCCAATTTTTACTATGATGATATGATATATATTGATTTTTTTGGACATTGATTACAATGTATATCAAACTTTGATTATATTTATGATGATGATGATGATGATGAGGTTTTATGGAGTATCTTTGTTTTGAATTTCATGTGTTATGGCCTAATGTGTATGTATTTTAATTTGAATATGTTAGTGTTAGATGGATTTTGTATGTGATGTGATATTAAGAAACATGGTTTGTAAATATGTTTGGTTACATATGGTTAAATGTGATTAATGAGATGACTCAAAATGAATTATATCAAAAATGTGATTAAGCAAAATGAGGTAAAAATGAAATGATTACCCCACTATGGATTTGATACATACGTGATGGGTTTTGAAAGCTTGAAAGCACTTACACTTACAACCTTTAACAAATGTTAAATGAGAACATCAATTGGTGGTTATAAAAATTTAGTAAAATGTAGGATTAAATAAATGTACCTTCCTAGGACATGAAAGGGGTTATGTATGTGTATATGTGGGAAGAGGGTTCTCCTTTTAATAAGTTCACAGGAAATGACCCCAGCTTTAGAATTTTTATTTTAAAGCAAATTGATCAATGTGGGGAGTTTTCTATAATGGGAAAGTTAATCAATGTGGGAAGCTTTCTTAGGATGTTGTTTGAATCTTGAAAGGCTGATCAATGGGAAGCCTTTGACATGGGTAGCCATCCTTCAAGGGTATGGTCTACATTTTGATTTTATACAAATAGTCATCCTTCAAGGGATCGGTCTATGATATGCTCTTTTGACAATGATTTTTGATATTTTAAATAGTTTTCCTTCAAGGATCAGTCTATTACATTTTTAAATTTTGAGAAATGCATCCAAATTATTTCTTTACATATGTTTTTGAGCTGAGGGAAAAAACCTAATAAACCATATCAAGGAGGGGAAATGATGTGATCCACACACCCATTCCCCATGTCATGTTTTTAGTTGGTATTGGGTAGATGGATGTAATGATTAAGGGGTTCCTATAAAGGAGGAACTTTTCCATAATGAAAGATGTAATGAAAAAAGTTGTGGTGTTCACCTTTAAGGTATATTTAGGATATTGATGGATAACCACATACTTTCAAATCATTACTTGTGGAAAAATGAATGGCTTGATGGAGTGGTAGGATATAACTATTGTCATGATAATCAATCATTTAATAGTAGAAAGGCTACAAATGCAAGGCGTTCAAAGGTTGACCCACACTATATGAACCGATCAATTGGGAAAACTTTCCACGTTTACTTCATTTTAAAATAGTGACATTTTGATTTGAATTAATAAAGTAAGTTGATGAGGATGTGTGGAGTTATATTTTCAAAAGCTTTGTATGTAGGAACCCTCCTAACATAATGCAGTGGATTGAGATAACATGTGTTAAAAGGAACAATATATTTAGGATGATGGAAGATTTGATTCGATTGGTCAAATATATGGTAAATAAAGAGGGATGTAGAACATTTACTGAAGGAGCCATTGAATATGATGAAGCTTTGGTTTTTACCTTTTTTCATATGTATTGATTTTGTGTTCATGTAAATGCATGAACCATACTATTTTGGGATGAATGAATTTCATTGGAAGGTGACAAGAAGACACACAAGATGGATTTATCGAGACTTGATTGAAGATGACCCCATGGTTCTGGAGACATTGGTGAGGATATTATCAGTGTTGTGGGTGTAGGTGTTGACGGTGTTGACAGACCTTCAAGGGAAAGTGATGGCAAGTGTAAAAGGACCTTCAAGGGAAGGTGTTAATAGAATTTATGAACCTTCAATGGAAAGCAACTGTTAAAATTAAGGGACCTTCAAAGGAAGGTACTAACGAGTTTGAAAAACTTCAAAGGAAGGTGTTGGTGAATTTGATGGACCTTCAATGGAAGGTGCTAAAGGATGATCTTAATAAATGTAGATAATGACCTTCAATGGAAGGTGCTAATGAGGTTGATGGACCTTCAATGGAAGATGCTAAAAAAATTGATTGAACTTCAATGGAAGGTACTAATGAGGTTGATGGATCTTCAATGGAAGTTCTGAAAAATTGATTGACCTTCAATGGAAGGTGCTAACGAGGTTTTTGACAAAGGTTTTTTGATGGTAGAATGAGGATGTCCCCCTGTCCTTGAGATATTGGTAAGGGTAGAGGTATTGGTGATGGCTTAGGATAATATTCTTCTCGGAGAAGATCATCAACAAGGAAGATTTGTTGGATTATGGCTTTTAGTGCTTTACAATTCTCTATATCATGACCCGGGCTCCTATGATAGGCACATGTTTTGTTTTGGTCATACCATACAGGTTTCTAAGTATGTAGATTAGTTGTCTTGATGGGTGGTAATGTGATAAGAGAAGCTTGTATAAGCTTCTCAAGAATATCATTATAAGTCCTTTTTGGGGGATTTTGATTAACTACTTTTTTATTTTAGTTTTATTTATGAGAACACTTTGTAGGATGCATATTTTTTTTGGATAAATTTGGATTAGATTTCATATGTCTTTGAAACATCATTGGGATGTAGTGAGGTTGATAAGAGAGGATATAATGTAGGATTAATATAATTGGATGATG
The DNA here is from genome assembly GCA_018340775.1 of Taxus wallichiana var. yunnanensis. Classification (NCBI taxonomy): domain Eukaryota; kingdom Viridiplantae; phylum Streptophyta; class Pinopsida; order Cupressales; family Taxaceae; genus Taxus; species Taxus wallichiana. The sequence continues at coordinate 524,205,338 of CM031238.1, forward strand.
GATGAGGTCCTAGAATAGACGAGGAGGGATAATTGATGGACGAGATATGATTTGACTGTGTGCCATGATATTGAGATAAAGGATGGGGTCCCAAAATGGATGGTAAGGGTGGAACCATAGATGGGATAGATTTAGGTTGTGATAATGGGTAGGGCCCCAAAATCAAAGGTAAAGTTGAAGCCTTAAATAATGTGTGTTTTGGTTTTGCAATTTGATTTTAGGTAAAGGAGAATGTTTTGTGATAGAATCTGATTCTATAACGCTTTTGTATTAGATAGAGGAAAGGGACTCACTTTGGATGATGATGGTGAGGTTGTGGATGTAATGGTATTTGATTGTGGAGTGTTTGATTTAGGACAAGATTTTGAGCTAGATAGTAAGTGAGGAGCTGGGGATAAGATTGGATCAAACTCAAATGAAGGAGACATTTCCTCTAGACATGATTGAGGTGGATTACAAGAGTTTTCTAATTCTTTGATTAGTTCAATGAATGGTTGGATATCAAGATCTTCAATTATGGAGGCTTCTCTAGTAATGACTTCTAATGTGGAATCTAAGGATTGCAAGGAGGTAATAGGTGATTGAACAGTGGACACTGGAAATGTCAATGTATGAGTATCATTGGAAGGAGAATCTAGGGGTGTTGAGTCTTGAGAGGAAGCACCGATGATGAAGGGGTCTCCTCATGAGGGAAAACTTGTGTAATAGAGTTGATGGTATGACTGGAAGGATGTATAGTATCCATATAAACTGATTCAATCGAGGGTGTTAGGTCAGGAGGATAAGTAATGACATCATGTGTGGTATTTTCATTATGGGAAGACCTAGGGGAGTCATATGTAGTTTGATCTGAATCGTAGGAAGTCCTAGGGGATTTAGGTGGAACGTGTGTAAATTGAGGATCAAGATGGGCCTCTTCAAAGGCTTGGATTTCTAACTTCTTGGCCATGGTGAAAGCTTCATCAAAAGTTTGGAATGTATGGATCGAAGAGTGGATGAGATGTGATGAGAACATGATCGAGTGAATAAACTCAATTAGTTCTATTTGTGGAAGTGAAAAGGATAATTGATTGATAATTCTTTTCCATCTAGTGACAAATTTGTCAAGGGATTCATTTTCAGATTTTTGATGGTAGAAAGATTAGAGATGGTGATTTTGTGAGTGACATTGACAATGAAGTGATTGAGGAATAACATGGCTAGCTATGTGAAAGAGACTAGAGAGTGTTGAGGAAGGAATTTGTACCAATCTAAGGAAAGTCCTGTCAGTGACATAAGAAAGGTTCTAAGAAGGAGATATTGATCATGGATGATAGGATAACATAAGTGTCTAAAAGATAGTATGTATTGTTGAGGGTCCTCTTGGCCATAGAATAAAGTGAACTCAAGGTAATTCCCAATGTAGAGGATATGATTTACATGGTACTGATGGATGGATGGGTTCATTACAAACCTCATCATAAGTGAGGACATGTTTAGATCCCTTATCAATGGTTTCTAAATTATCTAATCTATTTGACAAGGCTTACAAAGGATCATTCATGGGATTAGACATGGAATAGTTAACATGTGAGTAAAGGAGAATGTGATTGATTTGATTATGAATTAGGATAATTTTGTTGTAGAAGAGTTTGATGTGGAAGTTGATAAGGAGTGGCTTGAGAAGATATTGATTGTAAATAAGTTGTGATGAAGGAATATGGGAAGACGTGTAAAGATATTGAATAGGTTATTGTTGTTGAGATGAGAGGGCTGATTGGGCCTGAGAAGGAATGTATGTGTAGGTTTGAGATGTCTGAGATATCAAAAGAGGTATTGAAGTTGAAATAAGTTGATTAGATGAGAGCTGGGGGATATTTAAATTTTGATGAGATTGAGATGAAGGAAGGGATGTGGAAAAGACCACTTGATGTGATGCACTTGACATGGGATGAGAAGTGGTAGTTTGAAGGGAAGAAGGATGTGATGAATGCCCTATAGGGTTGTTGAATGGTATTGTGTATTATTTTTGGATGGTTGATATGTAGGTGGTCCATATGGGAAAAAAGGTGATGTAAATGGTTGTGAGAATGTGCTAGAACTAAATGAGGTTGAGTAGGATGTGATAGGTTGATAAGTTTGATAAGGACTAGATCTGTATAAGGGATATCTTGAAATTGATTGGGATAAAAAATGTTGAAGCAACTGAGGTTGATTGTAAATATGATGCATAATGATTTGAGGGATATAATAATGTAGAGAGTTGATCCATGATAATTAATTATCAATAATACAAAAAATCCTAATGAATATATAAATTTAATAGGTAAATCAAAAAAGAGTTTTTTAATTATATTAAATTAATTAAGAAAATTTGAAATGTATAAGATGGATAACAAAGGTCCTTGGAAATGGTTGTCTATGGTTGGTTTTAGGTATGTTTTTATGGAGTCCCCTGATATACCCAAAGGTACGTGAGGCCAAAATCCATACTTCTACGCCAATACGGGCATGATATTGGGGCCTACCCCTTACTTAATGGTCTGCAATGATAAGGGTGTCAAGTGCTTAGCTGATATATATCGACTAATAGACAAATTATTATACTAAGACAAAACACTTATTTGGTTTATCCTCTTAGTGATCAAATCCAAGTAGGTATCCACCTAGGTGGGAATTTTTTTTGTTTTTATTTTTAAGTGGTTTGGTTGTGTGTGGGGAAAGGAAAGTGAATGCAACAAATTACCTTCCTAATTAATACTATGTGAAGCAAGAAGGATGCAGTTGTTCATTTTAAAACCCAAATGAAATGTGGATTTTGATGAGGAAAAAAACAAAATGCATTACTAGAAATAAAAAGGAAGGTTGTAGGACTCACCAATAAACACTCCTATTATTTTTTTATTTTTAGAAAATTTAAGCAAGAAATCCAACAATCCAAAAAATTTTCTTCTTTAGAAACAACAACCTACAAACAAGTTAGGAGAAACAGAAAGTAGGAAGTAGAAAAAAGGAGTAAAAGGCAAACTATAGGGTAATAAAAAAACACACAAATAGGTCTTTGGTGATTTGGCCATTCATTGGTGATTAGCTAAAAACACACAAATAGGTCGATGGTGATTTGGCCATTCGTTGGTGATTAGCTAAATCATGGGTAATTATCACACATAGAATCATAAAAAAAGATGTTATTTTGAAGAAATGAGATAAAGAGACAAGGGACCGGGTCCCCTCAAGGCGTGCAAGATGTTATAAATAAATCTTACCTCTTCAACTTAATTAAATAATAAAGAGAATAAAACTTACCTAACCTCAAAATGATAGGGTTTATAGATACCCAAATATGATGTGTGATGTTGTGCTTCAGTATACGAAATGATATAAAAAAATTTCCTACAAAGAAAACTGCAATCAAATACACTACACAAGACAAGATTAGACAAATGTATGGCAAATTTCTTGGTAAAGGCTAGTCTCTAGAATTCAAAAGATTACTTGCAATGATGTCAATCCAATTTTGAGAGATTAATCAAATAAAAATATGATGAATCGATAATTGATAATAAATTAAAAAGCAAATGATATAACCATTCAATGTAAAGGAAAAGGGATTGACATGGTCCAAGGATATATGCTTTGGTCGATGGTGATTCCGGATCAAAGGGAGTCTAGGGATCACAATATGGCTCAAACGAGCAAGGGTGTTGTTAATGTATGTGCTCACAAAGGTAATTAAGGTAGTGTGTTAGATATTTGAGTGATAGAATTCTATAGATGGCTCAAAGGAGCTTAATGGTGTCTTATATGTTTTGGAAAAGGTAGAATAATTGTGACAGAGATAAGATTTGGATATTTGTATACAATCACGGGGGTAAATGACAAGATAAGTTGCCATATATCACATATGAGTGTTATAGTTGACTCAAAGGAGGTTAATGTGGTTGATAAATGCTTATAAGGACATAATTTTTGACAGGAGATATGATTTAAGTGTCGAAAGGCATATTAGGATGATCAAGAGGTTTGGTAGGGATCACCGATGATTAAGGGAATCACCGATGATTATGGTAAAGTATGGATGGTCTAATAAATTTGATTACTTGATTAATTAAACATGATAAAATAGACTCACATAAGCACAAGTATAATGTAAAATGACAAAATGAAGGGATAAAATTACCTAGAGACCAACATGGGGGTTGGGAGGAATTTCTTTGACCTTGATTTGGAAGTTTTAGAGATATCTAATGAAGTTTGAAAAAATTATTGATAAAGTGTTGCTTTATGATAGCTCCAAAAGTAATTTTTAGAGGATTGATGATGATAGTTGAAGACTTTAGAGCCTTGATGTTCAAAGATGACCTATAGAAAGATACCAACTCAAGGGAAAAGCTAATGTTCACAAATTTTTAGTTAAGGATCCCCTGAGGGAAGGTGGAAAACATAATTAAAGAATTGTTGGCAATTACCAAAATCACCAAGGATTACGTTCGTTTCATTTTTTTAGTAAATGGTTTGAAAAAAATTGATCAAATTATCTTTTTGGTTTTGATTTTCAAGGGATGAGTTGTTAATTTGTTGGGTTGGCTGGAAATGTGTCGAAGAAGTGATGAGAAAAGGTTAGATATGGTCTATTTTAGATAAGTTTGTTTTAGAATGGATATTAGGTGGTCATTTAGTGATTTACAAAAAGGATTATATGAGATAATGTAAGATAATGTAGGATGGGGATAGGATATTATTGGACTTAAAATATTTAATTAATTATAAGATTAGAATATGGGGTATTGATTAATTAATAAAGAGTGTGGGTGTGAGGTAGTTTGAATGTATTTAATTGACTAAAGATGGAATGTCGATATATTTAATTAATGGGAGAGGAGGATGGATTGTATGGAATATTGATGACATGGTCAAGGATGAGGGTGTAGATTTTAGGTGTCTATAATGAAATAAGCTTTCTTATTTGAATTTCCTTTATGGTCATTTATTTTTATTATAATTTTGGTGTACACTTGATTTGAGGAGTAATGGTTATGTTGTCGCAAATCACTTTGCACCCTCCAAATGGTCAGGATGTGAATAGGATGTTTGGTGTGATTGGGACACATGGGATCACCTCTCAAGCTGTGGAACTTGGGCTCGAGGTGAACCTCCGGAGAAGGCTAGCTTCCTCTTCCTAAACTAAGTGTTGTACTACTCCTAGTGTAACAAAAATGATTATCTAATCCTACGCTAACATTTTCATGGGGTTTTAGGGAAAGAGATTTATAGAAATGAAACTATACTAGGGATGGTGATGCACCAAATAAAGGGTGTTTCCAGACTTAGGAAGGGTTAATTTGAAGAGGGTGTGTGCACCATAGGTCAACTTCACCTACTACAACTTAGAGAGGGTACAAGATACCACAAACTAAGAGACACGCATTCCCTTTGTTAAACTTTATCAGACCGAGAAATATACCAGTTTCCCAGTGAAGAAGGATGAACTCAAGAAGGGTGAATGGACACCACAACTCAACTACATGCAATACTCCACCACTCAATAAGCACAAACTCCAAGATCCTGCAATAGAAACTTAAACTTGCACTGTGTACCTGCAAGTACGAGAAAGGCACAAAGAAGCATTGAAGGATGAAAGGACTGAGTTTAGTCACAAAACACACACTTTTATTGCTTGATAACATGCACAATACATCATACATTCAGAAGAGGCAATAGTTTTCATTACAGTCTTGAAGAGGAGGCTTGAAAGTTCTCTCAACACACAAGAACAACTTGCAGAAGAGAGAGGATTCTTGAAAAGTATACACTCGCCTGAGATATCTAACTGTCCAACTTGTCTGAACTGTTGGAACCCTTTGAAATGAGCTTCCAACTTACATTTATAGAAGAATATGTGAGAAAGAAGAGGAAATGGTCATAATTACATTCCTAAAATGAAGGCCCATGATGTATTTATTACAGTTAGTTGAACCACTTGAGAAGGTTCCATCATGGGTCATTAATTTCTGATGACCTAGTCTTCTCAATTAATTAAAAGAATATTTAAATAATAATAATAAATATTATTATTAAAATATTTAAATAAAAATATTAATTTAATTAACATAATGTTGGGACCCCCAATTGACCCATTTGACTTGAAGAGGAGGGGGGTCCATGTGGATAGAGTCTGCACAAATCTCAACTCGGTGAGTTTCGAATCCTCTAACTCGGTGTTGCAATCAATTTTGAACCCCACACTAACTCTTTCCTTGCTTTGGTAATCGCTCTTTTGCATTGAGTCCTTCGAATGGTGAGCTATCAAACTTGATTCTTATCATTTTCCTCTGTTAACTCGAGGCCATTTATGCATTCCTCGTTCAAACTTCATGAAACATCACCACGAGCTCACTACGAAGTCACCGAGCTCTTCATCCAGCAAACAATCTTACCTTTCCTGGGCTCAAACTCACTTGAATACCGAGCTTAACCCAATATTTCTAAAAAGAATGGTTTTACCTCAATGCTCAAGATTCTTCCTCATCATTAAACACTTGCAGTAAGAATGTTTTGCTTTTGCCATAATAAGCACAAATTGTACCTTCAAACGATGAGAAAATGCCATTATCAATAAAGACCTAATACTGCCATGATGATGACCCAGGCTCATGCCCATAACATGTCGATAGACACCCTTAAGACTGATTTTTGGTCAAAGAGCCCTTCAAAAAATACATTGAACCACTAGGGCAACCAAGAGGACCTTGGAAAAATGTATAGGTAACAACCATATGAATTCTTCCTTAGTCGTGGATCAAAGCTAATAGAAATAAGCTAGATAAAATTAGCTTGAAACTGCAGTATAATCGTCCATTGTAAAAAAACACAGTTTCTCTGAACCTGGTAAAAGAATACTTTTATTGTCTGATTGGACGTACATAATGGAAGGGTATAAATATTGCCTACTACCCACAGAGTTTCTCAAAGAGACCATTTACAAGTGACAAAGATGTGGCATACAAAATGGCCGACCAGGTATTTCAGAGTTGACCTTCACATTCAATTCGTTTCTAGGAGAAGTGTTGAGCAATATGAATCGTTTCATTCTGCACGTAATAAACCTTCATCTCCTGATTCAGGAAAATTTTATGAAGCCTTGAATGGCGTGACTCCAATCCATCATACACAACAGTGAATATTTGTTTCCTATGTTGTCATTTGATCTGAGTTCAGAATAAGGATAAGCATGCATTCGATATTGAACAGATAACAACACAGTTGGACAACCTGCTTGCTGGAAGTGCTCAAAAGAAAGGCCTCTACTGTACTACAACATGCCTACTACCTATGTGTGTGGGAGTTTGTCTCGTGACCACATCAAGTTTAGAATTATACAGAGGATGAGGAGAAGGTCGTGGCAGCTATTAAAGCCGATTCAAAGTCTGAACAGTTCAGTATTCTGATTGGAATCCTAACAAGGGCGGATCTGTATGAAAGGAGACACTTTCTTTGTATGATCTATGGAACCCAATCCATAGTCCATGTAACACGCATCCTTTCCATCTGGATGAGTTTTCAGCATTGCTTTCCCGTCAAACTCTTCGCATATGAGCCATGACTGAGCCATTAACGTATCACCTTGGTTGGGTCTGCCTGTAGCCTCCGCTGAAATTGGTATCACGTCACGTTTTTTTAACCCATGACCCACTCCAATTCACAACTATCCTATTAATCCTCCCGGTGACTCGCACAAAGACTCGGACCACTCCAAGCTACGTGAAATTCTGTTTACATGGCCCGTGCGGAAGTCTCATGATGGATAGCCATCGTAATATTTCCGCGCTTGGCAGTTTGATCCGATTTCTCCCATTACAGAAGTTTGATCATGGTTTACCAACCCAATATTTCCACTTGGTGGTGCTTGCCTGAATCTCCCCTAGGCGGAGTGAACAGCTTGGACTGCCATCGTCAAATCTCGACCTCGGCATACTAGCTCCAAATCCCCGCGTAATGGCTTGGACACATTAATCCACGGGCCCCGGCCTCATCTTCACTGCGCAACCTTAGCAAGTTCGATTCCTTATCTCCAAAATTCCCCCTAGCACGTGGGATCACCATGATTTTTTCTCCTGCCAAGTTTTCCTTCATCAGATTTGAGGATAACATTAAACTCTTAGTGCAAACATTTCAGCTGTAGCTTGTAAGGTGTGATAATTTCAATAGAAACCTTTATGCTTGCCAACCTAGTGACTCGTTGAAGATGCTCATATAATTGCAAAGCAAATTGTGCCTCATGAATATTCTGATATGAAATAGTTCCACCTCTATGAGATTCACTTCCATGAGTTACATCGTAAAACAAGTAAGGTCTCGATAGAGAATCTTTGTAATAAATTTCATCAAGTCTCCAGTAACACTCTCACTGTCACTTAATCAATTTTCATAAAAATATCTTGAAGGAAAATCCTGAATTTGAGGATGCCTTCGATGCTGAACAGATAAAAACATAGTTGGATGACCTGCTGGAAGTGCTCAAAAGAACTTCTGCTATACTACAACATGTCAACTACCTGTGCACCAAATGCTTAGCCGAGGAAGGTCTGAACAACGTCAGCAAAAATATATATACTGTATTCACTAATACCCTGGCCCGGCATTCTTACTGCCTCTGTGAACTTACCACTATAAAATTATTTTGAGTAGGCCTCCTAGTTTTGCATTAATCAATGAGCCCTAGAATTGTATCCTAGAAACCATCTTTAATGCATCCACACGAAATGAGTTGCCTTGAATTATCCATCATGCTCGATGAGTCCCATTGATAGGGCTCCATCACGTATCTCTGTTTACGCAACGATCTCCATTCATTTTATGGCACTCTTGATGCCTTGGCTTGCATTTGAATCACCCTAGCTCTGCAGAATGTGTCCTAAAAGAAGCTCACCACATGATCTCCAAAATGAACGAGTCACGAAGATGAGTCGAACTCCTTATCTCTGCCTTCGCTTCCGCCTGTGCTTGAACCTTTCCAATTCATTGAGACTTTATTGATAGCTCGAACTTTGACTCTCCCTGACTCGGCTTTCACTTCTTTTTGCATCGATCTCCACCGAGATCCTTGTAGAGTTCCTTTCATTCGTCAATTTTCAATGAGCTATATTTTGCATTAACAAGACCATCGTCTAGCTCTTACAACTGAGAGTCTCTACTGAGATGATTTCTGAGATGATTATCAATTTGACACCGGGTTCTTTATCAACTCGACCTGAACTCTTCACTGAGTTGAGATCAACTGGGTGCCTTTCGATGCTAGGTGATCTCTTCATATGCAATTTAGGAATTATTTTTAATTATTGCATCTCGTTAATAACCGAAGGTGGGTTCCTGGGACTATTATTTCATTTTGAACGTGATAGGACCCCATTGTCCAATCTTGCCATGTGTGCAAAATTGGATAACGGAGTTATTTGACTAATTTTTGGAGGAAATTAAATTTTCATTAGAGAATGGTGTGTATCTTGGTGAGGTGGAGTGAGTAAACCTAGTTGGTATCCATGTGGAGCCAACTCACTCTTTCCCCTTTCAACTCTATAAATAGGTATTGTGTTTTGAAAAGGAGGTTGGCTAGTTACACTATTTTATTTTGGGAGTTTTTGTGCTTGGAGGGGAGATTGGGAGTAGATTGGAGTTTGGAGCAAGTGAAGACTATTGCTATGGATTCAAGGTAGGGTCTTGAGCCATTTTGTTTTAAAATGTTGTTATATCTTGTATTATTGCTTCATGGTGATTGTGTTCCTTAGTTTGATTTTTTTGGTTGTTTTCCATTGTAACCCCTCTTATGGTTTGTTTTATTGTTGCAATGGATTGTGTTTTGGGAAGGGTATAAAACCCTTAGGTTGGGTGTTGGAGGGGAGTGTGTTTGGTTGGTTTAATGGAGGGAAATGGATAATAGGTTTTGGTGTGAATGTGATGTTATTGTGATTTTGTTGGAGGATTTGGGGTAGATGGGGGTTAGGCCTTTGGTGGAGAGAAAAGGGGTGTTTTTAGGAGGTATAAGGTGTAGTGGAGGAATAAGGAGGGTTGGTATAATGGAGGTTTTAAGGCCTAACCCACTACCCACTTAGAGTTATAAGGAGATTAAAAACATCTCTTCCAATCCCACTTGTCCCGACTTTAAGCCATTATTCTTTTTTAGCTACATTTTTATGTGATTGTTCTTGTTTTGGGTGAAATGGAGAAAGACCAAATGTTAGTGTTAATCGAGGGGTTTTATCTCTTTTATGGATCATACATTGGGGATTGGGGTCTAATTGGTAAGTGCTCCCCTTCTCCATTGGATACTGATTTGGTGGTGATCATTTCTTGACTCCCCTTGTGTGTTTGATAAACTTGTGAAGACTCTTGATTTGGTTTATCAACTACCTTAATATTTTTTATTTGGAACTTGCTTCAAATTTGGATGTTGTAAGTAATTTATTGTGATCCATTATTTTAATCTTGAAGGATACATAATTGATATATTTTTAAATTTTGTAAAAAAAAATCAATTTTGAGAAAGTTACATAGTTTTTATTATTTTGTAATGGAATTGTTAAAGTGGGAACAATGTTGTAAAATCTGTATGGTGGAAACTAAATTTATTTTGACAATTGTAAAGATAATTAAATTAGAAATTTATTGAGTTCTTGTTAAGAAAGAGTTTTGGAAATATTTTTTGTGTTGAGTTTTATTATTAGGATGATTATAATGGTTTTGTGATTATTTAAATTAGTTGTGTATTCAAATGATGTACAAAGTGCATCTCGGCTAGTAAGATGACACTTGCATGGTGTGTGTGCTCTTACTAGATGGGATACACATGGGTAAGTCATAATTCCATGAAAAATGGATGGAAGGGTGGCCGTATCCATGGTACACCACTAATACCCTTATTTACCTTGTTTTCATGATAAAATTGAAAATATTATTGTGTAAAATCTTGTAAAATTGAAGCTTGTTGGTTTTTATTTGTTCACTATTGGTATCCTTGTAAATTCAAGATAGGATTGCTTATGTTATGGTAAAAATCTTTTCATCATTGTGTTTACTTGGAATAGTAGAAAATGGGAAAGAAATTGAGTTTGAATTACTCTCAATATACCTCCCAATTCAAAATCTTGTATGTTGATCAACTGCTGGGTTTGAAAGTCTGTAAGTTCATGGTAGAATAAAACAAGTGATTTCTTATATATTTAGTGTGTATCCGGTACATCACAACAAAAATTTAACAGACCACATAAAATATTCCCAATGGAAATTTCTTCTCTGTTGTGCAAACTCTTATAAACATGCAATCGGGTGGTGCATAATTTATAACCTTTGTGTGTGTGTGTGTGTGTGTGTGTGTGTGTGTTTGTTTGTTATTATATATAAAAAGATATATTGGGGTGGGTAGATGGGCCGACCCACCCCACCCTGTAATGTATCCAATATTTTTATCTTTAAAAATGGAGGGTCAGGTGGCTCTGTCCCATCCCATTCTTTTGCGGCCACATTTCTTCCCAAAACCCTTTCCCTCACTTCCCCTATGTTTTGGAGCGTACCAAAACCACAACCTCCCCTCTCAACCCACATCCCCATGCACCCGTTGCCTCTCACAGAATACTCTTCTCAACCAACACAACATCCTCCCACTCCTTAGCTGCCACCACATAACACAAATAATAATAATAAAACACAAGCGAAGCCCCAGTTGTATAAAGATTTAGGGTTAGTTAATAAAACATAGAATAATTAATATTACCTATCATATTATATAGATTATTATTTAATATAGGATATTCATATTAAATGAATAATATGCTCTAATATAAAATGTATACCCTAGTATATATGGTATGTCCTAACCTATATTGTATAGAATATATATTACATATTATACTTACATTACAAAATATATAATATTGGATATATAACAATATATACTATAGTATACCATGTCAAAATAGTCATCGTGTTATTAAATTAATATAAGACAATACAACATGTATATTTCACATGATAGTATAAAAAAAGATATTTAATAATGTATATAACAAGATATTATATGTAATTTAATGATAGCTTATAAGTAATACACAAACACACACAAGTTTATAATGACACGATAAAAGTAGATATAGAATGTTATTAATACATGAAATATAGTATTGTTATAATTATTCATGTTAGAACATTATTATAAAATATAACTTCTATAACATTATAGAAATACTACTTAATATGGCAATATTCAAGATAATGTTATGTTAAAATATTAACATTATATATTTGATATAGTAACTTCATAGTGTTCATGGTGGTTATACCATAAAATTTGAAACGAACGTAATTTTGTCTCTTTAAAGAGATCTAAAAAAGTTGAACGATACAAATAAGATTACCATGGCCCCTAGGCAAGGAAAATGCACATAGAAAGTATGAAATCTACAAGTGTTATATCGACACGTGAAACAAACAAATTCTTGTTTTTTTGTCAAAAATTTAGGGTGTTATAGTTTTTCATGAAACATTTAAAATATTGGTCATGAAAACTAAGCTTGCCACTTGAAATCCTTTTTCGTTCATTGTGAACCCTTCCTACAACCATCTTGTCAACTTATACATCCCTTTGAGTCCATTTCATCCTAGTTATGGCTTATAGGAACATGGTAACATGGATTTCAAGTGTTTTTCATGTGTAAGGAGGTAGATCCAAGTGAATTTCATGAATCTCTGAGATTTGAGGTGGGAAAGTTCTAACATGGCTATTTTAGCCATATTACAACAAGAAAACATCCTCCGGAAGATATCTACAAGGTTCAACTCATTTGGAGGTTGTGTAGGGGAGAAATTAAGAGATCCATGGTAGTTTTAAGGAAATATGTGGAGGCATGTGGTGTTATGATCCATCTGAGAAATATCAAGTCACTACGGGTGCATGGAATGTAAGATTCAATAGAGAAAGTAATCTTGTTCTGAAGGTTACAAGATTTCTTGGAGGATTTAGGAGTTAAATAGGAAGTCAACAAAAATATCTTGGGTTCCTCTATATGTTAAATGTATTAGTTTTCATCCTAAGCATCACTAATCTCCATGGTAGTCTAGGTCAATGTTGTTGCTTTTTTATTCCAAAAGGGTGAATGGGCCTAAAACTGAAAATGCAAGAAGAACCGGGTCCTTAAAATGGTGTGAATGGATTTAATGTGGTTTTTAGTCAAAATCATATAATGTTTTACCATAGAGCCCCATGTTTTTATCTTGGGGCAGAAAATACATTCCCATGTTCTAATTTCACATTGACATGATGACATCAACACACCACTTAAGTGAGTGGCAGGATTTTTGACCTTAGATATCCCTTGTCCCTTATTCCTTGGTGCAAGGGGATAGTGGGGAAAAAAAAATGCACCCCCTTATTGATGATTTTTCTCACATCACTTGGAGTGCATCACTTGTGTCCTAGGAGTGTTTTCAAGTTACAAACATGACCACCTCCACCCATGGCACATTTTAAACACTTTGTTTCCATTTTTCGTTAGTCAAAGGGGACATTTGGGATAAAAATTACACCAAACCTCATCTAGCTAGTCCCGGTCACATGAAGAACCCCATCTTAGCTCCTCGGGACCTGTTTCTAGCCCCTACATCTATCTCCCTTGCTCCCACATGGTGACACTTGTCACAATCTCATGCAAAGTACACTTTAGTGTCCCCATTGTCCCCTCACCTCAACTATCCCCTATTTTCATGGGTATAACTCACCCTCTAACTCCCGACTAACCTAGGTTAAGCCATGTTGGGTTAATGATGAGTTAAAGTGCTAAAGGGGAGAAAGGGTTAAAAATGCAACACTTAGCCATTTTTGAATATTCAAATGTGATGTTTTTCCATCAAAAACACTAAATACATGTTTTTATGCTATTGAAATTTCCCAAAAATATCCATTATTAAAAAATAGTATTTTTAATAACTCAAAAATCACACATTGAAATCTCATGAAATTTTAAAAGCACCTTTCTTGAAAAAATGACTTTATTTTGGTACCAATATTGCCTCCATTGATGGTCTAAATAATATTTAATGGCTAGAAAAAATACAAACATATAAATTTCCGTTTCAAATCTAAAAAATATGGCTCTTAAAAGCTGTTGGAATTAAGAGTAAAACATTCGAAGTGAAAATTGTAGACACCTATAATTTAGCTTGAGAAATTTAAATACTTAAATTGTGCTAATTATATCCTTTCCCACAAATTGATGACATATCATCAATAAATGCTCATTTTCTCTTCTATCACCATTAATTAGTTACATTACATTAATTAATTAACTCTTCTATCCAACAAATACACCAATTAACGACCTTCGTTAATTAATCCCCCTTTCTATCTAGACTAATTAATTATTATTAATTAATTAGCTTCCTCTTCTATTTAATCAATAAATTTTCATTTATTTGATTAAAATCCCCTCATAACATAAATCATACTAATTATTCCTCTAAAAATATTCTATAAGCTTGCACACCTATTAATTAATCACTTTGGTTAATTAATAAATTCCCTAAAACCCAATGAGTCACTAGATGACAAAATAAATTCTCCTAAGGTTGACTCAACCCCCTTTCAACCATCCTTATCTAAAACTAACTCAACCTCTCTATTTATCCCACATGAAAAGGGATGTAGAGATTCTTCTATCCATTGGGCTATATAAGGAGTCCTCATCGTACAATCCTATTTACACCTACACTCCTAAATGAGCATAGAGAATACACTATAGCCATTTTATCATCTTTGAAGCATTATTCCATTAGAAGAGCTAGCCTTCTCCATTTCTTGCATTCATCCACCCAAGTTTTTGAAGTCATATGGAGATATGTCAAATGGTCTTGTAGCCATGATTTGAAAAGATTCCATTCTTAGAAACCTTGGGATTTCAAGCACATAATGAACTCTTTGATTGCTAGAGTTCTACATAGGTTCAATCTCATCCTATTTAGCATTTAATAAGAAATAGAAGTTAATTTGTTTAGCATATTAGCTTGAAATGTTCATTTCATGTTTAATGTAGAAATGTTGATAGGTTAGCTTTGCTTAAGATCTTATCATGATGATGCATAGGTTTAGTTTAGCATTGTATTGAAGCTACTAGGTGTTAGTTTCAATTCTACTTACATAGCTAACTAATTCTTGCATACATTTGGCACGCCAATGGGACGGGTCCTTAGTCCCTTAGCATTATAGTTCAATTTTTTTGTTTCAATATTTGGCTAACCCTTGATATACACATGTGTGAAATAATGTTAAATTTCTTATGATTTTGTTAACCTTACATGTGTGGAATCTTATTTAGAGCTTTAATTTTGATGGGTTATTGTCAATTTTGAGCTAACATGTTAAAATTTGAGGCTTTTGAACTTGTTTGTGTCATTTGGCCATATTTTAACATCATCACTAGGTACAATTTTTTAGGAGGGACAGAGGTACAAAAAACCATGTGCAAGCACACAAAACCATGCGCATGCACTAATCCTGGTACACACACACACACACGCTATTTAGTCATGTACCTTACTACTGCTAGAAACACTGTTAGGCTAGTGCAGGCACCCTAAAGGTAGCACAGGTACCCTAAAGCTAGCAGACACACTAAAGGTAAGCACATGTACCCATTTCCCAATGTAGACACACAAATCCTAGTGCAGGCACACAAATCCTAGCAAAGGAACCATTATGTTAGCACACACATCACTGCAATCTTTGTACCTTTTTGTAAGACTAGCAGGTATCCTAAAGATAGCGTAGGCACACTAAAGGTAGCTTAGACACCCATTTCCCAACATAGGCACAAAAATCCTAGCATAGGTACCATTATGTTAGCTTACACACCATTGCAGTTACATGCCTTTTGTCGACTAGCACAGACAGCACACAAATCCTAGCACATGCACCATTATGTTAGCACACACACCACTATAGTACTGTAACTTTTTATCGAGATCAACACAGGCACCCATATGCTAGTGTAGGCATCTCTCGGGTAGCGCACACACACTGTCATAGCTTTTGTACCTTCAGGGCATGCACATGCTAAACTATGTTCATTAACAATCTTCGGAGGCCATAACTTTTGCTCCCAAACTTGAAATGACTCCATTTTTATTGCGTTGGAAAGGTATTGAAGAGAAATACACAATGGAAACATAAATTTGGGGTTTTGAGTTACCAAAAATTTAAGGTTTTCATTTTTAGTAAACTACTCATTTCTAACATGTCTAAATGCTTTGGAAAATTTGGTCTTTGATGTTCTAACACCTTGCAAGTTTTATTTTGAATCTAAATTTTGTTTTGTAGGGTGTTTTTACTAGGTTTGATGGTAAATTGACTTGTTTAAAAGGGTAATGAACATTTCATGTTTAATCATGAGATTAGAGTCATGTATGCTCTTCCCTCACACCTTTTAGGTGATCTTGGGAATCAGAAATGATTTCTATGTCTCTTTTTGTTTTGAAAAATGCTTGTTCTTAAAAGAATGAATGTCAAATTTGGTTAAAATGAAAAAATATTGCATTTGAACTAAGTTTTTTCCATTTTTGATTTCATAGTTGGATTCTACATCACGTATGCTCTTCTCTTGCGTCTTAGGATGATCTTGAGAATCAGAAATGATGTTTTATCCTCTTTTGTGTTTTTGGAAAATTACTAATCCATTGTGCAAAACCAAAACACTTGTCAAAGAAAGGTGGAGTTGAAACAAAACAAAATCACTAATACAGTTTCCATGCAAGTTTCTAAAAGGTGTTCAAACAAACCACATCAAATTAAACAAGATAAAAAACACACCAAAAACATCACAGTGTATTTATAGGTTCAGATAAGGGTACACCCCATCTACTTAAAACTAGGACATAACCCTTTGGAATAATCCTTAAGCTACAACAATGGGGTGGTCCTAGGAAGCCAAAGTATTCCATGCAAGAGGGAACCTTGTGGACAAAATGGGAAGTGCTCCACACAACCTACTTGACTAGTATTACCATTTGTGAGATTTAGCATCAAAGTCATCCATATCGTAACCCCAATGAGAGTACACGATGGACACATTTATTTCCCACTGTGCTTGAAGGGGGTAAATTAAAGCCGAGATACTCCAAGAATTAGTCAGTGTGACTTTTCTTGGTAAATTGAGCTCACTCTTAGATAACTTGTGACACCTAGTTGAGTGAACCACCTAGGAAGCTATCTTTGACAGGAGCCAAATTTGACCATATCAAAACCAATTTGAGTTGAGAGCTATTATTCATCACAAAACGTGTGAAGTGTTACTTTTGCTTAGTTTTTCACTTTCCCTAAGGCGAGGCAAAAATCTACTGAAGTGAGGCCAACATTTTTAACACCAATTGATCTACTTCCTTCACTTTCTTTTGACACTTTGTTGATTAAAAGAAGAGTGACTACCCTTGTGTTGCTAATTGATTGTATTCACCACTTTTGTGTCCATTTATGCTCATCCATGTTTGTGGCTGAGTTGTTAAACATCTAAAGTGTGTGGAGACATTTTCATATCATTGGTAGCCTTTTTGATCTTGATACCCAAGTCAATATTGTCATCATAGTTAGGCTTGATTCATCACTTGATTCTCCTTTGAGGTGTTATCTTGCTTGTATCGTATCGCCACAATTTTGATACTTACGTCTTGTTTCTTGCAAACTCGACCTAAGTGTCTAGATTGTAACGTTAGGCTACATGAATCGTAACAATTCCTTGGTATACTCTAGCCTTAGTTTTCTTTCAAACATTACCTCAATTTTGAAAGGTGTTCTTGTGACCTTTGTGCACATCGTATTAATATTATCTCATTTTTTTATTAAGGGAAAATAGTTTTGAAGGGACTATACCTTGTATACAAAAGGGCTCAAAAGCTAGATACTAAAGTGGGAGAAACAACCCGAGAGAAGGAAAACAACCAACCTCGGAGGGCTCATCGGCTACCTAGATAAAACAACATATTAATAGAAAGGATCCAGATGTACAATGATCTAAAAACAATAGAAGAGATCAAAAACAAACAAGAGATATCTATCATAGAATATCTCCGCCAAAAAAATAGCACCAGATCGCATGACCATCGGTGACTTTACAGCCACTAAATAGCAGCATGACTCCACTTTACTCGATAGCCCTGTCAATCTTGGTTTTGATTGTTTATAGCGAGACAAAGAATGCAATGGTTGTGGCCTGAGAAGGGTCTTTCAGATCCACCGAGCAATTGCCATATCTCTTTTCTCTTTAGGGACCCAAATGTCTTGATAATCCCGTTGAGGCTGCATACACTATTAATATTATCTCGTTACTTATACCTTAATTTTCCATAAATTTTGGTTAACGTATCTTAGTGGTATTGTTGCATTGTTCATATTCATAACTTCCACTTTTTTAATAAGATTTAGGTCTTAGTTGGATTTAAAATTTCTTTTAGTATACCTTGTTTGGAAATCGTATCAACCTTTTGTTATTTCTTATGTCTTGTTTGTTTTTGAACTTGGCATAAACAGTGACATTATATTGATAATTTTACACCAACCTACCTTTACACACATATTTTTCATAAGGAGTATTTCCTTGTAGATTGGCTTTTTGTTTTGAACTTACATGGTTGTTCCTTGTGTTTATCCCTCTTATAAACTCATTTATAGGAGAATCCTTTGGGTCTTTGATACTCTTGATATTTTTGTTTTCCTAAGTTCATGATAATTTTTGAACACGTCTTTCAAACCTTGGCAATTTTTTTCTATCAAGCAAATTTTGCATCAATCAAACATAGGAAATATTTCCTTTGTATCATTTATGTTGCTAAAATTTTGATCAATCCTTTGACAATTACGCCTCAAAATCTTGATGGATTATCATTTTTGAGTCATCACAATGTATGTTTTCCTTATCTTCCCTTTGGGAACATCACATAAGCATCCCCATCTTTACAAAATGTCTAGTTGGTTGTCGTTATGCTACCCAAATCAACATGTAACCTTATTCACTTTGAATAAGTTTGATAATACAATATAGGTCTAGGCCTTTGAACCAAACACATGCCAATAATGACTAATTATCGCAAGGTCCATTATACATATGACAATAAGGAGTCAATTTTTGTGTCCACATCAAAATATTCCCATCATTACCAAACCTCATTTGGTTTTCATGCTAGAGAACCCATTAGGGTAGCATGTTCCCCACTTTCATCTCATAGTCGGTGGTATGGTTTGGAAAATTTTGATCTAAATTATTATTTGATTTCCCCCACTCTTCTTTTATTCTAATCCAAACATTTCCTCTTCTTCTGAGGATTCCAATACAAATATTTCCTTTGATTCTTTTGATGATTCGGATCAAAATACTATTGATTCATCTAATTTGAATCCTAAGTCGTGGTCCTCCCCTTCTTTATAGGGCATCTATTATAAGTCACCTAAATAATGTTATACTCCTCTAAATATTTGTGTCACCACAAATTCTCTTCATCATTCATATAATGCGATTCTTACTTTGCAGTCCTCCCTATCTTCGTAAGACCATATTCATCATTCATCTAATAAAAATCCTACATCGTAGTCCTCCCTTTCTTCATTGGACCCCTTTTATCAGTTTCCTCAATGAATAATTCTTCCTTTGAAGATACACGTGACTCAAAATCCCTCAATCAAATATCAATACAATTCTTAAATCACAATCCTCTCTTTCTTTGCGGTACCCTTGTTATTATTCTTTTGATGCGATTCTTGAATCAATTCCCTCCCCTTATTTGCAAGACCTTCTCCATCAATCACCCCATGAAGTATTCCTTCTTTGAAGATTTGTGTGACTCAAAGTAATTCTAGTCAAACGTCCGAATCGACCCATACATCATAATCAGTAGACTTTGGACTTAATCCTATTGGTTTACGAGATGATATACCATCATATAGGTAGGTCCACACCACATTATTATACTCCCAAGACATCTATCTCCACATATTATTCATCCCCCACATCATCTTCTTCTATCAATCATCATCAAACATCTTCTAAGTCTTCCACACCAATTGAACCTCTTTCTTCCACTCAACCCTTGGTGGTTGATTGAAAAATCATACCGATTGACCTCTTTCAGAATGAAGAAATAATAAGGGAATTTATAGGGGCACATGAAGATATTCCTTTAGAAGATTACAAGAAAGGATTCTATTTATACTTCGATGCATTTGCATATTCTAAGGAAAAGGTTGAGTCATTTTATCAAAAAACAAAGGAATATCCTCGGATTAAGAAACATGATCCTCCTCTTATTCTTCCATCTTCACATTATTTATTATGTGATGAAACTCCTGGTCTTGCATTGATCCATGGCCTATCTTCTCATCACTTAATTCTTCTTTACATATCACAATTCCTCAATCACAATCACACTTTGGGTCATTGCAAAGTATCCCATTAACTTCTTCTATATATGGGCCCCCTCCAAGTATCCATTCATCATCTACTTGTGGGTCTCCTTTGGGTAGCCCATTACCTTCTATTCTCCTGCCACATCTAACTATCCCCTTATCTTCTATGTATGGATCACCCCCGGGTAGTCCATCATCTTCTATTCTTGGGCCACATCCTAGTAGCCCATCATCTTACATCTATGGATCATGTCCTAGTATCCCTTCTTCTTCTATTCTTGGGCCACATCCTAGTATCCCTTCATCTTCTATCTATGGCTCACCTCCCAGTAGCCCATCTTCTTCAATCCTTGGACCGTATCCTTTTCATCCATCACATTATTCTTCTACCAAAGATTTTGGCAAGCCCACCACCATTCCTCTCATCAATTCTAAACATCCATATTCTTCTCTCACTTCTCGAGATCAGACAAGTCAAACATTAGCTTATAAGAAATCTAGACATGTTCTTTATCAAGCTAAGATAAAAACTCCGAAGAGCTCCAAAGCTCCCAACAACTCAAAAAATTATAAAATTCAAAATCAAACGCAATTCCATAATGCACACAAATGTACCCATCAAGTATGGCACAAAATACAGAAACATATGGATAGGGAACTCAAACTCCCAAATATGAAACCCATGTTTCAAAAGAAATCAAAATCATTTGTTGAGTGTGAACTCACCACGATCATTGAGATTGGGGATACTATCACTCTTGATAAACAAACACACTTAGTCTCCCTTATCAAGGAAATCACACACATCATTGTTGGATCTTATCATGCAGATTGACATTGCTGGTCCCAACTTTCAAAAATTAACAAAAATCATAAAAAGTTCATAAATAAAAAATCATAAAACAATTAAAAATACAAAAATGAGAAAACATTAAAACATTACAAAAAAATCAAAGGTACGAAGATAAAAATTACAATCAGGTATTCCTCTGCAAGTCATGTATGTGTTTTCCTCCCTTTCTTTCATATACCTCTATAGGTCATCCAATATTTTCATCCCTTTGATCTTATTGTAGTTATCCTATTCACACGCATTTTGTGACATTTATCTATACGGTATCCGTTTGACCTTGGTCTTTTATCACCTTAGTAAATTAAAGAATGAATGACATCGTAGAGATCTTAGCACTATCTACATATAATAAAATTGTTGGGAATAATTATTGGGTGTATTTGTTGACAATATCCAATGTCTTCATCACAATCACTTCCACATCCTTCCATCTATCCATCAATGGTTCTTGACCCCTTGTCGAATAAGAGAGCTGAAATAAATTTTGAGAAAACAAAAGAATCAAAATCAATCAATCAAAAAGAAAAAGCAAATTGATATATAACACTCTCTTGGGGTATTTCCAATAATATATACTAGGGATATGGATTCTTGATTGGTAGTAGAGAAATGTTACGATTAGAATCAAATGCATCTCTATTAGGGCTATGGATGCCTGGCTGATAGTGGAGCAATGTATGACTCTCCTTCCATAATCCATTCACAAATCACCTTTCAAACTAAATCATTCCTACACATTGGCTAGTGTCTTCACTTACTATCTATCAACTCTTTCCTTCAAGAGGTAATTCATTTCCATGTGTAAACATGGGATCTTGACGAGTAAACAAGATTAGTATGTTACCAAGTGTTACTTTTTGGACCTTGTTTAAAATCTTTCTTTAGCGCATGTTTTGTCTCAAGATTTTTACCTTAGGCTAATCACTTTTTCATCAACCGCCTTCTAAATCTTTTCATAGCATCCTTTGTTCTTCGGAAATCATTTAGAACATCCATGTGTATAGGATGGCCTTTTTCTATGTTTTTGGACACCTTTGTCCCCCTTTAATAAATAAAATTTCTACTTCTTTTCTCTCAAATGTTTATTGGCTAGCTTATGTTGGGGGCATCCTTTCTCCCTCATGATTGAACCTATTTTATATTGGCCTTGATCCCCCTTCTACGTGTGAAGATTTTATCTTTGAATACTCCCACCTAATCACTGGGGCATATCACATCTTCACTTTCTCATATGCATGGTGTTCTTTCCTTATACATCCCATTTATCATTGGGGGCATCCATGTTTCTTGGTTTCTATACATAGCTTTGGAAAACTATCAAAAATCCAAAAACATTCAAGTATGTTGAAAATCACAAAAACATTCAAATATGTTTCTAAAAAGTAAAAAACAATAAAAATCATCCTAGAAAACGTTGCTCTTTAGTTCTCTCATGTTCTTTTATGTGGTTCACAGATCATCTTGATCTACCTCTATCAAAAAAGTTGGTTTTCTTACTATGTATGTGCTTTGGGGCACAATGAGTTTCTTGGTATTGTTTCATAGTGCACGATTACTTTTCATAGGACCCAAGTGTCCTCCGTTATTCCCCTTGCATGTATCCTTTATTGGGGCACCTTCTTTTAATCCTTGTTGTTAATTCGCACACGAATGTGATTCAAAGCTTGATAACAAAAACATTACATTATATTTCCCTGTTAGGATATCTTGTTTACTTTATCATATTGCATTGCATTTTGTATGTTGCATGGAGTTGGTATTTTCAGAAATAGAAAATTATTCGTAGTATGGATTTTCATGTCATTCTACTTTTGTTGTATGCTTATATTTTTAATAAGGACCGATGACGTAGATATTTGGCAATATGATGACACTAAAGTTGTTTCAATACACTGGACAAAAGCTAGCTCTTTTCTTCCCATCTTCATTCCTCTTCTACATCACTCTCCTATCAACACTATTCTTTTGATTCACCTGGGGAATCCTACTCCTACCTATTCTTCTATCCATTTCTCTCACCTTTTTCGATCGTCGATCGCCATCTTTCATCACCCCATCGACACTGAGGGGGCATCTCTCACTTCTACAAATTTTTCTTCTATGCGTTCAAAATTTTATCTATCTACTATCTTTGAAGTGGCGTCATTTATGCCACCCCAAAGAGGGAAAAATGTAGACACCTATAATTTAGCTCGAGCAATTTAAATACTTAAATTGCGCTAATTATATCCTTTCCCACAAATTGATGACATATCGTCAATAAATGCTCATTTTCTCTTCTATCACCGTTAATTAGTTACATTACGTTAATTAATTAACTCTTCTATCCAAAAAATACACCAATTAACGACCTTCCGTTAATTAATCCCCCTTTCTATCTAGACTAATTAATTATTATTAATTAATTAGTTTCCTCTTCCATTTAATCAATAAATCATCATTTATTTGATTAAAATCCCCTCATAACATAAATCATACTAATTATTCCTCTAAAAGATTCTATAAGCTTGCACACCTATTAATTAATCACTTTGGTTAATTAATAAATCCCCTCAAACCCCATGAGTGACAAGAGGACAAAATAAACTCCCTTAAGGTTGACTCAACCCCTTTCAACCATCCTTATCTAAAACTAACTCAACCTCTCTATTTATCCCACATGAAAAGGGATACATAGAGATTCTTCTATCCATTGGGCTACATAAGGAGCCCTCCTCCTACAATCTTATTTACACCTACACTCATAAATGAGCATAGAGCACACACTATAGACATTTACCATCTTTGAAGAATTCTTCCATTAGAAGAGATAGCCTTCTCCATTTCTTGCATTCATCCACCCAAGTTTTTGAAGTCATATGGAGATATGTCAAATGGTCTTGTAGCCATGATTTGACAAGAATCCATTCTTAGAAACCTTGGGATTTCAAGCACATAATCAACTCTTTGATTGCTAGAGATCTACATAGGTTCAATCTCATCTCATTTAGCATTCAATAAGAGATAGAAGTTAATTTGTTTAGCATATTAGCTTGAAATGTTCATTTCATGTTTAATGTAGAAGATGTTGATAGGTTAGATTTTCTTAAGCTCTTAGCATGATGATGCATAGGTTTAGTTTAGCATTGTATTGAAGCTACTAGGTGTTAGTTTCAATTCTACTTACATAGCTAACTAATTCATGCATACAAAAATGAAACTTTTGAGACTACTCTCATCTCATTCCAACATCTAGAAGACCAATTAATAAAAATAGTAAGTTTTACCAAGTTCTCACATACTAAAAATAGTAAGTTTTGAAAATGAGTCACTTTCTGAGTCACCATCACCCCTTTCATGTCAAGACCACTCAAAAGTGCCAATTTGAGAAACTTTCTAAAAATAGACATATGGGGTGGGACCTACTAAAAATAGTAAGTGTTGGGATTTTGGTAAAAATATCATATCCATCCATCTCCCATCCATTTCACTAACTTTCATCACCATGAAGATCAAATACTTAGGTTTAGATCCAATTTCCACATTAAACATTGAGTATCCCAATGTAGGTGACAATGATGTGACAAACATGGATCTGGAGGACCTAAAAATAAGGATGCTGAGAGAACCCCATGAAGCTGTGGAGGAAAATATATTCTCAAGTGGGCTATTCAAAGCTAATGTACATCCATTTTTATTCAAATCATGGATCTTGTCCTAGCTTGTGTCCAACATTATGACCTAGATTCGGGATAATTTAGGAAAATGATAATTCATTGTTGGAAGTTCTCACTCTAAAGTGCATCTCTAAATTCCTACAAATTCCTAGTAGTAACACTATGATGACCATTACCCAGGAAGTTTCCTCTAAGTAATGAGTAATAATAGATTCATATTTATGAGGTTTAGCAGTTGGATCATGGCTTAAATAGGGAAGGAAGCCCTCACGGATTCCCAAAACTTGGTCTCGAGGTGAATTCCATGAGGCATACTCAGATGCAATAGTCTTGTTGAACATGGTGATGGGTGGAGAAAATCACCAAAAATGGGAATTCTTGAGATCCTCTCTATATAATTTTACCCTCATCACCATTTCCAAGGTGAAGATGAAAAATGTTGAGATCAAGAAAGAAAGATCCCATTAGGATAGTGTTTTCCCATTGATATCTAAGATGAGTTGTCTCAATTCTAACTCCTTGGTGAGAAAGAATGTGTTCACATTTACCACGATAATTTATCTCCTTTGTGGTTACACATAATGAATGCCATGTGTGAAATGATGAATGATGCAATTTTAGAGCTCAAGTCTCACGAGGAGCACTCATCTGACATCTTCAAAGAAATTAGTAAAAGTGTGTAAAAGCTTGTATCCCCTTCACTTAGTGAACATTCATCCTTGGAGGGACTCCTAAATTCCTTCCAAGAATTGGTCCAAAAAGAGATAGGATATCCTTTCTCCTTAATGAGGATATATTGGAATCCCTTGTAGAGATTAGAGGCTCCATCTCTAATACCGGAGATCATAAAATATGGTTCACATATTGTAAATACCTTGGTGATATTATTGATACTTGGATCATTGCTTTGGAGTATGTTTGTGTCCCACAAGTAAAGGAAGTTTCACTCACAATGACTCAGTTCAACAAAGAGGTCAAGGGAAAGGATTTCATCCCTAGAGAATTTCCATAGAGTCCATCGAGAGAAAGCTCTTTGTCATTAGAAGATTCTTCATCTTTGGATTGATCACTCCTTTATTCTTTTCTCTCTTCTTCCTTATCTCTCTACATTCTAATTATTCATTGGGAATGTAATTTTTAGATATTTCATCTTATTCACTTAAGTGACCTTTTAATTTTTCATTGTAAATTTTTTTTTCAAATAAGAAAAGAACTTGTTTTTATTCCTACATGAATATGAAAGGTCACAAGTGGTAGGAATATGAAAAGTCACTTAGGGGAGATGAAGAGACACTTTGTAAGGCTATATATTGGGATGGATTCTCCATTCCAAAGGGGTATCTTTTTTCTCCTACTACTACAAGAAAGAAGTTATTTTCTTCTATCTCCTTGTCTATGTTCTTCTACTTCCTACTTTCCAACTATGAAAGTTTTTAATCTTGGACAACCAAGAAAGAAATTTATGTCTTTGAGGAATAAATCAATAGAAATTTGTGTCTTTGATTTTTTAATATTGTTATTTCTTACACATTTATTTCTCTTCTTATTGAATGTGGACCTACTTTGGTTAATGTTTGTGAAATTTTCAAGTTCCTACTCACAACCTTAACCCTCTCCCTATTTTATTATCTCCCCTTTACCTCTTTTCAAGAAAATTTATCCCTTGTATTCCATAGAAGAAATTTTCCACATGTTTTATGGAGTACTCTTGTGTGATCAAAAGCCTAATGGCCACTCACATATTTTATTATTTCCTGCATTCAATAAATGGAAGCCTCCCCATTCCTAAGAGGAAGGACCTAGTCCTGGAGAATTGAATAAAACTACTAATTTATCCTGTGATTAATTATTTTTCCAACACTTTCATTTTTTAACTTGGAAAAAAATCCTATAATACAATACAAACATCAATTTTACAAGTCTAAAATCACAACAACAATACTTAGTTTTCTATAATATTGCAATGTAAATTTTTATTATCTAATACCTACACTATCATTCATGAACTTAACAAATATGGATAAAAATAATTTGTCAACATCAAGATGAAATAATAGTGACAATATGGTAGAAAAACATGAAACATTTTATGATATTAAAACCATTTACATGACTTCTTAACACCATATTAACATAAAATCAAACTTCTAACAACTACATTTTAAATGAATATCTTGCAAATATTTGTGATGTTTTACTTTATGAATGAAAGGAAAAACTTGGTTTGGAGTAGCTATACATACATAAAAATACACAATTTAAACCAAGAAAATGTCCCATATTTAATTATATTTGAAAATATTCATCTTGACACTCAAAAATATCAACATTAGTGTTAGCTTGCAAACAAGGTTCTAAATTTCCTTTCTTAACTAAAGTTTCAAATCAACAAAAGGAAAAGTATTTTATTATATTTTTGGGATCTCTTTACTGATAAACAAGACTATAAATATACAATAGATAAGATTTTAATCGATAATTCTACCACATAAGAAAGTAATACTCAAATTTATGTTTCCAAATATATCACTATCACTAAACTACTTGTATCATTGCTTCATATATGTGGTGTAGATAAAATAGAATAGAAAACTAATCCCACATTTTAGATGACACATAAGTGAATGGCCTTCCATTGAAAGCTTTATCAGAGCTATTAATGAAAAACATAGAAAACATTAATATTGTTCACTATATATGTAATTATAATAACTTTGAGCATCAAGCTATTATTACAAAAATCGGGAAAGAGGTAGTTGAAATTTTTCTTATAATTTTTAGCATGTAGATTGTCAAAAATTACTTTCTTTCAACAAGAAAACCAATCATGTGAAAATATCATGCCCATATTTATTTATTTCCAACCATATTATATCATCAAATCAATTCATTCACCATGAAACTAGCAATAGATACCAAATTCAGCCTCATGTTTCATAAAAATAACCAAGTTTTGAAGATAAATAATTTTTGAGATCAAATCCATTAGTAATCAATACCCATTAGAAAGCTAATTCAAAGGGAAAATATGCATTATAGGTCATCAACCTTACTACCAAAAAATAATCGCACCTCCAAAAATCATACAAAGTTGGTGATAGTCCTAAATGTTTTTCAAATGTCAAATCAACCAATTTAGTAATGCACATAGCTTATGTTCTCTACATAGCTATCATTATTACTATTAAATTAGGGAGAAAAATTAATATGTGTTAAAAATTATGTAACATTCCTTTAACATGTTATGATTTATAGGATTAAACTATAAAGTGATCTTAGATTAAAATCCCTAACCACTTAATACATATTTATTTTAATTAACATGTCATGCACCAAACAAAATAATATACTCCATATTACCTTATCATTGCATGTAAAACAAAGGTTTAAATTTTTTGTTTGAATCAAAGTGTCTACACAAAACCACATCGAGGTTTAATAAACATGTAGTATCACATTACATAAAGGGAGTGATATATAACACAAAAACTTGTAGAAAATGATATGAACCTTAAAAATGTACACATTCCAACTTATACAACAAATTTATAGATTCAATATGTCTATTCACTTAATATTTTATCATGAAAGAAAATGTGACATCTTCAAACAAAGATTATTCATTGTAAAAATAAGCTAACTTGGTTCAGGGAAAGATTGAAAAATTTAATTTATGATTTTTTTTTGGAAAGGTTGATAATTTTTGTATAGACATGCTCATATAAAGTCTCATCTAGTAAACTACTCTCAAATCTCCCAAGATTTTTTTTTTTAATTCCTATCATGATATAACTTTGTAATCCTTTCTATCTTGGTCTTAGCTTAGGCCAACCTCTATATTCTAGCTATCCAGGGAATTTTTTTGGAAGAATACAATTCCTTTGTCATTATTCCCATTTATCAAGTGTTTTTATATAAAATCACTTCAATTGAGATGTGGTACCTATTTGTATATATCTTTCCCCCAGGTAGATATAGACAAGCAGAAGAATACAAAAATCAAAGAAGCTCAAATCCCTGACATTTATCACCTTGGCGCATAGAAATGGCACATGACACAGAGTGTCGACAGAGAAAAGGATGCGCCCTTGGTGCACAGAAATGGCGCACGACACGGAGTGTCAACAGAGAAAAGGATGTGCCCTTGGCACACAGAAATGGCACATGACATGGAGTGTCGACAGAGAAAAGGATGTGCCCTTGGCGCACAGAAATGGCGCACGACACGGAGTGTCGACAGAGAAAAGGATGCGCCCTTGGCACATCAGAAATGGCGACGACACAAAGTGTTCGACATCTGAGAAAAGGATGCGCCCTTGGCACACAGAAATGCACGCACGACATGGAGTGTCAACAAGGAAAAAGGATGTGCTCTTGGTGCACAGAAATGGTGCATGACACGGAGTGTCGATAGAGAAAAGGATGCGCCCTTGGTGCACAGAAATGGCACACGACACGGAGTGTCGACAGAGAAAAGGATGCGCCCTTGGCGCACGACACAGAGTGTCGACAGGGAAATTTTTTACCCTTGGTGCATGGAAGAGGATGTCGACACACACATGGATGCCTATGGTGCACCTTCAGGAGGTGCAACATTTTGAGCGCTGATAGGAAGTAGACCCTGGCGCAGATATTCAGATGGCCATAACTTTTCACTGGGAGCTCGGATTCATGCAAGGTTAGACTTTTGGAAAGCTTACGAGGTCCTCTATCCTATGAATAGATATCTTTAATTGGGTGAGAACAAATTCTTAAAAATGCAAAATACAGTTCACCACTTTTGGGTTCACTGGGGTTCTCACCTACCATCATAATGAGATGAATTAAATGCAACCTAGAGGTGGTTGGGGTAGTTTTGGAATTCCTCTCTCTTTTCTCTCTCATTCTTCCTATAAATTGTAAGGAGGGGCTTCTTTCTAAAGGTTGGACATTTCTGTTTTGCCCCTCCCTTCTTCTCTTTGGCAGGTGAACTTGTGGAGTTAAAACCTCCCATTTGAAACTGTAATGCAACCTTGCCTCTTGGCATTTTGTAGTGTGTTGTATCAATCTTTGGAGAAAATTAATGCATGTCTGTGGATGATTCTCAACCCTCTCTATATTCATTTGCATCCCCCTGATCTTTCACTGTGAATCTGGCTATCTGTGCATGATCTTGCATTGCATTTTAATGGTCTGTGTTTATTGGCAAGACAGGTGTTCTTCATTCCTCGGTGCATCACCTTTGTAGTTTAGGTTTTATTTTATGCATTTTCTTACCCTGTCTCCTTGGCAAGTTAGATTAGGTTTTTTTAAACCCTCTGCATTTTCTACGTGTGCATCTGAATAGAGGAATAGGAACCGGCCTTCATCCGGAGAGCTTTTCTGTTTTGCACGATGTCCCACACTTGGGAAAAGCTCCATGTTATGCAATAAATCTTGAGAGTCTCAACCCATCATGTTGCGGACATTCGGGGTCTTGTGATTTGACATCAATAGTACCTCTCCTTCACAAATATTCACATAATTATCAATTATCCTTAAGTGTTTATAGTGTTACTCTCTTTTTCTCTGTTTTACTCTCTTTGGTGAAAGTCCTGATCTTTATTTAAGAGTTAAGTATGTTTAACTCCTTTTGTGGACTTTTCTGTTTCTTCTTTGCTCGTTGGTTTTTGTTCCTCCTTTTATAAGGCCCTTAGGAGCGACCCTTGTTTTTACCTTATCTAATAAAAAAACAAATATTCACATAATTATCAATTATCCTTAAGTGTTTATAGTGTTACCATATAAACTTCAAGTGTATAGTTTCATCTCATTATAAAATTATTTATCGGGTAGAGGGATTACTAAGTTGTTTCATAAGTTTCTATCAAATTTCACAATTTTTTTCAAAAGTATGGTCAACATTTAACTCTAAAGATGATAATTGTGCATAAAAACACAAATCTTAACATAAATAAGAATCACATACACTTAGAGGTTCTTAACAAAGGTTCATAGATAAATAGAATGTCACGGGACTTAAGGAACCCCTTGCACACATATAGTCCCTTGGAATATTACAAAAATTCCAAATCTTAATATTTCATAATGACATGACATTACATTTACTTCAAAAGAGATAAAGGTGGTGGATTCGTATTGATTATTTGGAGGAATCATGCTCAAACAAGGTAATTAAAAGGAAATAAATAATATTTCCTTCTTTTGAATGATATATATAGAAAATTTTATGGTATTGGGTGTTTGAACCTAACCCGACCTATAGATATAAAATGTATTTGAATGACCCTCTATATATTCCATCTATAGGGTGACTATCTATAAATGACACACACACACACACACACATATATATATATATATATATATATATATATATTTGTAGTGCCCACACTTTTATAACTCCAGTCATCTGTTGGTTCCTTTATGCATGGACATGTTTTGACTAAGACTCTGATAGATTTTGGACATTTTGCTATGTTATTTATCCTCATGGACATTATGGTATTTTGGGAGCGTAGCACCAATTTGGAATAGATTCGTATATTGATATATTTCTTATGATGTTAATGAAACTAATGGAGTTTACAAGACAGTGAGATTTATTGGTTAGATGTTGATTTCTTGTGGTCGATTTGATCAATGATATAGTTTTCTGGATTTAATAATGGTAATCTCATGCTAGCCTATGTGTATGTCGTTGTAATTTTATCTGTGGATGATTCGTGGTGAACTATGTGTATAATTGTATTCATTGCACTATCAATTGTATAATGATGTTAGGACATTATAAGTTTGATTAATTTTGTGATGAGTAGATGTTGTTTATTGTATTGGACAGATGTGGTTAATGTGTGCAATGAGTGTGCAGGTGACAGGTATAGGAGAGCATGGGTTTTAGGGTGGCTACACAATTGTACACAAGTGGCCCACGGGATGAGTCCTAACCATGCTAAATGTTTGAGGCCTTAGAGTAGGTGTATTAATTGGGCACCATGGGTGAACCCTCAATTGTAATATTTTTATGTCTTGTAAAATTAATTATGGTTAGGGTGTGTTTTAGTTAAGTAAACTAGTTTAGGGGTTTAATGATCTCATATTAATTTTAGTGATGGTTTTGGGTAAGTGTGTGTGTGTGTGTTGGTAGAAGGGATTGGGGACACATGTGAACCTTGGGTGGACCCCACACCCTCTACCCTTGTGCCCAAGTGTGCCAAACCCGAAATTGGGTTATTTTGGGCATTTTTAGTGACCCCTTTTTAGTTTGGGAGTTCACTTAGCATGAAAATGGGCCCTTGGACCCTACCTAATAGGTAGGGGGATTATTTCCAAGGTTTGAAGGATTTTCCTCCCATTTTTCCCTCCTTAGTCACCATCCATGTAAGATGGTTGGTTTGTGTGTATTTGTTAAAAGTTGCTCCACTTTGTTTTATTTTCATTTTTAGTATTTTGGGTGATAAGGGTTAAAATGTGAGTCTACTTTTACTTACTTGGTTTTGAAATCTTTGACTTGTGAGAGGAGAAGAGGGTGAAACTTGTCACTTTCCTATTGGTGAGGAAACTTTTGGGTTCCTCTTCTTATTCTTCCTCATGTGGAAGGAAGGGGACTTCTTTCCTCATTTTTTTGGGGAGAACTTGGAGAATTTTGGGAGCTTGGAAGTTTACTTGGACAAAGGGGAAAAGATTAGAGTCTTGGAAAGCATTGTATACGTAGGATTCTTAATCCTTTTCTTTCCTTGTTGTGCTTATCTTGTTAACTATGAAATGGTCAATAAAATAATGTGTGTGAAATGATGTGTTGTAAAGTTGTTTGGAGAATGTAGCTTGTTTGTTTTGTTGCTTTGTTGTTTTCTTTTGTTTTACTCTCAACCATCATATGGATTGATGGTTTTTGGAGAATGTAGGGGAAGAGAGATGGATTTATCTCTCAAACCTCATGGTTGTTGGTCAAGCCATGAAGGTCCCTTCTCATCCCCTCTTATGGTTTGAGGTGGGAGAAAGGTTTATATGGCTTTAACCTTTCCCCATTCTTGGTGAGGAACCCTTTTGGGTTTGAAAATCCTCCCAAGAAGGATTTCTTTGACATAAAGGAGGAATAAGGAGGATAAATGATTAGGAGGAATAAGGAGGTTTATAAACATGCTTTTGTTGGTGTATCCTTTGGTTGGACACCTTTGTTTTGGGAATCCTATTTCTTCTCTTCCCCATTTTGTGAGTTTGAAATTGTTCTCCTCATGTTGTTGTTTTATCATCTGTAGTTTGTCTAAGTGTTTAAATGGTTATATGTATTATTTTTGTATTTATCCCATTATACTTGTGCACATTGTGGAAATTAGTTCCTCTCTCGATGGGCTTGGGGGAGGCTAGCATGACTTCCAACCATGGAAAGGCATGTAATGATGCCTATTGGTTGGGTGGTAAACAAGCCTTATCTCTTGATTTAGCATTCTTGGAAGAACACTCAAGGTTGGATATAGTTGGAGCCTCCTTGTCATCTTGGTCCTCTTGGTCATCTTCATTCTTTTGAGGACATTACTTTCATTTTATCTCTACAAATGTGGCTTTGTGAAGATTTTATCTCCTTGTAAAACACCTATTTGTAATTGATGCTACTTGTAAACTTAAGTCATTTGCTAAAGAAGTTTTCCCTTCATTGAATCTTGTACACAAAAAAGGAAAGATTACCATATTGAAATCATGAGCTCTTTTAGTTTATATGTCATCTTTTGAAGGTCTTGTTTGTTTATAAATCTGTAAAGTATGGTTATGCATTATACATTAAATCTAAAATATTTAGTTGTGTCTACTTTTCAAAGTTTTATCAAAAAAAAAATCTATGAAATGGCATATGTATATGTGTATTTTTTTGAAAACAAATATGAAATTTATAAGTTAAGCATCCTTCTAGATCTATAAAATAAAATAAATATTTTTTTTGGGGGCCCGAATCCCCCACTCCCCGTGCATAGATCTACTACTCCCCACCCCGTGCACCCTTACCTTTGGTGCCACTTCTCCCTACTGCCCCCTCTAACCCTACTCACGCCACTTCCCCTCCAACCCTACCAATGCCGCTGGTACCTCATGCGCCCTGTCCCTCTCCCGCGCTACCCCTTGCTTGTCACTACCCTGTGTAGAACACCCCTACACATCGCCATCCTCCAAACCCCTCATCGACACCACTCTCCAACACACCTCTACTACTACACACAAAAAAATATAAATTTTGCAGCCATTAAAAAAATCTGCGGCCCATCTCATTTCACTTACAGTAATATTCAAATTTGTTTCTTTTGGTTTTTAATAAGTTATATACACACACACACACACACACACACACACACACCACACACACACACACACAAACACACACACACACACACACACCTTGAAATCTATGAGGCCAAGCTTCCATAGCTCCTCCACCTGCACTAGATGAAACAAAGAAAAAAAAAGAGAAATAGAAAGCAAGAAGAAACAAAATGAATGAGAAAAGGAATGGAAAATAAAATAAAATACCATAGAGAAATTTAGGGAAACTTTAGGGTAAGACTCAGATATAGGGCCTAGATTTGTTTAATCCTAGGGCTCACAATAAACCCTACACACTTTAAGTCATGGGAAATTGGATGGGAATGAAAATAAATAAATAAATAAAAGGGGTGTGTGGATAAAATAAGATTAAAGGGGAAAACAAATTAAATTTAAAGGGTGTGTAGGAAAATTAATTAAAAGGGGGAAGACTATTTATTTACTAGGGGTGTAGATTTTTAATTATGACCCTAGGGAGCTTAATAGAGTAAAATAATTAAATTATTGTTGGGATAGTGTTAATTTATTTCGGGAAAATTAATAATTAATATAAATTAATTATTAACGGGAAGGGGCATTACATCTGGTGTTACATTATATAATAATAATAATAATTAAAAAAATTCTTCCCATAACTCTTAAAAGTTTATAAACCATTTTTTTAATTTATTTATTTTTTACCTCGGGTTCAGGATGACACCCAAGAGGGGATGATCGATTAGAGGCTTGGGATGTAGTGCACCTACGTGGGAGCCTCCGCACCCAAATTTGGGCCCTAGATATTAGAGGCCCTACAAAGCACTGATAGGCGTCGTGCAAAGAATGCCTTCAACCACCGCAAGCACCGAGAGAGGAGGACATTTAGTTGGGAGATGAGGAGTTGATTGGCAAGGATGCACATTTAGAGCCACCTGAGCACGATACCCCGAGATGAGAGAGGTCACGCAACCCTTCCATCCTTGGTGAGAGGGTGGCCTCATTCCATCGCAGCCATTCACACAGCTTCGAGGGACCATTTGGAGATAGGTGACCCCTTTCACCTGTTAGACCACATCGCTAGGATCGAGACATAGGTAGTGTGATTTGAGACCTTCTTCACCTTCAGCCACCTACTTATACTGGTTCGACAGATGGCTTTAGGGTAGAGTCCTGGCTCCTTAGCCTGGATAACTACTTTGGCTTACACTCTCATGAGAGAAATGTCAAAGCTAGGTTTGCCATACACCTCCTTCGAGATGCAAAGGTGTTTGGTGGAGGAATGAGGAGTGGAATCTCCATTTGAATCAAGATACAATGACCTGGGAGTTGTTTGAGGAGTGGTTCAGGGCCCGGTATATGTCAGAGCATTTTGTGTAGAAGAGGATCGATGAGTTTCATGACTTACGATAGGGTTTTGGCACAATGGCACAATATGAGAGCAAGTTCTTGGATCTCTTGCAGTATGTAAACTACCTGTAAGACGAGAAATTATAGGTAAACAAGTTCATTTAGGGCTTGAATGTAGATATAGCAGGAGCAGTTAGGATGTTATCTCCTCCCACACTTGAGAAGGCCATTGAGAAGGCCTACTTGGCTGAGGAGAATAGGACCAAGGTGTAGGAACACCGAGATAGGAACAAGAGCAAGTTCCAGGATAGGATTTAGGAATTTTAGAGTCAGAGGACACAGGGTGCAGTACCACCCCCTAGAGGAGGATTCTGGTCTTCTTCAAAGAGACCGAGAGCTCCACCGCAGCCCACCGCAATAGACACAACATCAGGGACACCAACATCAGAGGGGTAGACAGACTCAGAGTTTTCAATGAGGTGGATCTAGAGGTAGTTTTGGTGGATCTAGGGACAAGAGGCCAGGTACTCATCACTCACATCCGGCCCTGGCTCGCCGCAGTAGTCTTATAGGGTTGGGTGGTAGGTTCAGTATGCCAGAGCATAGGAGGGACCCCATCTCAAAGGGGTATAGGAGGATGTTTTATTTGTGGGGCTCCAGACCATTATGTAAGTATGTGTCCACACAAGCCCACTACTATGGATATGCAGAGAGCTCTTAGATCTAAGTAGGCAGTGGGTGACGTGGGACATGCCCATCGTGTATATGCAGTGGTTGACAACCGCCAGGCTGAGCATTAGGCCACAGTCATTGAGACAACATGTACTATCAGGGGTATTTCTGTCTCAATACTTTTTGATTCAGGTGCTTCAAATTCTTTTGTATCTCCTTCTATAGTGGACCAAAGTGTGGACTAGTGGTGGCTAGGCAACTAGATAGATAGTTAGCGAGGTTGAGTTTTCCTCAGGGCTAAACTCACCGTGGACTCATATGTGGAGATTTGTGTACTTTATTTGGGGGTCTTCTCCACTACTCTTGACCTCCGAGTTATTCCCTTAGGATCCTATCAGGTAGTTTTGGGTATGGATTGGCTCGAGGCCCATCGGGCTAAGGTAGATTGTAGAAATAAGATCATTGAGTGTCAGGATGATCTTGGTAATGCAGTTGTGATTTTTGGGATATAGAGACCTATCTCCTTGCACATGATCTCGGCTAAGCAACTCAAGCAGAGCATGCGTAAGGTTTGTCAATTTTTGCTATCACCATCAGTGATTGTTCAGACAGTACTCCATAGCATTCACCCCTTGATGATCATGCATTTTTGAGGGAGTACGTAGATGTGTTCCTAGGAGAGCTTCCAGGTTTACCACCTAGTAGAGAGGTGGATTTCACCATTGACTTAGTGCCTGGCTCCACACCAATTTCTAGGGAACCCTATTGGATGATGACTTCAGAGCTTCATGAGCTCAAGATTCAGTTAGAGGAGTTATTAGAGAAGGGTCTCATTCACCCTAGTGTATCTCCTTGGGGAGTGCCAGTCATATTTGTGAAGAAGAAGGATGGTTCTCTCAGGATTTGTGTAGACTTCAGATAGCTCAACAAAGTCACAATAAAGAACCATTATCCACTCCCTAGGATTAATGACTTGTTTGATTAGATGCAGGGAGTGAGAGTGTTCTCCAAAATTTATCTCAAGTCAGGGTATCACCATTGTGCATATCATATGCATATATTCATAAGACAACTTTCCGCACATGTTATGGGCATTATGAGTTCATTGTTGTCCCCTTTGGTTTGACCAATGCCCAGCTATCTTCATGAGCCTCATGAATGGAGTATTCAGGACCTTTCTAGATCACTTTGTCTTAGTGTTCCTAGATGATATATTGATATATTATCGTTTTGAGGAGGAACATGAGGAGCATTTGAGACAGGTACTTCAAGTTTTGAGAGAGCAGAAGTTGTATGGGAACTTGGAAAAATGTAGCTTCTTTCAGACAAAGATTTAGTACTTGGGTCATATCATATCAGGAGAGGGTATCTCAGTAGATCCCTCTAAGATATAGGCTATTATGGATTGGCCAATGCCCACATCAGTGACTAAGGTGAGGAGCTTCATGGGTTTAGTAGGGTATTACCGTAGGTTTGTGTAGGACTTTTCTAGGATTGCTCACCCTATTACTTCCCTTCAGAGGAAAGGGAAGAAGTTTGATTGGTCAAAAAAGTGTGAGTAGGCCTTTCAGTTGCTTAAGAAAAGGTTAACCATGGTGCCCATCTTAGCAGTTCTAGACCCGATGGAGGATTTTGTTGTTTGTATCTTGACCGACGCATATCTAGAGGGTTTGGGAGAAGCTCTTGTGGAGCATCCGGTTATTACCTTTGAGTCTCGTAAGCTCAAGGACTAAGAGCTTAATTACCCTACTCATGAATTGGAGCTTACAGCAGCTTGTTTATGCACTTGTGCATTGGTGACATTTCCTTTTGGGTAGACCTTTCATTTTGAGGACTCGATCATCGTAGTTTACAAAATATCTTCTCACAACCGAACCTCAACGCTTTTCAACAGTGTTGGATGGAGTTCCTATGTGATTATGACATGGAGGTTTAGTATATCAAAAGAAACTAAAATATTGTTGAAAATGCACTTAGTAGATGACATGTGCTTGCTTCATTGACACCTAAATCAGATTTGAGAGGCAGATTCTTGAGAATCTTCTAGAGGATAGGTTTTATGAGGGTGCTAGGTAGATGTTGGATTCTTAGGGTTCTTTTGAGGGTAGATATTCATGATGCATGTTAGAGTATGATGGTTTGCTTCAGTTCCATAGGTTCATTTATGTGCCTAAGGAAGACAATATGTGTAGTTTCATCCTTACTAAGGCTCATCGAGCCCCATACGCAGCACATCCAGGAGTGAAGAAGATGCATGCTGATTTGAGAGAGTTATATTATTGGACGGTATTTGTCGGGACATAGCAAATATTGTTGCACATTGCCTTGAGTGTTAGAGGGTCAAGGTAGAGCATTCTCATCCCACAGGAATCTTATACCCTCATGATATCCCCGAGTGGAAATGGGATGTGATCTCCATGGATTTCATAGTAGGACTTCCTATGTCCTCTTATCATCATGATGCCATTATGGTCACTGTGGATAAGTTGACCAAGGTTGTGCATTTATCACAAACTAAGGTCACTTATAATGCACAGGACATCACAAAAGTGTTTATGGAGGACATTTTTAGATTGCATGGGATCCTAAAGATGATCATCAATGACAAAGATACCATCTACACATCAATTTTCTAGACTTCTTTTCAGGATGCTTTGGGTACACACAGATTAATTTCAGTTCGGCATATCATCTAGAGACAGATGGGCAGACAGAGATAATTAATCATGTTCTCGAGGACATGTTGAGGATGTATATGTGATGGACCAAGATAGAAGAAGTGGGAAGATTGTTTGCATTTAGTTGAGTTTTCCTACAACAATAGTTATCATAGTTCCTCGAGTTGGGACAGATGATTGGATGGATGACTGAATTATTCTGGGACCAAATTATCTTTAGGATTTAGAGAAGCAGGTTGTTCTGATTAGACAACATCTTGAGCAGGCTAGAGCATGCCAGAAGGCATATGCAGACACCAAAAGGATTGATCATCACTTCTCAGTGGGTGACAAAGTCTTCTTGAGAGTTCATCCACATAAGAGCCCAATCTATTATGGAAAGGGTTCTAAGCTATCACCTCATTTTGTGGGGCCTTTTGATATTCTTGAGGTCATCGGTCCAGTTGCCTATCGTGTAGCTTTTCCACCACACCTTACATGGGCCCATGATGTTTTCATGTTTCTATACTATGTAGATATGTACCAGATGTTTCTCATGTTTTGGATTGGTTGGCATTACATGTAGAGGACAAGGAGGCTAGTGGAGACCTGGATCCCGTACGCATATTGGAGCACGGAGGTTGGCCCTCCGGGGTCAAGATTTGGACCAGGTTAGAGTGCAAGTGGGACGAGATATGACGAGACATTAGGTACCTAAGAGGATGCTACACCACCGAGGATAGATATCCCCATCTCTTTCCAATGACTTCCGTGAGGAAGTCTAATTCTAGAGAGGGGGATGTAGTGCCCACACTTTTATAGCTCCAGTTATCTATTGGTTCCTTTATGCATGGACATGTTTTGACTGAGACTCTGATAGATTTTGGACATTTTGCTATGTTATTTATCCTCATGGACATTATGGTATTTTGGTCACGTAGCGCCAATTGGACTAGATTCATATATTGATATATTTCTTATGATGTTGATGACACTAACAGGTTACGTGATAGTGAGATTTATTGGTTAGATGTTGATTTCTTGTGGTCGATTTGATCAATGATATAGTTTTTTGGATTTAATAATGGTAATCTCATGCTAGCCTAAGTGTATGTCATTGTAATTTTATCTGTGGATGATTCGTGGTGAACTATGTGTATAATTGTATGCATTGCACTATCAATTGTATAATGATGTTAGGACATTATAAGTTTGATTAATTTTGTGATGAGTAGATGATGTTTATTGTATTGGATAGATGCGGTTAATGTGTGTAATGAGTGTGCAGGTGACAGGTATAGGAGAGCATGGGTTTCAGGGTGGCTACACAATTGTGCACAAGCAGCCCACGAGGCTGAGTCCTAACCATGCTAAATGTTTGAGGCCTTAGAGTAGGTGTATTAATTGGGCACCATGGGTGAACCCTCAATTGTAATATTTTTATGTCTTGTAAAATTAATTATGGTTAGGGTGTGTTTTAGTTAAGTAAACTAGTTTAGGGGTTTAATGATCTCATCTTAATTTTAGTGATGGTTTTGGGTAAGTGTGTGTGTGTTGGTAGAAGGGATTGGGGACACATGTGAACCTTGGGTGGACCCCACACCCTCTACCCTTGTGCCCAAGTGTGCCAAACCCGAAATTGGGTTATTTTGGGCATTTTTAGTGACCCCTTTTTAGTTTGGGAGTTCACTTAGCATGAAAATGGGCCCTTTGACCCTACCTAATGGGTAGGTAGGGGGCTTATTCTCAAGGTTTGAATGGATTTTCCTCCCATTTTCCCTCCTTAGTCACCATCCATGTAAGATGAATGGTTTGTGTGTATTTGTTAAAAGTTTCTCAACTTTGTTTTATTTTCATTTTTAGTATTTTGGGTGATAAGGGTTAAAATGTGAGTCTACTTTTACTTACTTGGTTTTGGAATCTTTGACTTGTGAGAGGAGAAGAGGTGACACTTGTCACTTTCCTATTGGTGAGGAAACTTTTGGGTTCCTGTTCTTATTCTTCCTCACGTGGAAGGAAGGGGTCTTCTTTCCTCATTTTTTTTGGGAGAACTTAGAGAATTTTGGGAGCTTGGAAGGTTTCTTGGAAAAAGGGGAAAAGGTTAGATTCTTGGAAAACATTATAGAGGTAGGATTCTTAATCCATTTCTTTCCTTGTTGTGCTCATCTTGTTAACTATGCAATGGTGAATAAAATAATGTGTGTGAAATGATGTGTTGTAAAGTTGTTTGGAGAATGTAGGTTGTTTGTTTTGTTGCTTTGTTGTTTTCTTTTGTTTTACTCTCCACCATCATATGGATTGATGGTTTTTGGAGAATGTAGGGGAAGAGAGAGGGATTTCCCTCTCAAACCTCATGGTTGTTGGT